>CM060884.1:68620000-69220000 GCA_030762935.1 Hymenopus coronatus
AAAAAAATCAAAATGTTGGAAAAATGTTTTATGTAAAGGGTAGTTGGGGGTGGGGGAATTTTCTTAAATATCTTCGTGTTGCATCCTTGGAAGATACAAAACTTAAATACCAAGTTTGGTATTCAACGGTCTTTTCGTTTTTGAGCTATGGTCAAAAGACACTCACACGGACCTTTTTTAAAATGTTTTTTTCGGACTCTGGGGACCCCAAAACATATATTTCCGGTGAAATTTCGGTATCGAATTTTTGGGTGCATTACAATACCTTCTCTATCCCTATGTACATTGTACATATGGTGCTAGAGAAAGTAAAAAGAGTTTTTTGTTACTATATCCTGTTTTAATGTTTGTTTTCAGCTGCAGAGCCTGTGGATCCATGTGCGTATACTCTATGTCCAGTGAATACAACATGTGTGTCAGAAAATAAAGAGTGCTTTACAGAACCTTGTCCAAGGGTGAACTGTGTTCCTAACACAAATGATAGCGGACATGCCGAAAGGAAGAAGAGAGACGCCGAAGACGGTAAGTTAGATCTTTTCAACTCGGAGCTCGCTATCATGCTACTAAGCTTGCAACTGAGTCGATAATAGTTGTAAATTGACTAACAAGCAAACGTCAATGGGCTAAAAACGGAGTCGGTTAAGGAGCAATACATCAAAACAGGTACCAAACTCATTAGAGAGGGGCTCGCGTGGATTAGACTAGGAGCATGGAGGAGCACAAACATTGTTGACGAGAATGGTACGAGAATCTGTCCCATTTGCGAGGAGAAAGAGTCGTGGACCCATATCTTGGCAAGATGTAGGGGAACGGAGGAACGGAGGGGAAAATATTTACAGCGGACCTTTATCACCGCGAATGTAGAGCTAGAAGCATGTTGGACGCTACTGGCAGGCAGGGAAAACGTGGACGGGCTAGGCAAATTTATATTTAAGGCAAGACTGCTGAGATCTGAGAAGGCTGCCAATAGAGAAGGGGGGGGTAGGAGGGATAAGAACAATTAAACAAAATTGGCTACAATGTTTTACATACATATATTTTATATCATATTTAGGTTACTGTTGTGTTATGGTTTTATATATTGTGTGTAAGTGTATTTGTCTATTATAAGAGGGTACATTTATGCTTCTGAATAAGGTGTACTAGGTGCTGTAAATTTAAATTGCTGTATTTGAATATCTTTGTATTTTTATTTTCGTGTTTACTCTTTTAATTCTTTGTTGTTGTTTTTAATATTGCTTACTATTTTGTGTATAACAAAAGCACGTACGGTCCGTGTGATTGATGAAACTCAATGTATGATATTTTTTTTTTTTATTGTTTCATTTATATAGCCCCCTTTAACATCTAAGGTCATATCGAGGGCTTTGCATTTGAAACAACTCGTTGTCTGTAGGTTCATTACGTTGGTTTAAATCAAATTATTTTTCTCAAATACACACACATTCACTCTCACATACATACTTCCAGACTCTGTGGGGAATACGGAATAAATCTGGCTAAAGAAAGATTCCCTGCCTCAGCCGGGACCCTTAACCTCCAGGTGAGAAGTCAGCTCGCTGACCACTCGACCACGGAGGCAGTGTATGGTATTGTTATGTCGATATATACACTTAATTATTCAACAGGCAATCGTTAAGGTGGATGGACAAACATCTGACGTTTATGTTAAGAAAAGACAGAATGCGGACGTCCTCTTGATTGTATGAGGTCAACCAGAAAATGACAAACGTTTTGGCATAACTAAATGATCACCAGGGACACTTTTTGGGGACTGATAGCGGGACACATGCGTATACCAGCAGCATACCTACCGAGTAGCGACCGACCTGCCTTGGCGACTGCACGCGCCGCATGTAAACAACCTGTAGTATCGCGTTGGGGGACGTGGCTCGACGCAGCAGTATACTGTGCTGTATATTACAATAATACTTTACAGGTAATTAATGCCTTTGATGATAAAGCTGTAAATTTCTTTACTTCAAATGAATTACATGGAGATTTGAGTTCATACAGAAGAACTTTGCATATTTATTTACGACAATAACACATATTTGGAAACATCAACATTGAAATGTCTCGTGACCTGAAAACTGTCGATGAGAAATTAATCAGAAAAAGAAGGTGAGGACAGTGTTTGGAAAAAATGTCGGATTTTCAATAAAGCGAAATGTGTTACTACGAAAATAATTGCTGATACAGTATCTTGCCAAATAGTTGATCATGTGTCCTATTTCCGTTTAGCTCCAATCACATCTTGCGATGTGGAGCGAAGTTTTTCACAATATAAAGCCTGTTTACGTGCCAATCGGAGACGATTTACATTTGAGATGTTGCGAATGCATGTTGTTGTGCGCAGTAATCTATGTATTATGAGAGAAAATGAAACGGACAAGGATACTGATGACTTGTTGCACAACAGCAACTTAATGTACGTAAATATTAAAATGGTTAGTATCCGTAAATCAGTGGTATTTATGTTTACCACACGCCCAACCTCAACCGCCTTCCACTGCTAGTGAAAGCATTATATTCCACTTCCCCATTTTCCTCCTATTAGTGTCACTTCGCACTCACTGCATTGTGAGACAGTACATGTCTTGTCCCGGGGAAAAGAATTATTCAGAAGAGAAATATAAATCATAGCCGAGAATATAAATTATATCACTAAGATAAAATATAAATGTAGAGTGAAAATGGGAAGGGTAGAAAAACTTTTAACACGTATAAGGCACGAGCTCGGGGTACAAGATCCGTTACCTACCGTGCATTGACCCGAGAGAAAGGGGCGAGAATGCCCTGTCCAAGGAAAACCAAGACAATGCTCTCCGCTGGTCAGGCGACAGTGTAAGGCACTTGCTGAAGGACCTGCGAACAACCAAGATGCGAAATTTAGAATTCGTGATGGAGCCGAACAGGCCACCTTTTAATTGTGAGGCACTTGACGAAGAACCACAGCACACCCAAGATGTGATATTTGAGCGATGGTGTAACCCTTAGTTGTGACGGAAGTAAGCGACTTTAAGACCGATCATAGTACGTAATAAATCACGACCTCAACATTAATAAACAATAACATTAGCGGGCGAGTATACGCGTGTGTTCTACGGCCGGACTCAATTAATAAAGCACGTGTGTCTCACCACAACCTGAAAGAGTCTCCATGCTAATAAAAACCCTGAGAAAATCCAATCATAATTCCACACCATTCAAGTACATATAACCTGCGCCCAGGACACGAACCCAGTACCGCCTCAACTGTCAACACATCACAACTATACCCCCGCCGCTGAATCCTTGCACTTGACAGTTCGGGTGGTTTCGCGTTAGGAAGGCTATGGTGCCTTTGCGGCGTTGCCAGGGTAACTAGTAAACACCAGCTGATTACAAATATATTCTAGACGAACATAAACAGTGTACATAGTAAATTAATGCCGATGAATAATGAAATTAACTTGTTATTATTGATGTTAATTGAAAATAACAGAGATACTATAACTATGTAGCATACATTACGTATTTACGAATAAGCAATATAGAACAAATGAATGGAAAGTAGCTTGTTACAATGAGAGAAAGGTATAACAAAGTGATTTTCACCGGTTTAGAATTTTAATGCCTCAATTCCATCCAAGTATCTGTCGTTATCATTCTCTGAAGCATCATCCTCAATGTTACCAAGGCATATCATTGGTGGCTCACTTTCACTGAGGATTCCGTCTAATTCCTGTGCTTTTCGTGTTATTTTGTGCACACGATTCCTTTTCTTGTTTCATGAAGCTGCGTCCACTTCCCACAAAAGTCTATCCCCTTCTATAATAGTGAAAGTCTTGTTATGTTGCTTCACGTACAAACAAACACCAAAAACACGAAACAAAAATCTGATGTGTTCCATTCACATGACTTTCTCTACCTCTCTGCAACAAATTATTGTTAAAAAGCTTATGCTTCTATTTACTTCATGCTAATCGGGAAAATAAATAGCACAAATAGTCTTATTACTTGCTTCCTTGTAAGCAAAAGGGAAATAAGGGAGTACTACAGGCTTAGCAAATATTCAAAAGCTGCTTGCTATGTGACTGAAGTTCCTTTGTTTGTATGGACAGGAGTTGACAAATTCCTGTATGAGAAAAGTATGTTTTCATAGCTGAAACCAAAAACAAGGAATTAATCAAAAACGATCAACTCCACGAAAAAATGCATATAACATAAATTGTGTATTTTAATGCGTTCTATATTTTTTGTGAATTAAGCTTTTGCCCATCTCTTACAGTTTAGCAGTTATGCAAAATTCCATAAAATTCAACCAGAATAAAGTAGTTTTCAGAGGCTATTCCCAGAAAATTCAAAATATACATTTTAATGGTCAGGTAAATATCTTTAATATACGATATTTTAATCAAAATTTTTCAGAAAATCAAAATGTTCTAAAAAAGTTCCATGTAAAGGGTAGTTCGGGGTGGGGGAATTTTTCTCAAAACCTTCGTGTCGCATCCCTTGAAGATACTAAATTTAAATACCAAGCTTGGTATTTTTACCAACTTTTCGTTTTTGATTTATCGTGTTCACAGACACACGGACACACGGACCTTTTTTCTGAAAATGCTTTTTTTGGATACAGGGGACCCTAAAACTCATATTTCCGGTGAAATCTCGGTATCGAATTTTTGGGTGGAGTGCAATACCTTCTCTATACACTACATACAAAGTACGTGTAGAGAACGTAAAAATAGAAAAATGTCCTTTTGTGTCTGTGGACAGTAGAACTCAAAAATCTGATGTGTTCCATTCACATGACTTTCTCTACATCTATGCAACAAATTATTGTTATAAAGCTTATGCTTCTATTTACTTCATGCTAATCAGAAAAAAAAAATTAGCAGAAATAGTCTTGTTACTTGCTTCCTTGTAAGTAGAAGCGAAATAAGGGAGTATCATAGGTTAAAGTGAAGTCAAAAGTTGGTTGCTAGGTGACTGAAGTTTCTTTGTTTGTATGGACACGAGTTGACAAATATCTGTATGAGAAAAGTACAAGTTTTTCAAAGCTGAAACCAAAAACAAGGAATATCTCATAAACGATCAACTCCTCAGTAGTAAGGACCCTGATTAGGCCAGACCAGGGAACAAGGTCAAGCCAACTTTCCGGCCTTCTGATTGGCTGTCGCAAATGGGTGGTGGGGGTAAACCCGGTGAGTACCTGATGAGGCCAGACCAGGGAACAAGGTCAGGCCAACTTTTGGGTGTTGTGATTGGCTGACACATGTGCGCCTGATGAGGCCAGACCAGGGAACAAGGTCAAGCCAAGTTTCCGGCCTTGTGTGAATGGTGGGGTAAACCCGGTGTGCAAAAAACTATGCATGTGAAAAATGTACTCAAGGTAAAAAAAACTGGTGAGACCTTACACCCTTTGACCAACTGATGGACCTCCCGACGGACTGGCGCACTGGCGGACTGATAATGTCATGCATGACCTACTTCTTATCTTGCGTAATGGACGTACTATCTGTTATCTTTTAAGTGCTTTTTCATGCGCATGATAAATGTGCTACTACAACATTTTTACATTTTAGAGCACTTAGCAATTAACATTTATCATTGTCATGTATGCCTTACTATCTTGCACGACATGCTGGAAAATACGTGTATATATACTGCACAAGTTCCTCCACAGTTACACAGTGTCCTTTTGCTACACTAGGTGAGAGACCAGAGTGAATCTACGTACATTCTTGTTTTTTTTTTTTTTTTTTTTTTTGGTAGTGTTTAACGCCCGCTTTAACTACTAATGGCACCGCAGGCGGGTACATTCTTGTGTAAGTACTCAATCTTTTGTAGTTTGTTATAATGTTCGCAATCATAGTAAAAACAAATACGCTATTTAAATAGTATATTATATTATTTCATTTTTAAAGAACACTAAAATTTTAGTCGCTTTTTTTGTTTCATTAATTTTTATAATTTTTTTTTGTTTTTCAGAAAAAACTCTTTCTCTTTATTCAAATAACATCCGCTACGGTACCTGTTTTTGTTTGGGCATCTAACTCATTTTATTCTGTTGATCGTAAGTACATATTTTTCCTACTTTTTTGTTTTGTATATTTTTGAAAAAAAACAATATTGATAGTAGTGTTACTATCACTTATTTATTTTTTAATTTTTTAAAATTTAATGATTCTCTTTTTTTATAAAATGTTTTTCCAAGGTTTATCATATACATTCCTGATTGAGAATATAAACAACTGCGGTTAATGTAAAAAAAATTGCCATACCACTATTTTCTCTTTTTTCAGATGCCTTCCGTTTATCCCTGTTACTCCCACATTTGCCATGAATGCTTCCATGTTTTTTGTATTGGGCGTAGCATTACCAATTTAACTATAGATTTTATTCCCAGCACACCCTTCCAACAATGTCCGCGGGGTCACTCCTTAGCCCGGTTTATACGTTTAGCACCTCCTCCGCTAACAGAGTGCAACAGGGTATTGTGCTCGGCTTGCAATTTATCTTTATGCATAGCAGTCCCGCGATTTATAAGTTCAAGCGGGAGTCACATTTCGTGTCCTATTTGTAGTGGTGCATTAACTATGGTTTAAATTTTTTCTGTTTTTCTTTTTTTAAATTTTGCACTTTTATTCATTTTTTAAAATTTCTTCATTTCAGATCATGTCTCTTGTATCGTCCCCCCTCGGTTTGCAAGATCCTGTAGTTTTCCCTGAAAACTCAAAATTTTCTGCACTCAATCACTTTTTCCCCTCTTTCACCTTCTTTGAAGCATTCACCCCCATTTCCTTTCCTCCCTTCTGGAGTGTTCTAATGCGTATTCTCTGTCATTTAACAAGAGAAAACGTGTGCTGTGCTATTTCGGGGGCATTTTGTACAAAACTATGTAGCCCAGAAGCTGATTTTACATCTGGGATAACCCCGAAAATTTACATTTGTCTTTCGAAACATCGACGTTTTAAATATTGTCAATTATTGTCAAAATTTTTTAGCATTTCAATTAATAATGAATGGCTAATTGATCCAAGCACTACCTTTTGCTACGATGACATTGAATTTGAATGTCTCGGTGTTTTCAATAGCCACGGTTTACCAAATGTAATATGGCACGCAAGTTGTACAAAAACATTGCAATCTTTTAGTTTTACCGCGGTGTATTTTCCATTTTCGTATCATGGGGACATTTCACATGATGGTGCGTGGTACGATCTTATAGATCGAATTTATTATTTACCTGAGATTGATATGTATAAATTTAGTATTGTTCTATTGCCAGATTACTATAAAAGGCTTAGAATCCATTTTATTCGACATCCCTATGCACTAAGCTCTATAAATTTGTTTTATAAATTTCTTTTTCATAATCAAAAAAATGCACCTGATGATTGTCCGTGTCTAATATGTAAGCGCACGCCTCCTTCTTTAAAATCGTTAGCTTACCGGACTATTGTAATAATATGGGCATTTCCAGGTAACCCGACCCTTTCCCCCGCAACATGCAGCGAGAACAAATGAAACAGCAGCAGATATCTGCAATTCACGACTCTCCACCACTACAACATCAGGAGCATCAACATCTCTACCTATCTGAGATATCTCAGCATCAGCAGCAGCAGCAGCAGCAGCAGAACACAAATATTAATTTACATAATTACGACAATGATTGTACGTTTCAATTTCATTTAAATAATCTGTTACATGTCAGCAGATGTAAGGCAGAATATATTCAACGCAAGAGAATTTACACAAAATTGGTAAACATATATAAGAAGTTTCAAAGACTCAAAATTCAACATGAAAAAACAAAAAAAAAAGAATTAAATGAAACGTGTGAAATAATTTTACATCATTCAGCGCAAATAAAACACACATAAGAAGATTTTTATAAAAAACACCCAACTAACAGGTTGTAGCACTCTTTTATTGTTTAATAAATCTTATATTTTTTAAAATAAAATTGTGTTTTTATTTATATATATATATATATATATATATATATATATATATATAATGTTAAAAGTTACCTTATTTTGTGTAATCCAAATCTTCTTCTTCTACCTCTTCCTCATGATTCTCTTCCTCGTCATTTTTAGCTTCATCATAATCATCGTTCTCAAATGCGGAGTAATCTGGAAGATCCCCATCTCCCCTCCCTGTACAGGCTTTTCCTAGTTTAGCTATTAGCTCCTTTAATCCTTGAACTTCTCCAAACATCTTTTCCACGTTCATCTTTATTTTTCCTACCAAATTGTGGTGTCTAGTTACATTTTCTCTTCTTTCTTCCAACTCCCTTTTCACTTTTTCTATTGCTTCGCACTTCTGTTTCTTGCTTTTGTTTCTTAATCTCCTCTATCTCGTCATTTAACTTTTTAATCCTCCCTTCACATTCCTTTCTCATCTTTCGCTTTATTGTATTTATGCTCTCTTTACACTTAGTCGCTGCAGCATTTCTCAATTTATCGATCGAAGTTCGTCCTGTCTCTCCGTTACCCGTACATTCTGAACTCACCTTCAAACTTCCTTCAGCATTCCATCGCGAACCTCTTTTCACTCGCCCCATTATTTTACGACCTCCAATTTCTAAATTCCAATCTCCTGTTCCACATTCACCATATAAATATAAAAAGTTTTCTGATAAGTAACTATTTACATCATTCAATATACTATAAGCCAAAATCAATTCGCTTTCCTCCGAAGTCAACTTCCAATTTAATTCTAAACCGTCAGGTAAATTCATTGTATCCACCATTGTTCTACAATCTAACATTTCCATCAACACACTCCTGTTCATTCCTGTATACATTTCTACCGGAACACCGTAAAACTTACATATCTCTCCTTTCTTTCTACCTTTTACACATTCGCATTCTTCGGTAGCTTCAAACCCTTCCGGACACTCCATACGACCAATTTCCACTTTCCCATAATAAAAATTCGAACATCGTTTCGCTTTTGTCACATCGTGATATCGGCTTCATACACCTGTATACGTTTTTCAATCCTCCCATCTTCATTATAGATGTATTATATCTACGATCCACTCCTTTTTTGTATTCACAATTACAACTTGTCGTTAACTCGTGATCCTTTCCACACATAGTCGCATTATTTAATTCACCTGTATGCTCATCCACTGCAAATCCACACCGTCCAAAACTCACGCAACTATCCTCCCCCTTCATCATCCCTACCATCAACAACACTACCCATAATCCCTCCATTGTATCTGTCTTTTTTCCATTCTTTCATCTCTCTTTTATATCCCCGTTTTGCTCCACCCATTCATTTTACACTACACCAATCATGCCCTTTTTAAAATTTAAGCCACTCCCATTTCCTTTTTGTTTAAATTCATTAACTACCATTAACCTCTACTCAGTCCTATTCTAGACATGCCGAGCTCACTCTCTGCATACCTAACAAACCTTCGTCAACTTGCACCGCTGTCTCACACAGACCGGCTCGCCATCGCTTCATATGGAGAACAATTTCTACGCCTGTTTCCACCCATCGACGTCGATCTGGTATGGAACTCTTTGGACAACTCTTCTAAAGATGCTTTTGCTCCCTTCCGCAGATGTTCTCATCATTGGAACCCAGCAGCTAACCAAGACCAAATCGATGGACCTCCACCATTTACGTCAAATTGTATTCAGTGCATCTCAAGCTAAAAACTTTAATGCAATGTAAACAACTTATTTTATTCAATAAAAACTTATATAAAATTTAATTTTCTATCTATTTATTTCATCCTTTTTCCTATCCCATCAATATAATGATCCAATTAGTCCGTCGGCCCGTCAGCCGGTCAGTCCGTCAGTCCGCCAGTCCGTCAGTCCGCAAATCCGTCAGTCCGTCAGTCCGCAAGTCCGTCAGTCCGCAAGTCCGTCAGTCCGCAAGTCCGTCAGTCCGCAAGTCCGTCAGTCCGTCAGTCCGTCAGTCCGCAAGTCCGTCAGTCCGCAAGTCCGTCAGTCCGCCAGTCCGCCAGTCCAGCAGTCCGCAAGTGCGTCAGTCCGCAAGTCCTCCAGTCCGGCAGTCCGCAAGTCCGTCAGTCCGTCAGTCCGTCAGTCCGCAAGTCCGTCAGTCCGCAAGTCCGTCAGTCCGCCAGTCCGTCAGTCCGCAAGTCCGCAAGTCCGTCAGTCCGCAAGTCCGTCAGTCCGCCAGTCCGTCAGTCCGCAAGTCCGCCAGTCCGGCAGTCCGCAAGTCCGTCAGTCCGCCAGTCCGTCAGTCCGCAAGTCCGCCAGTCCGGCAGTCCGCAAGTCCGTCAGTCCGCCAGTGCGCCAGTCCGCAAGTCCGTCAGTCCGCCAAGGCGGCAGTCCGTCAGTCCGCCAGTCCGCCAGTCCGCAAGTCCGTCAGTCCGCCAGTGCGCAAGTCCGTCAGTCCGCAAGTCCGTCAGTCCGCCAGTCCGTCAGTCCGCAAGTCCGTCAGTCCGCAAGTCCGTCAGTCCGCCAGTCCGCCAGTGCGTCAGTCCGCAAGTCCTCCAGTCCGGCAGTCCGCAAGTCCGTCAGTCCGTCAGTCCGTCAGTCCGCAAGTCCGTCAGTCCGCAAGTCCGTCAGTCCGCCAGTCCGTCAGTCCGCAAGTCCGCAAGTCCGTCAGTCCGCAAGTCCGTCAGTCCGCCAGTCCGTCAGTCCGCAAGTCCGCCAGTCCGGCAGTCCGCAAGTCCGTCAGTCCGCCAGTCCGTCAGTCCGCAAGTCCGCCAGTCCGGCAGTCCGCAAGTCCGTCAGTCCGCCAGTGCGCCAGTCCGCAAGTCCGTCAGTCCGCCAGTGCGGCAGTCCGTCAGTCCGCCAGTCCGCAAGTCCGTCAGTCCGCCAGTGCGCCAGTGCGTCAGTCCGTCAGTCCGCCAGTCCGCCAGTCCGCCAGTCCGCAAGTCCGTCAGTCCGCAAGTCCGTCAGTCCGTCAGTCCGCAAGTCCGCAAGTCCGTCAGTCCGCAAGTCCGTCAGTCCGCCAGTGCGCAAGTCCGTCAGTCCGCAAGTCCGTCAGCCCGCCAGTCCGTCAGTCCGCAAGTCCGCCAGTCCGGCAGTCCGCAAGTCCGTCAGTCCGCCAGTGCGTCAGTCCGCAAGTCCTCCAGTCCGGCAGTCCGCAAGTCCGTCAGTCCGTCAGTCCGCAAGTCCGTCAGTCCGCAAGTCCGTCAGTCCGCAAGTCCGTCAGTCCGCAAGTCCGCAAGTCCGCAAGTCCGTCAGTCCGCAAGTCCGTCAGTCCGCAAGTCCGCAAGTCCGTCAGTCCGCAAGTCAGTCAGTCCGCCAGTCCGTCAGTCCGCCAGTCCGTCAGTCCGCCAGTCCGTCAGTCCGCAAGTCCGCCAGTCCGGCAGTCCGCAAGTCCGTCAGTCCGCCAGTCCGTCAGTCCGCAAGTCCGCCAGTCCGACAGTCCGCAAGTCCGTCAGTCCGCCAGTGCGCCAGTCCGCAAGTCCGTCAGTCCGGCAGTCCGCAAGTCCGTCAGTCCGCCAGTCCGCCAGTCCGCAAGTCCGTCAGTCCGCCAGTGCGCCAGTGCGTCAGTCCGTCAGTCCGCCAGTCCGCCAGTCCGCAAGTCCGTCAGTCCGCAAGTCCGTCAGTCCGTCCGCAAGTCCGCAAGTCCGTCAGTCCGCAAGTACGTCAGTCCGCCAGTGCGCAAGTCCGTCAGTCCGCAAGTCCGTCAGTCCGCAAGTCCGTCAGTCCGCCAGTGCGCAAGTCCGTCAGTCCGCAAGTTCGTCAGTCCGCCAGTCCGTCAGTCCGCAAGTCCGTCAGTCCGCAAGTCCGTCAGTCCGCCAGTCCGTCAGTCCGCAAGTCCGTCAGTCCGCCAGTGCGCCAGTCCGCAAGTCCGTCAGTCCGCAAGTCCGTCAGTCCGCCAGTGCGCCAGTCCGCAAGTCCGTCAGTCCGCAAGTCCGTCAGTCCGCCAGTGCGCCAGTCCGGCAGTCCGCAAGTCCGTCAGTCCGCAAGTCCGTCAGTCCGCCAGTGCGCCAGTCCGCAAGTCCGTCAGTCCGCCAGTGCGTCAGTCCGCAAGTCCGTCAGTCCGCCATTGCGCCAGTCCGGCAGTCCGCAAGTCCGTCAGTCCGCAAGTCCGTCAGTCCGCCAGTGCGCCAGTCCGGCAGTCCGCAAGTCCGTCAGTCCGCAAGTCCGTCAGTCCGCCAGTGCGCCAGTCCGGCAGTCCGCAAGTCCGTCAGTCCGCCAGTGCGCCAGTCCGGCAGTCCGCAAGTCCGTCAGTCCGCAAGTCCGTCAGTCCGCAAGTCCGTCAGTCCGTCAGTTCGCCAGTCCGTCAGTCCGCAAGTCCGCCAGTCCGTCGGGAAGTCCGTCAATCGGTCAAAGGGTGTAAGGTCTCACCAGTTTTGTTACCTTGAGTACATTTTTCATATGCATAGTTTTTTTGTACACCGGGTTTACCCCACACAAGGTCGGAAACTTGGCTTGACCTTGTTCTCTGGTCTGGCCTTATCAGGCGCACATGTGTCAGCCAATCACAACACCCAAAAGTTGGCCTGACCTTGTTCCCTGGTCTGGCCTCATCAGGTACACACCGGGTTTACCCCCACCACTCATTTTCAACAGCCAATCAGAAGGCCGGAAAGTTGGCTTGACCTTGTTCCCTGGTCTGGCCTAATCAGGGTCCTTACTACTCTCCTCGAAAAAAAAATTATATAACATATATCGTGTGTTGTAATGTGCTCTACATTTTTGTGTGGTAAGTTTTTGTCCATTTCTTACGGTTTAGCAGATATGCAAAATTCATCCAGAATAAAGTAGTCTTCAGAGGCTATTCCCAGAAAATTCAAGATATACATTTTATTTGTCAGGTAAATATCTTTAATATACAATATTTTAATTAAAATCTTTAGAGCCATTTTTAAAAAAAATCAAAATGTTGGAAAAATGTTCCATGTAAAGGGTAGTTGGGGGGGGGGGAAATTTCTTTAAAATCTTCGTGTTGCATCCTTGGAAGATACAAATCTTAAATACCAAGTTTGGTATTCAACGGTCTTTTCGTTTTTGAGCTATGCTCAAAAGACACTCACACGGACTCTTTTTAAAAATGTTTTTTTCGGACTCTGGGGACCCCAAAACATATATTTCCGGTGAAATTTCGGTATCGAATTTTTGGGTGCATTACAATACCTTCTCTATCCCTATGTACATTGTACATATGGTGCTAGAGAAAGTAAAAAGAGTTTTTTGTTACTATATCCTGTTTTAATGTTTGTTTTCAGCTGCAGAGCCTGTGGATCCATGTGCGTATACTCTATGTCCGGTGAATACAACATGTGTGTCAGAAAATAAAGAGTGCTTTACAGAACCTTGTCCAAGGGTGAACTGTGTTCCTAACACAAATGATAGCGGACATGCCGAAAGGAAGAAGAGAGACGCCGAAGACAGTAAGTTAGATCTTTTCAACTCGGAGCTCGCTATCATGCTACTAAGCTTGCAACTGAGTCGATAATAGTTGTAAATTGACTAACAAGCAAACGTCAATGGGCTAAAAACGGAGTCGGTTAAGGAGCAATACATCAAAACAGGTACCAAACTCATTAGAGAGGGGCTCGCGTGGATTAGACTAGGAGCATGGAGGAGCACAAACATTGTTGACGAGAATGGTACGAGAATCTGTCCCATTTGCGAGGAGAAAGAGTCGTGGACCCATATCTTGGCAAGATGTAGGGGAACGGAGGAACGGAGGGGAAAATATTTACAGCGGACCTTTATCACCGCGAATGTAGAGCTAGAAGCATGTTGGACGCTACTGGCAGGCAGGGAAAACGTGGACGGGCTAGGCAAATTTATATTTAAGGCAAGACTGCTGAGATCTGAGAAGGCTGCCAATAGAGAACGGGGAGGGGGGGAGGAGGGATAAGAACAACTAAACAAAAGTGTCTACAATGTTTTACATACATATATTTTGTATCATATTTAGGTTACTGTTGTGTTATGGTTTTATATATTGTGTGTAAGTGTAATTGTCTATTATAAGAGGGTACATTTATGCTTCTGAATATGGTGTACTCTGTGCTGTAAATTTAAATTGCTGTATTTGAATATCTTTGTCTTTTTATTTTTGTGTTTACTCTTTTAATTCTTTGTTGTTGTTTTTAATATTGCTTACTATTTTGTGTATAACAAAAGCACGTACAGTCCGTGTGATTGGTGAAACTCAATGTATGATTTTTTTTTTTGTTTCATTTATATAGCCCCCTTTAACATCTAAGGTCATATGGAGGGCTTTGCATTTGAAACAACTCGTTGTCTGTAGGTTCATTACGTTGGTTTAAATCAAATTATTTTTCTCAAATACACACACATTCACTCCCACATTCATACTTCCAGACTCTGTGGGGGATAGGGAATAAATCTGGCTAAAGAAAAATTCCCCGCCTCAGCCGGGACCCGGAACCTCCAGGTGAGAAGTCAGCTCGCTGACCACTCGACCACGGAGGCAGTGTATGGTATTGTTATGTCGATATATACACTTGTTCATTCAACAAGTAATCGTTAAGGTGGATGGACAAACATCTGACATTTTAGTTAGGAAAAGAAGAGATTGCGGGCGTCCTCTTGATTGTACGAGGCCAACCAGAAAGTGAGAAACGTTTTGGCATAACTAAATGATCACCAGGGACACTTTTTGGGGACTGATAGCGGGACACATGCATATACCAGCAGCATACCTACCGAGTAGCGACCGACCTGCCTTGGCGCCTGCACGCACCGCCTGTAAACAACCTGTAGTATCGCGTTGGGGGACGTGGCTCGACGCAGCAGTATACTATGTTGTATATTACAATAATGCTTTACAGGTAATTAATGCCTTTGATGATAAAGCTGTAAATTTTTTTGACTTCAAATGAATTACATGGAGATTTGGAATTCATACAGAAGAACTTTGCATATTTATTTACGACAATAACACATATTTGGAAACATCAACATTGAAATGTCTCGTGACCTGAAAACTGTCGATGAGAAATTAATCAGAAAAAAAAGGTGAAGACAGTGTTTGGAAAAAATGTCGGATTTTCAATAAAGCGAAATGTGTTACTACGAAAATAATTGCTGATACAGTATCTTGCCAAATAGTTGATCATGTGTCCTATTTCCGTTTAGCTCCAATCACATCTTGCGATGTGGAGTGAAGTTTTTCACAATATAAAGCCTGTTTACGTGCCAATCGGAGACGATTTACATTTGAGATGTTGCGAATGCATGTTGTTGTGCGCAGTAATCTATGTATTATGAGAGAAAATGAAACGGACAAGGAAACTGATGACTTGTTGCACAACAGCAACTTAATGTTCGTAAATATTAAAATGGTTAGTATCCGTAAATCAGTGGTATTTATGTTTACCACACGCCCAACCTCAACCGCCTTCCACTGCTAGTGAAAGCATTACATTTCACTTCCCCATTTTCCTCCTATTAGTGTCACTTCGTACTCGCTGCATTGGGAGACAGTACATGTCTTGTCCCGGGGAAAAGAATTATTCAGAAGAGAAATATAAATCATAGCCGAGAATATAAATTATATCACTAACATAAAATATAAATGTAGAGTGAAAATGGGAAGGGTAGAAAAACTTTTAACACGTATAAGGCACGGGGTACAAGATCCGTTACCTACCGTGCATTGACCCGAGGGAAAGGGGCGAGAATGCCCTGTCCAAGGAAAACCAAAACAATGCTTTCCGCTGGTCAGGCGACAGTGTAAGGCACTTGCTGAAGGACCTGCGAACAACCAAGATGTGAAATTTAGAATTCGTGATGGAACCGAACAGGCCACCTTTTAATTGTGAGGCACTTGACGAAGAACCCCAGCACACCCAAGATGTGATATTTGAGCGATGGTGTAACCCTTAGTTGTGACGGAAGTAAGCGACTTTAAGACCGATCATAGTACGTAATAAATCACGACCTCAACATTAATAAACAATAACATTAGCGGGCGAGTATACGCGTGTGTTCTACGGCCGGACTCAGTTAATAAAGCACGTGTGTCTCACCACAACCTGAAAGAGTCTCCATGCTAATAAAAACCCTGAGCAAATCCAATCATAATTCCACACCATTCTAGTACATATAACCTGCGCCCAGGACACGAACCCAGTACCGCCTCAATTGTCAACACATCACAACTATACCCCCGCCGCTGAATCCTTGCACTTGACAGTTCGGGTGGTTGCGCGTTAGGTTGGCTATGGTGCCTTTGCGGCGTTGCCAGGGTAACTAGTAAACACCAGCTGATTACAAATATATTCTAGACGAACATAAACAGTGTACATAGTAAATTAATGCCGATGAATAATGAAATTAACTCGTTATTATTGATGTTAATTGAAAATAACAGAGATACTATAACTATGAGGCATACATTACGTATTTACGAATAAGCAATATAGAACAAATGAATGAAAAGTAGCTTGTTACAATGAGAGAAAGGTATAACAAAGTGATTTTCACCGGTTTAGAATTTTATTGCCTCAATTCCATCCAAGTATCTGTCGTTATCATTCTCTGAAGCACCATCCTCAATGTTACCAAGGCATATCATTGGTGGCTCACTTTCACTGAGGATTTCGTCTAATTCCTGTGCTTTTCGTGTTATTTTGTGCACACGATTCCCTTTCTTCTTCCGTGAAGCCGCGTCCACTTCCCACAAAAGTCTATCCCCTTCTATAATAGTGGAAGTCTTGTTATGTTCCCTCACGTACAAACAAACACCAAAAACACTCAACAAAAATCTGATGTGTTCCATTCACATGACTTTCTCTACCTCTCTGCAACAAATTATTGTTAAAAAGCTTATGCTTCTATTTACTTCATGCTAATCGAGAAAATAAATAGCACAGTCTTATTACTTGCTTCCTTGTAAGCAAAAGGGAAATAAGGGAGTACTATAGGCTTAGCAAATATTCAAAAGCTGCTTGCTATGAGACTGAAGTTCCTTTGTTTGTATGGACAGGAGTTGACAAATTCCTGTATGAGAAAAGTATGTTTTTCATAGCTGAAACCCAAAACAAGAAATATATCAAAAACGATCAACTCCACGAAAAAATGTATATAACATAAATTGTGTGCTTTAATGCGTTCTATATTTTTTGTGAATTAAGCTTTTGCCCATCTCTTACAGTTTAGCAGTTATGCAAAATTCCGTGAAATTCATCCAGAATAAAATAGTTTTCGGAGGCTATTCCCAGAAAATTCAAAATATACATTTTATTTGTCAAGTAAATGTCTTTAATGTAAGATACTTTAATCAAAATAGTTAGGGCCATTTTTAAGAAAATCAAAATTTTCGAAAAAAGTTCCATGTAAAGGGTAGTTAAATACCAAGTTTGGTATTCAACGGTCTTTTCGTTTTTGAGCTATGCTGTCCACAGACACATACATACATGCACACACATACGAACCTTTTTCCAAAAATGTTTTTTTTTTGGATTCTAGGGGACCCAAAACATGTATTTCCGGTGAAATCTCGGTATCGAATTTTTGGGTGCAATACAATACCTTCTCTATACACTATGTACACAGTAAGTGTAGAGAAAGTAATAATAACAAATATACATAACGAATAATACGTAGCTTGCACAGAGGAGTTTAACACGCGTGTTAGGAGTTCACAAACTGAGCACGTGGTTGGAAATACTGCAACGGTGCGGCACCTAGGTTCCGTTGTCAGACCGACCGACCGGAGTGCTGCATTGTGATTGGTTCAGAAAGTCAAACGGGTAAAGCTTTTCACTAGTATAATCTATATAAAGCTATGCCTAATTTATATAATATTATTATACATTCATTTGTATAATAACATAACCCTAATATACCTTCGAATGAAATAAGATTTCATGCATTTTATATTTAATAAACCAATGCAATGCTGTTTTATTTTTCTATTTGCAGATGATAACCCGAACAACAACCCTTGTAACTCGGTGCGGTGCGAGGGAGAATCTGAATGTATAGTTGTGGCAGGAGAATGTGGAGATCTCGACACTTGTCCGCGAGCAGAGTGTGTCCCAAGGAATGAGACAGGTTAGAGTTCCTGCTTCAACAGAATCTGCCTTCTTTTCACATCAAGGTTTTAATTGTTTTACTTTCGCTTCACGTACTATGTACATTGTATATGTATAGAAAAGGTATTGTAATGCATCCAAAAATTCGATACCGAGATTTCACCGGAAATACATGTTTTGAATCCTCTGAGTCCAAAAACCAAAATGTGTTCCGTTCGCATGACTTTCTCCACATCTCTGCAATACATTATTGATAAAAAGCTTATTCTTTTAATTACTTAATGCTAATCGAGAAAAAATTAGAAAGGGTCTTATTATTTGCTTTCTTGTCAGTAGACGGGAAATAAGGGAGTACAATAAGATAAAACGATAGGAAAATCTTTTAAACTCTGGTTGTTATGTGATTGAAGTTCCTTTGTTTGTATGGGTAGCAGTTGACGAATTCACGTAGGAGAAAAATATTTTAAAGCTCAAAACAACAAGGAACACCTCGAAAAACGGTCAACTCCACGAAAACAATCTGATGTGTTCCATTCACATGACTTTCTCTATATCTCTGTAAATTGTTATTGTTAATAAGCTTATCTTTTATTTATTTCATGCTAATCGAGAAAAATTAGCAGAAAAGTCTTATTTCTTGCTTTATTGTAAGCAGAAGCGAAATAAGGGAGTACCATAGGTTAAAGTGAAAGACAAAAGCTGGTTACTATGTGACTGATGTTCCTTTGTTTGTATGGGCAGGAGTTGACACATTCCTGTATGAGAAAAGTATAAGTTTTTCAAAGCTGAAACCAAGAAAAAGGAATATCTCAAAAACGATCAACTCCACGAAAAAAATGTAGGTACGTATATAACATAAATTGTGTGGTTTAACGTGCTCTACATTTTTGGTGTTTTAAGTTTTTGTCCATCTCTTACGGTTTAGTAGTTATGAAAAATTCATCCAGAATAAAGTAGTCTTCAGAGGCTATTCCCAGAAAATTCAAAATATACATTTTAATTTTCAGGTAAATAACTTTAATATACGATATTTTAATCAAAATCGTTAGAGCCATTTTTTAGAAAATCAAAATGTTCCATGTAAAGAGTAGTTTGGGGGGATTTTTCTCAAAATCTTCGTGTCGCATCCCTGGAAGATACTAAACTTAAATACCAAGTTTGGTATTTTAGCTACTTTTCGTTTTTGAGTTATCGTGGTCACAGAAACACGGACACACACACGGACCTTTTTCTGAAAACACTTTTTTTGGATACAGGGGACCGTAAAACATATATTTCCGGTGAAATCTGGGTATCGAATTTTTTGGTGGAGTGCAATACATTCTCTATTCAATGTACATAGTGAGTATAGAGAAAGTAAAAATGTATAGGATATAAATTGTGTGTTTTAACGACCTCTACATTTTTTCTCAGACAGGAGGTGTCCGTTTTTCTTTTGTTCTACTCCTGGCTAAGCAAAGAAGCGATTTACAATGACAATTGCATAACGACGGTTTTTAAAACATTTGACTATCACACAAGCCTAGTGTATTCCCTAACTCCACTCTACCTATAAGGAACTAAGTAATAAGAACATTCTGCTAATGATTATCTCGATTAGCATGGTTAGAAAGAGGAATCTTTTGTAAGAAGTTTGTTTGTAGAGCAGCCAGAGAAGGTCATGTGAGTGTAAACCATCAGATTTTTTACTTTCTCTATACGCACTATGTACATAGTGTATAGAGAATGTATTGCACTCCACCAAAAATTCTTTACCGAGGTTTCACCGGAAATATATGTTTTACGGTCCCCTGTATCCAAAAAAAGTGTTTTCAGAAAAAGGTCCGTGTGTGTGTCCGTGTTTCTGTGACCACGATAACTCAAAAATGAAAAGTCGGTAAAATACCAAACTTGGTATTTGAGTTTAGTATCTTCCGGGGATGTGAAACGAAGATTTTGAGAAAAGTCCCGCTACTCCAAACTACCCTTTACATGGAACTTTTTGGTTTTCTAAAAAAATGGCTCTAACAATTTTGATTAAAATTTCGTATATTAAATATATTTACCTGACAAATAAAATGTATATTTTGAATTTTCTGGAATAGCCTCTGAAGAGTAGTTTATTCTGAGTGAATTTTACGGAATTTTGCATAAGTGCTAAACCGTAAGAGAGAGACAAAAACTTACCACACAACAAATGTAGAGCACACTAAAACACACAATTTATGTTGTATACATTTTTCGTGGAGTTGATTGTTTTTTAGATATTCTTGTTCTTTGTTTAAGCTATAAAAACTTATATTTTTCTCATACAGGACCTTGTGAACTCGTGTGGATACAAACAAAGGAACTTCACATAGCAACCAGCTTTTGACCATCACTTTAACCAATGGTACTCTCTTATTTTCCTTCTACATACAAGGGAGCAACTAATAAGACTATGTCTGCTAAAATTGTCTCGATTAGAATGAAGTAAATAGAAGCATAAGCTTTTTAACAATAATTTCTTGCAGACATAGCCTTATTACTTTCTTCCTTGTAAGTAGAAGGGAAATATGCAAGTATCATAGGCTAAAGTGATAGTCAAAAGCTGGTTGTTATGTGACTGAAGTTCCTTTGTTAGTATAGACACTAGATGACAAATTCCTGTATGGGAAAAGTATACATTTTTAAGCTGAAAACATAAACATGGAATATCTTAAAAACGATCAACTCCACGAAAAAAATATATATAATATAAATTGTGCGTTTTAACCTGCTCCACATTTTTTGTGTGTTAAGTTTTTGTCCATCTCTTACGGTTTAGTAGTTATGTGAAATTCATCCAGAATAAACTAGTCTTCAGAGGCTATTCCCAGAAAATTGAAGATATACATTTTATTTTCAGGTAAATATCTT
This sequence comes from Hymenopus coronatus, assembly GCA_030762935.1. Taxonomy (NCBI): domain Eukaryota; kingdom Metazoa; phylum Arthropoda; class Insecta; order Mantodea; family Hymenopodidae; genus Hymenopus; species Hymenopus coronatus. Next base: position 68,640,843 of record CM060884.1, read on the forward strand.
TAATATAGGATATTTTAATCAAAATCGTAAGTGCTATTTTTTAGAAAATCAAAATTTTCGAAAAAAGTTCAATGTAAACGGTAGTTGCGAGTAGGGGGATTTTCTTGAAAATCTTAGTGACGCATCCTTGGAAGATACCAAACCTAAAAACCAAGTGTGGTTTTTAACGGACCTTTCGTTTTTGAGCTATGCTGCCCCCCCCCCCACACACACACGGACATTTTTCTAAAAATACTTTTTTCTGGATTCAGGAGGTCTCAAAACATGAATTTTCGGTGAAATCTCGGATTCGAATTTTTGGGTGCATTACGATACGTTCTCTATACTCTATCTACATAGCACGTATAGAGAAAGTAAAAATCTTATGTGTTCCATTCACATGACTTTCTCTACACCTCTGCAACAAATTATTGTTAAAAAGCTCATGCTTCTATTTACTTCATGCTAATCGAGAAAAACTTAGCAGAAATAGTCTTATTACTTCTTCCTTGTTAGTAGAGGCAAAATAAGGGAATACCATAGTTTAAAATGATAGTCGAAACCTGGTTGTTATGGAACTGAAGTTCCTTTGTTTGTATGGACCGAAGTTGACAAATTCCTGTATGAGAAAAGTTAAGTTTTTCAAAGCTAAAACCAAAAATAAGGAATATCTAAAAAATGATCAAATCCACGAAAAAAATGTATATAACATAAAGTGTGTGTTTTAATGTGCTCTATATTTTCTGTTTGGTAAGTTTTTGTCTATCTCTTACGGTTTACCAGTTACACAAAATTGCGTAAAATTCACCCAGAATAAATTAGTCTTCAAAGGATATTCCCAGAAAATTCAAGATATACATATTACTTGTCAGGTATATTTTTAATATACGGTATTTTAATCAAAATCGTTTGAGCCATTTTTGAGAAAATCAAAAATTTCAAAATATGTTCCATGTAAAGGGTAGTTGGAGCTGGAGAATTTTCTTGAAAATCTTCGTGTCGCATCCTTGGAGAATACCAAACCAAAATACCAAGTTTGGTTTTTAAAGGTCTTTTCGTTTTTGAGCTGTGCTGCCCAAAGACATACACATACACATACGGACATTTTTCTAAGAATGCCTTTTTTTTTTTTTTTTTTTTGATTCAGGGAGTCTCAAAGCATGTATTTTCGGCGAAATCTCGGTATCGAATTTTTGGGTGCATTACAATACCTTCTCTACACACCATGTACATAGTACGTGTAGAGAAAGTAAAAAACTAATACGATTTTTATACTGTTTTACAATAACTGTAGCTCCATGAACGTGTTACCAAAATGAGCGGGAGATTCAAAGTATTCATGAAATTAAAACATGAAAATGGAAAATAATTATACGTTCCCAATTCGACTCCTCTTAAACAATAACATTTGCAGTGCCTTTATGTTTTCACACTTAAAATGGTAAAGTTCGCGTACATACAAAGCAATTTCTCACTAAAGATTAGCCATGTTAAGTGACTCAACAACTAGAGTTAAGATAAAGCTGAAAGTAAGTGCCTTTAAAACTTTATCGCTCTCTTGGACTTTCAGTAAAACTTGGGGCATGAGGTTTAACAAGGTCATTATCATTGCAAAAATCCCAACAATGTAATAAACAGCAGTCGTTGTCAATATTGACGCCATAACTGGTGACGTCAGCCGTTGCTAGGGCCTTCAAAATAATTGGTTGCTAAGGAATTTGTTCTATGTATTATTGTATTACTTTATTAGAATATTATTTTGAAAAGGTTAGTTTTATTTACTTCTTCTAGAGAAATAAAATTTGTTGTAAGTGTTCACAGTTGTTAGGAATTATAGTGGTAATATAGACGTTCTTAATGGGCGTTATATTCCGATATAGCATGGTGGATTTACAAACGTCAAGTTAAGAATGATTAAAAATACTCTGATGTGTTCCATTTACATAGTTTTCTCTACGTCAGTCACAAATTATTGTTCATAACCTTATTCTTCCATCTACTTCATGCTAATCCAATTAAACATTAGCAGGAACGGTCTTATTACTTAGTACTTATTATGAGTAGAAGGGAAATGAGGGCTAAATTAGGCTAAACCGACAGTCACCTGTTTTAAAATGTCGTTCCTATGGGATTAAAGTTTTCTTTTTTTAGTTTAACGTCTGGTTTGGTCATATCGGACGATGAATGCAACTGATGATATGATGCTCAAATGATCTCGGGGTCCATGGAGCTTAAAGTTACTCGACATTCGTCTTCTCAGGATAAGGGAAAACCCCGAAAAAAAACCTTACCCGAGTAATTTTGAACGTTAGGCAGACATGCTACCACCACGCTACCCAGGCGGGCATAGTTTGTCTTTCAGAAGTTGACAAGTTCCTGTATGAGAACATTTTTAAGTATTTTTAAACTGAAATAAATAACAAGGAATATCTCGAATACGGTGAACCCCAAGAAAAATGTATACAACATAAATTGTGTTTTAGCGAGATCTAAAATTTATGAGTAGTAAGTTTTCCTCTATCGCTTACAGTTTAATACTTATACAAAACTCATAAAAAAATCATCCAGAATAAAGAGGTCTTTAGAGGCTATTCACAGAAAATTCATGATATACATTTTGTTTGTTATAAACATATTATTATACATAAAGTATTTTAATAAAAATCATTAGAGCCAGTTTTGAGAAAATCAAAATTTTCAAAACATACGACCACTAGTGATGAGCCTCGCTCTGGACGTCCTGTAGAAGTGACAACTCCAGAGATCATTGAAAAAAGTCATCGTTTAGTACTGGAAGACCGCAGATTAGAGTTGTTAGAGATAGCAGAGGCTATAAACATATCAAAAGAATGTAGGTAATATTTTAAGTAATGTTTTGGGCTTCCACAAGGTCTGTGCAAGATGGGTGCTGAATTTGTTGACACCTGATCAAAAGTTGCAAAGAAAAACTGTTTTTGTTAAGAATGTGGAGCTTTACCGTAAAAATCCCAGTGAATTATTGAGATGGCTTATTGCCATGGATGAAACTGGGATGCATCACTACACTCCAGAAAGTAAATCACAGTCAAAACAGTGGATTGTGCCAGGTGAACCAACTCCAAAAAAGCAAAGTCAATTTTGTCAGTTAAAAGAATACGGCGAGTGTTTTCTGGGATGCACAGGGAATTATTTTTATTGATTACTTGGAAAAGGGTAAAATTATCACTGGTGACTACTAAGCAACGTTTGAGTGATGCGGTGCAAAGAAAAAAAAAAGTATTGTTTCATTACGACAATGCTCCGGTCCATCTTTCAGTCATTGCAATGGGGAAAAATGTGCGAATCATAGTTCGAATTGCTTGATCATCCACTCTATTCGCCAGATCTAGCACCCAGAGTCTACCATCTGTTCCCAAACCTCAAAAGCTTTCTTGGAGGGCGAAGATTTCACAGCAACGAGGAGGTCATTGATGCGGTAAACAGCTATTTTGAGGACCTTGATAAATCGCACTACAGAGATGGTTTAATTAAATTAGAACACCGATATGACAAATGTATTAGCCTTTCTGGAGATTATGTTGAGAAATAAAGCAAAAGAAGATTTTTACTTTCTCTAGCCCCATATGTACAAAGTGCATAGGGATAGAGAAGTATTGTGTCCCACCGAAAAATTCGATACCGAGATTTCACCGGAAATACATGAAAAAAAAAAACATTTTCAGATAAAGGTTCCTGTGTGTGTGTGTGTGTGTGTGTGTGTGTGTGTGTGTCCGTGTGTCCGTGTCCGTGTGTCCGTGTGTCTGTGAACACGATAACTCAAAAACGAAAAGTAGCTAAAATACCAAACTTGGTATTTAAGTTTAGTATCTTCCAGGGATGCGACACGAAGATTTTGAGAAAAATCCCCCCACCCCCAACTACCCTTTACATTTAACTTTTTTCGAAAATTTTGATTTTCTTAAAAATGGCTCTAACGATTTTGATTAAAAATCATATATTAAATATATTTACCTAACAAATAAAATGTATATCTTTAATTTTCTGGGAATAGCTTCTGAATACCTGTTTATTCTGGATGATTTTTTATTGAATTTTGTATAACTGGTAAATCGTAAGAGATAGACAAAAACTTACTATACAAAAAATGTAGGCCTTGTTAAAATACACAAGTTATGTCATATACATTTTTCTTGTGGAGCTTATCGTTTTCAAGGTATTCATTGTTATTAGTTTAAGTTGTGAAATACTTATACTTTTCTCAGACGGGAGTGTCCGTTTTTCTTTTGTTCTACTCCTGGCCAAGAAAAGAAGCGATTTGTAATGACAATCGCATAACGATAGCTTTTAAAACATCTGACTATTGGTTTAGTCTAGTGTATTCCCTTATTTTCTTCTTGCTTATACGGAACCAAGTAATAGGAACATTCTGCTAATGAGTACCTCGATTAGCAAGGTGCAGAAAGAAGAAGAATCTTATGTATGAAGTTTGTAGAACAGCTAGAGAAAGTCATATGAGTGTAACTCATCAGATTTTTTTTAAATGCTGTTTTCATTGAGAGGTACGGGACATATCAGCCGACCCTAGTATGTACATTGCTCATATGTGATAGAGTAATTCACGTGAATGCAGCAAATGATATCTTTGTTCGTATTTTCAGGTAGTCCTGAAGACCTATGCAGCAAATGCCCCAAAGGTTCGGAATGCCTAAACCTACTAATAGGATGCCTCCAAGAACCCTGTCGTCTATCAACGAGGTGTAGGGTCAGTGATGGAAAGGGCGGATACTACTTCATTATTCCAGGATCGCCCTGACACCATATTCACTCCCATAAGTGTGTATATGTAAGGGATTCCTTTTCAATAAATACACAGATCAATAACATTCTTTGTATATGTATATGACTTTAAAAAACCTGGTGTGATCCATTCACATGCCTTTTTGTACATCTCCGCAACAAATTATTGTTAAAAAACTTATGCTTCTATTTACTTCATACTAATCGAGAAAACATTAGCAGAAATAGTCTTATTACTTGCTTCCTTGTAGGTAGAGGCGAAATAAGGGAGTACTATAGGTTAAAGTGATAGTCAAAAGCTGTTGCTATGTGACTGATGTTCCTTTGTTTCTATGGACAAGAGTTGACAAATTCCTGTATGATAAAAGTATATTTTTTAAAGCTGAATCCAAAAACAAGGAATATCTAAAAACGATCAACTCTACCAAAAATGTATATATGCGTGCTTTAACGTGCTATACATTTTTGTGTGGTAAGTTTTTGTCCATCTTTTACGGTTTAGCAGTTATGCAAAAGTCCATAAAATTCATCCAGAATGAAATAGTGTTCAGGGGCTTTAAGATATACATTTATTATTTAATATACGATATTTTAATCAAAATCGTTACAGCCATAGCATCCATACCAAGATAATTTGCTGAGACAATATATTTGGAAACAGATTACGAGTGAAATAAATTGTGAAGGTAGGTTTACCATTCCATCGGAGCGCCCTCGTTAGGTCTCTTAGGGATTACAATCCCACAAACCACCGCTTCAGGCGATACCGGCTTCCCCGCATGGGACATTGCACATTCTATTTCAGTTTTAGATTTGACTCTGCCATTGGTCGATTGACCAACGTGGCTGCGCATGCGCGAGCAGAGAGAACGAACGGAAGATTGTGCATTTCTCATTGGAAAGCAGAACCTATTTTCAAAAAGTCTATTTTTACCCATTATTTCGATCCAGTATATTTACATACACCTAACCTAACGTAGCCTAACCTCGACGAAATCTCGAAACCTGTCGTTCACCTGTCACATAGCCGTAAACAATAGGAAAGGTTCAGGCAAGAGCTTTAGTCTAAAACTGAAAGAGAATCTGCAGTCTCGCTCCCCGCATGGATTACGGACATCCCCGGTAACGAAGGAGCACCTCCAAGAGCTACTCCGGCTAAGCTCCTTACAATCCTTCAAGAGTTGCTTGGATTCAAAATTTAAACCGCAAAATAAATATTTTGTAAACTAAACACACCAGCGGTGCACAAGGGCCTTGCACCATGACTGGTAGTCGTTGAGGAGCACACTTGCTACCTCCGTTCACTCCCCAACCTTATTTACACCCGCCATCATGCACACCGCACATTCCCGTAAGTACGTGGTTAAATTCTAGCAAGAATGGGAACACGTCTAATACACCGGCGGGCTGCCCTCAGCCTGCCAACTGCTCGTGTCGTGTTGTGTCGTGTGGTATACCCAAACTCATTTCACCCGCCATCCTGAAAACCCCCACATTCCCGTCAGTATGTGGTTAAATTCTAGCAAGAATGGGAACACGTCTAACACTGTCGGGATGCCCTCAGCCTGCCAACTGCTCGTGTAGTGTTGTGCGTTGCTGTTATTGTTGCGCGGAAGCGACATTGGCACGCCAATACTGAAGTGAGAACGAACACAATGCACACAATTTCCAGAAGTGTTTTGTGAGACAATTTTTGTGGTGAAACTGTTTCAAAATAGTTGTCTCATTTTTGTCGCATCATTACTGTGCACCCAGTCTTCGCGGCACAGAACCACCGTCCTTGCTGTAGGAGTGAAGGTAACAGAAGTTAATGCATTTAAAACCTTATCACTTTCTTGGACTTTTAGTAAAAGTTGGAGCTTAGCAGAGGTCATCATTGTGGAAATCCCGGCAGAGTAATAAACAGCAGCAGTTACCATAGAGTAACAACATAAAAACAAAAGAGTGTTAGAGTGTATGAAAGACAAGCGAGCCTCTCCAGATAAACTCAGTTGTAGCCATGACAACCTACGTAAAATTTACGGTGTTCATGCTTATAGTTGTGTCTGGGTTGCTGGCCTTAGCAGGTAATAACAATATTGTGTACTATTTAAATAATGAGGCAATAGATCTCTAAAAGATATAAACAAAAAAAAAGTGATGCATTCCATTCACATAACTTTCTCTAGCTGTTCCACAAACAAATTGTTACTTTCTCTACACGTACTATGCACGTGATGTATAGAGAAGGTATTGTATTGTACCCAAATTTTCGATGTCGAGATTTCACCAGAAATACATGTTTTGAAGGCATCTAAGTCCAGAAAAACAGTTTTTTAGAAAAAAAAAACTTCCGTGTGTGTCTGTGGACAGCATAGCTCAAAAACGAAAATACCGTTATATACCAAACATGGTATTTAAGTTTGGCATCTTCCAAGGAAGCGACATGGAGCTTTTCAGAAAGCCGCTCGGCTCAACTACCCTTTACAGTTAAAAGGTTGGAAAATTTAGATTTTCTCAAAATGATTTAACGATTTTGTTTAAAATACCTTATGTCTAAGATATTCTTACGACAAACGAAATGCCATAAATTATGACTGGATGACTTTTAAACCACTGGCAAACCATAAGAGGTATACAAAAACCTACTACACAAAAATCTGATGTGTTCCATTCACATGACTTTCTCTATATCTTTGCGACAAATTATTGTTAAAAAGCTTATGCTTCTTTTTACTTCATACTAATCGAGAAAAGATAGCAGAAACAGTCTTATTACTTGCTTCTTGTAAGTAGAAGGGAAATAAGGGAGTACCCAAGGCTAAAGTGATAGTCAAAATCTGGTTGCTATGTGATTGAAGTACCTTTGTTTGTATGGCCAGGAGTTGACAAATTCCAGTATGAGAAAAGTAAGTTTCTTAAAGGTGAAACCAATAACAAGGAATATCTAAAAAACAAGCAACTCCACGAGAAAATGTAGATGACATAAATTGTGTATTTTATCGTCATCTACATTTTTCGAGCAGTAAGTTTTTGTCTATCTCTTACGGTTTAATAGTTGTGCAAGATTCAATAAAAATAATCCAGAGTAAAGCGATCTTTAAAGGCTATTCCCAGAAAATTCAAGATATGCATTTTATTTGGCATGTAAATAGCTTAAATATAAAGGATTTTAATCAAAATCATTAGAGATATTTTTGAAAAAATCAAAATTTTCGATAAAGGGTAATTTGGGGTGGGAGGATTTTCTTGAAAATCTTAGTGTCACATCCTTGGAAGATACCAAACTTAAATACCAAGTTCGGTACTTAACGGTCTCTTCGTTTTTGAGCCATGCTGTCCATAGACAAACACAGGGACCTTTTTCCAAAAATTTTTTTTTTTTTTTTTGGATTTAGGGCGATCCAAAACCTGTATCTCGGTATCGAATTTCTGGGTGGAATGCAGTACCTTCCCTATACACTATATACATAGTACGTGAAGAGAAAGTAAAAAGTATATGACATAAATTGTGTGTTTTGTTGAGATCTATATTTCTTGTATAGTAAGTTTTTGTCTTTCTTTCGTGGTTTACAAGTTATACAAAATTTATCCAGAATAAGGAGGTGTTCAGAGACTAGTCCCAGAAAATTCAAGATATTCATTTCATTTGTCATAAATATATCTTAAGAGTGTGGAATTTTAAAAAAAGTAAAGCAATTTTTAACTAATAAACCTTTTCGAAAAATATTCCATGTAAAGGATAGTTGGGGGTTGAGGGATTTTATTGAAAATCTTCGTGTCGATCCTCGTATCTTACAGAACCTGATTTTTCGTTTTGGAGCTTTGGAAGGGGAGGGGGAAGTTGGGTTGCCGGTTAGACGTGGAACTGGTGTGCGGGGAGGAACTTTAATGAAACGCCATTTATTGTTTGTTTCTGTTCCTGAGTTTCCTTTACTGTCCATCACTTGATACTGTCCCCCTGGCCGTCCAAGTTCGAAGATTTTGTTTCAGGTCCGAGCCTCGCCAAAACCTTTCACAAATAAAGTTAACTATTTCACCTTTCCCGTCATCCTAACCTCCCTCTTAATTTCCTTCCCATGTGATTCAAATTTCCTTACGTCGCGGAGTTGTAAACTGTGGTTATGCCACGATCTATAACGCGACGAGTGAAGAAGTGAACACCGTATTTTTCGGAGCTCCGGTGGCTAGACTAGAGTCTATTCGCCACCCATTTTCTAGGATGTGCCTAGACTTTTGCTATCTCGGTTAGCTTCACTGATTTTATTGGCTGAGAATATGTTGCATTTTTATATTTTGTCGCGTTTTCATTGGCTCTCACAATTTTAGACGCCACGTTATGTTCTTACTGCTTTTAACATTTTAACGCACCTGATTAGACATTATGTGCTTGGTGGAGCGTGAATTTCGCCTTGGTATTTGCACTTATTGTCTGCAGCTCTGAGCTTCTAGGCTTTGAAATACCAGCCTCCATTGTTCGCTAATGACTTGTTCTGGCCTCTAGCGCTAGACTCATGAGATTTTGTACTCTTAAGCGATTCTATTTCAGCTGTCCGTTTTCCCTTTTAACATAGCTAGTCTTATTTAGGTAGTTTTGTTTCTGTTTTTATCCGTAATTGCATTCTATTTATTACTTTATTTATGTGCTTAAATTCCCTGTGTTTATTTACGTTATTTTTACTCTTTATCTGTCTGATTTTTACTTTCTGTATACGTACTATGTATATAGTGTATAGAGAAGGTATTGCATTCCACCAAAAAATTCGATACCGAGATTTCACCGGAAATATATGTATTTTCAGAAAAAGGTCCGTGTGTGTCTGTGTCCGTGAGTCTGTGAACACGATAACTCAAAAACGAAAAGTTGCAAAAATACCAAACTTGGTATTTAAGCTTAGCATCTTTCAGGGATGTGACACGAAGATTTTTGAGAAAAATCCCCCCATCCCAAACTACTCTTTACATGGAACTTCTTTCGAAAATGTTAATTTTATAAAAAATGGCTCTAAAGATTTTGATTAATATATCGTATATTAAAGATATTTACCTGACAAATAAAAGATATATTTCGAATTTTCTGGGAATAGCCTCAGAAGACTACCTTATTCTGGGTAAATTCTACGGAATTTTACATAACTGCTAAAGCGTAAGAGATGGACAAAAACTTACCTCACAACAAATGTAGGGCACCTTAATACACACAATATATGTTATATACATTTTTTTCGTGGAGTTGATTGTTCTTGAGATATTCCTTGTTTTTGATTTCAGCTATAAAAAACTAATACTTTTCTGATACAGGACTTTGTGAACTCGTGTCTATACAAAAAAAAGGAACTGCAGTTACATAGCAACCAGCTTTTGACTATCACTTTAACCTATGGAACCCCCTTATTACGCTTCTACTAACAAGGAAGCAAGTAATAAGACTATTTCTACTAATTTTTTCTCGATTAGTTGGAATAAATAGAATAGTTTGTTGCAGAGATGAAGAGAAAGTCATGTGAATGGAACACATAAGATTTTTTATATTTCTTTCGTTGCTTTTCATGTTTTATTATTAAGTTACTCCTTTTTATCTGTCGGGTTTTATCACTACAGCTGCCCAAGGACACTCACACATAGACGTTTTCCTAAAATACTTTTTAGTTTCATGGGGTCTCAAAAATGTATTTCCGGTGCAATATCGGTATTTAACTTTTGGGAGGAAACCAATAGTTTCTTTATCTATATGTACATTGTAGATAAGTGACAGAGAAAATAATTCATGTGAATGCATAGTGATATCTTTCTTCGTGTTTTCAGGTAATCCTGAAGACCCATGCAACAAATGCCCCAAAGATTCGGAATGCCAAAAGCTACGTGTAAGATGCCTCAAAGCCCTCTGTCATCCAATAGTGAGATGCAGGGTCAGTGATGGAAAGGGCGGTTACCACTTTATTATTCCAGGATCACCCTAAAATCCTGAACACCATCTTCATTCCCATAAATGTGTATGTTTAAGGAATTCGTTTCTAATAAATACACAGGTGAATAAAATTCTTTGTATATGTGTGTATGACTTTAAATACAAGAATCATCTGAAGTGATATATTCACATTACATTCCCTATATATTCTGCAATAAAATATTCTCATAAAAAATGTCCGAAGCGCCTACGCGTTGTTTTGCCTGTCCACGCCCTCGGCGATTATTGCAACCTGCCGCTATCATATAAAGGCGCGGATGAAATAATGCAATATTTTTACTTTCGCTACCCGTACTATGTACAGAGCATAGAGAGAAGGTTTTGTATTCCACCCAAAATTTGATACCGAAATTTCACCAGAAATACATGTTTTGGGTCCCCCTGAATCCAAAAAAAGACATTTTTGGAAAAAGGTCCTTGTGTGTGTGCGTGTGTGTGTGTTTCTGTGGACAGCTTAGCTCAAAAATCTGATGTGTTCCATTCACATGACTTTCTCCACAACACTGCAATGAATTATTGTTAAAAAGCTTATGCTTCTATTTACTTCCTGCTAATCGAGAAAAAAATTAGCAGAAACAGTCTTATTACTTGCTTCCTTGTAAGTAGAAGCGAAATAAGGGAGTACCATAGGTTAAAGTGATGGTCAAAAGCTGGTTGCTGTGTGACTGAAGTTCCTTTGTTTATGTGGACACGAGTTCACAAAGTCCTGCATGAGAAAAATATGTTTTTTATAGCTGAAACAAAAAACAAAGAATATCCGCAAAACAATCAACTCCACGAAAAACATGTATATAACATAAATTGTGTGTTAAAAGTGCTCTACATTTCTTGTGTGGTAAGTTTTTGTCCATCTCTTACGGTTTAGCAGTTATGCAAAATTCCGTAAAATTGACCAAGAATAAAGTAGTCTTCAGAGGCTATTCCCAGAAAATTCAAAATATACATTTTATTTGTCAGGAAAATAACTTTAATATACGATATTTTAATAAAAATCGTTAGAGCCATTTTTAAGAAAATCAACATTTTCGAAAAAGGTTCTATGTAAAGGGTAGCTTGGGGTGGGGGAATTTTTCTCAAAATCTTCGTGTCGCATCCCTGGAAGATACTGAACTTAAATACCAAGTTTGGTATTTTACTGACTTTTCGTTTTTGTGTTGTCGTGTTCACAGACTCACGGACACATGGACACACACACACGGACCTTTTTCTGAAAATACTTTTTTGGGATACAAGGGACCTTAAAACATATTTCCGGTGAAATCTGGGTATCGAATTTTTTGGTGGAGTGCAATACCTTCTCTATAGACTATGTGCATCTCAAGAAAATCTCCCTACCTCGCACTACCCTTTAGATGGGAGAAATTTCGAAAATTTTGATTTTCTGAAAAATGGCTCATTGTGATTAAACTCTCTTATATTTAAGATTTTTACGTGCCAAATAAAATGTATATCTTGAATTTTCTGGGAATAGCCTCTAAATACCTCTTTATTCTGGATAGTTTTTATTGAATTTTGCACAACTGGTAAATCGTAAGAGATAGATAAAAGTTTACTGCACAAAAAATGTAGATCACGATAAAACACGCAATTTATGTGATAGACATTTTTTGGTGGAGTTGATCGTTTTTTAGATATTCCTTGTTATTGGTTTCAGCTTTAAAAGACTTACTTTTCTCATATGGAAATTTGTGAACTTCTGTCCATATAAACAAAGGCATTTCAGTCATATAGCAACCAGCTTTTGACTATCACTTTAACCTATGGTATTCGCATCCTTGGAAGATGCCGAATTTAAATGCTAAGTTTGGTATTTAACGGTGCTTTCATTTTTGAGCTAAACTGCCCACAGGTTCACACACACACGCACATGGAAAATTTTCTAAAACTATTTTTTTTAATTCAGGGAGTTTTCAAAACATGTATTTTCGGTGAAATCTCGTTATTGAATTTTTGGGTGCAATACATTACCTCCTCTATACACTATGTACATAGTACGTGTAGAGAAAGTAAAAATCTATATTACTTGGTAATGTTGCCTCACATACTTTGCACTAAAAATAGCATCACAACGAAGACGAACCAAAGTAGCGCATGAAAAAGAAATTTAAGGTAAAAGTATAGATAATAGCTTTGTAGCAAATTATTTCTCAAAATAGCTAAATCCAGCTATAAAATGGCTAAATTGGTACTACTGATACTGCGCATGGCTGTAGGTTTGATAAGTAGACTCGCGCATCCAGGCTTCGCCGGCACAGAACTATCGTCCCTGCTGTAAGAGTGAAGATAACAGAAAGTTAATGCATTCAAAACCTTATCACATTCTTGGGCTTTTAGTAAAAGTTGGGGCTTAACAGAGGCCATCCCGACAGAGTAATAAACAACAGCGGTTACTACAGTTTAGCAACATAAAAACAAAAGAGTTACGGTGTATAAAAACAAGCGAGCCTCTCCAGATAAACTCAGTTGTAGCCATGACAACTTTCGTGAAACTGACAATTTTCATGGTTGATGTCTTCAGTAGGTAATAACAATATTCTGTAATGTTTAAATGATGAAGCAATGGATCTGTGAAAAAAAACTGATGGGTTCCATTCACATAACTTTCTCTAGCTGTTCCACAAACAAATATTTACTTTCTCTACACGTACTATGCACACAGTGTATAGAGAAGGTATTGTATTCCCAGTCATCCTCCGTGGTGTAATGGTTACCATGCTAACTTCATATACCCAAGGCCGCGGGTTCAAACCCGGCGGAGGACGATGGATTTTTTTGCGTGTAAAAATCCTTAGCATGGCTTCCTTCGGAAAGGAAGTAAAGCCCTTGGTCCCGTGTCGTAGAAAGAACCTCAAGCCTGATAGAGAGGCCTCTGAGCAAAATTAAGCGTTCTTTCACGCCCAATATGGAATGATACGCTAAGAACCACAGCAGTTAAAGATAACTGCATAAATAACACGCCATATCCATTTTATTGTATTCCACCTAAAACGTCGATGTCTATGTTACACCGAAATGCATGTTTTGAGGTCCCCGAATGAAAAAAGTATTTTTAGAGAAAGACCCTCTGTTTGTGTGTGTGCCTGTGGACAGCATAGCTGAAAACCAAAGTTGGTATTTAAGTTTGGTATCTTCCAATGATGCGACATAAGATTTTCAAGAAAATTCCCCCGCCGCAAACTACCTTTACAGCAATTTCGAAAACTTTGAATGTCTCAAAAATGGCTCTAACGATTTTTATTAAAATACTTTATGTATGAGATATTTTACGGCAAACGAAATGTATATCCTAAATTTTCTGGAAATAGCCTCTGAAGACCTCTTCATTCTGGATGACTTTTATATACCTGAAAACCGAAAGAGATATACAAAATTTTTCTACACAAAAATGTAGATCTCATTAAAACACACGGTTTATCTCGTATTCATTTTTTTGTAGAGTTAACCGTTTTCGAGTTATTCCGGATAGTTGGTTTCAGTTTTAAGCCAGTTAAACTTTTCTCAAACGGAAGAGATATCTCTTTTCGTTTAACTACTCCTGGCAAGCAAAGAGGTTAGAATTTCAATTGTTTTACATAGCGACCGGCTGTTAAAGGACGAAACCATCGCTTTAGCCTGTGCATTATCTTATTTCTCTTCTATTTACAAATAAGCTAGTAATAAGGCTAAATCTGGGTATGTTTAGCATGACGTAGATTACAGATTCAGCTTTTGAATAAAATGTTTGTTTACCGAACAGCTAGAGTTTATCATGTGAATGGAACACATTACATTTTTTCCCTTCTACTTGCTAGAAACCAAGTAATAAGGACAATGTTGCTAATGTTTATCTCCATTATCATAAAATAGATAGAAGAATAAACTTTATAAAAATAATTTGTTATAGAGATGTAGAGAAAGTCATGTGAATGGAACACGTCAGATTTTTCATATAAAAGATTATTCTTTTGTTTACGTTTTGCTAATCTAGATAAACACAAACAGATTGGTCTTCTTACTTGCTTCCTTGTAAGTAGAAGGCAAATAAGACAATACATTAGGCTAAAGCGATAGTCAAATGTTTTAAAAGCTGGGCTCTATGTGAAACAATTGAGGTTCGTTTCGCTTTGCTTGCTCCCGTAGTTAATTAGTTTAAAATTCAAACCAACAACACTGAATACCTCCAAAAGCGGTCAACTCTATATAAAAAGCGAAATATGACATAAATTGTGTGTATTAAGGAGATCTATCATTTTTTTTTTTTTTTTTTTTTTTTGCAGCAAGCCCTTTACGGTTTAACCGTTATGCATAATTATGCAAAACTCATCCAAAATAAAGAAGACTTCAGAGACTATTCCCAGAAAATTCAAAATATATATTTTATTTTTATATCTTTAATATAGGTATTTTTATCAAAATCATTAGAGCCATTTTTCAGAATAACAAAAACTTTCTAAAACTTTTCCATTAAAGGGAAGTATGTGGTGGGGAAATTTTCTTGAAAATCTTCTCCTCGTATACTTGAACGATACAAAAATAAGTTGTTTTTTGTTTGTTTTGTTTTTACAAGTTTAGTATTAAATGGTATTTTCGTTTTTGAACCATGATGTCCACAGATACACATACGGACCTTTCTCAAAAAGTGCTTTTTTCGGGATCAGGGAACTGAAAACATGTATTTCCAGTGAAATTTGGACATCGAATTTTTGGGTAAAATGCAATATCTTCTCTATCCACTATGTACATCATATACAGGCTAGAGAAAGTAAAAAAAACTAAAATCTTTTCACTCCATGCTGATCGAGATGAATATTAGCAGAATGGTCTTGTTACTTAGTTCCTTGCCAGTAAAAGGGCACTAAGGGAGTACACTAAAAAATCTGATGTGTTCCATTCACATGACTTTCTCTACAACTCTGCAACCAATTATTTTTAAAAAAGCTTATGTCTCTATTTACTTCATGCTAATCGAGAAAAATTAGCAGAAATATTTTATTACTTGCTTCCTTGTAAGAAGAAACGAAATAAAGGAGTACCATAGGTTAAAGTGACACTCAAAAGCTGGTTGCTATGTGACTGAAGTTGCTTTCTTTGTATGGACAGGAGTTGACAAATTCCTGTAGGAGAAAGGTATACATTTTTTTAGGGCTGACACCAATAATAAGACATATTTAAAAACGATTAACTCCACAAAAATGTGTATAACATAAATTATGTGTTTTAACGTGTTCTGCATTTTTGTTCATCTCTTATTGTTTAGGAGTTATGCAAATGTTCGTAAATTTCATCCAGAATAAAGTGGTCTTCAGAAGATATTCCCAGAAAATTCAAGATATACATTTTATTTGTCATGTAAATATGTTTAATATACGACATTTTAATCTAAATCGTTAGAGCCTTTTTGAGAAAATTCAAATTTTCGAAAAATGTTACATGTAAAGGGTGTCGCATCCCTGGAAGATACTAAACTTAAATACCAAGTTTGGTATTTTACCGGCTTTTCATTTTTGTGTTATCGTTTACAGTCACACGGACACACACGGACCTTTTTCTGAAAATGCTTTCTTTTTGGATACAGGGGATCCTAAATCATATATATATCATAATTATCTATGTAGTTAAACGATGCGCTGATAGATGTAGCTAGCAGGCACTAAATAGAAGGAAAAAATTCAGTATCATTTTAGTTAATATTCGAACTAATGACGTAAAGAACCTCTTAATTTTACTAAATCATAAATCAATGTAAAATGTAACTGATATAAGCATTAGCAGAAATGGTATTATTACTTGCTTTCTTCTAAGTAGAAGGGAAATAAGATAATACACTAGGCTAAACCTATAGCAACTGAAGTTCGGTTCCCTTTCCATGTCCCGGAATAAAACAGAGGAGAGATGAAAATAAAGACGACCTTGAGAAAGGTTTAAGTCTGAGTAGTTAAAAACTGAAGCCAATAACAAGGAATATCTCGTAAACGGTTAACTCTACCAAAAATGTATAACATAAATTGGTGTTTTAACGAGATCTAAGTTTTTTTAAGTAGATATTTGTATGTCTCTTATGGTTTATCGGTTATGCAAAATTCATCCCGAATGGATAATCTTTAATACGAGGTACGTCCAGAAAGTAAGTTTCAATTTATATCCGCTACAGCGCTGCGATCGCAGTTCCGCACATGCGCGGTAGACGCTCTGTATCAAGCAGAAGAAACATGCGCCATTTTGAGTACGCTGTCAGCCACATACGCTTTGTTGTGCTTGTTTACAATGTCGGTGTTGATTGAAAATCCCGCCGCTTGTGAAATCAGATCTGTGATTCGTTTTCTGAATGCTAGAAAAGTGAAACTAATTGAAATTTGCGAAGTTTACGGACAAAATGCGACGAGTTTTTCTTCACGACAACGCACGACCACACACTGCAAATGTAACGAAAAACCTCCTACAGGGATTTGGCTGGGACGTGTTTGACCATCCTCCGTACAGCCCTGACCTCGCTCCTAGCGACTTTCATCTGTTCTTACATCTAAAGTCTTTCCTTGGCGGTCAACACTTCAACATTGACGAAGAGCTGAAAGAAAATATTTCCAACTTTTTGAACACACAGGCGGCAAACTTCTATGAAGAAGGTATACAAAAACTTGTGCCACGCTATGACAAATGCCTGCAAAATTTCGGCAGTTATGTGGAAAAGTAGTTTAAGAGTTGTAGAATTTTGTGCAATAAATAATTATTCTGTATCTGTACACAATTTAATTTTATTACCAAACGGAACTTACTTTCTGGACGTACCTCGTATACGGTATTTAAATGAAAATCGTTACGCCCATTTCTAAGAAAAACAAAACTTAAAAAAAGAATTTTCTATATTAAGGTTAGTTTGGCGCATGAGGATGAGAAGACTCTATAGAGTTTTATAAATGTGGAGATTATATGAGTTAGTAGGTAATTTAAATTATTGTAACGTTTATTTAAAAATATTTAAATATTATTAAAGGACGAGAAAACCCTATAGAGTTTTGTAAATGTGAGGGGTGAAATCAATAATCCAGAATATCTTGAAAGTGCTTAACTTTACAAAAAATGTATACAGCATAAATTGTCCGTTTTAATGAGATCTACATATTTTGTATATTTCTTACGGTTTGCCAGTTATGTAAAAGTTATCCAGAATGAAGAGGTCTTCAGAAGCTATTCCCATAAAATTCAAGAAATAAATTTCTTTTGTAATAAAAGTATTTTATACATAAGGTATTTTAATCAAAATCGTTACAGACATTTTTGAAAAAACAAAATTTTCGAAAAATATCCCATGTTTGGGATGAGGGGATTTTCTTGAACATCTTCGTGACGCATTCTTGCAAGATACTCAATTTAAATACTAAATTTGATGTTTAATCGTTTTCGTTTTTGAGCTATGCTGCCCAAACGCACGCACGCACGGACCTTTTTCTAAAATGCTTTTTTTTGGATTCAGAGAGACCCAAAATATGTATTTTCGGTGAAATCTTCGAATCGAATTTTTTGTTGCAGTACAATACTTTCTCTATACACTATGTACGTAGTACGTGTAGAGAAAGTTAAAAGGTGTATAATAAAGTCATTTCTGCCGGTAATTGTCTTGATTTGCAGATTTAGGTTGAAGGATACTCTTTTGTAAGAATATTGTTAAAGAATAGGTAGAGAAAATGATTAGATTTTGTGTGGCATTAACCGTTCGCGAGACCGGTGGTTATTGGTTTGAGTTTTCAAATATTTGTACTCCTTTTTAAATAGCAGGGTGAGTAGAAAATGTTATATGATGATATCTCTGTTCCTGTTTTCAGATAGCACTGTAGAGAAGGAAGATCCATGCAGCAGATGTCCAGAAGGGTCGGAATGCACCAATTTTCATATGAAATGCTTTTTCCGACCCTGTTATTCATTGAAAAGGTGTAAGGTCAGTGATGGAAAAGGTGGTTTCCAGTATTTTCTGCCACATCCCCCTGTGACGTCAACTATACCAGCATTACCTTCATAAAGATGTACGCTTAAGGAATTTTATTTGAATAAATTTCAATAAATACAATATTTTCTGTATCTGTATATAATTATCTATACACAATTAATAATATTGTAATAAAAATCTAACATGTACCATTTACGCGATTTTTTCTGCATCTCTGCCTCAAATTATTCTTAAAAAGCTTATTCTTCAATGCACTTCATGCTAATTGAGGTAAACCTTAGCAGAAATAGTCTTATTACTTGCTTTCTTGTAAGTAGAGGCGTAATAAGGGAGTACCATAGGTTAAAATGATAGTAAATAACAAATAACCTGACTGCCTCCCTGGTCGAGTGGTCAGTGAGCTGACTTCTCACCCAGAAGTCCCGGGTTCTATTCCCGGCTGGGGCGGGGAATTTTTCTTTAACCGGCATTATTCCCTATCCCCCATATAGTCTGGAAGTATGAATGTGAGAGGGAATGTGCGTGTGTTTAGTAATATAAAGTTTATTAACCTAATGTTCTGAACCTACAGTTTAAGTGAAAGCCCCCTGATATTAAAGGGGGCTATACAAAAAAAAAAAAAAAAATTACCATAGGCTAAAACGATAGTCAAATCTTTTAAAAGCTGGTGATTGAAGTTCCTTTGTTTGTATGACAAATTCCCGTATGAGTGAAGCCGTTTTTCTTTTCAACCTCCGATAGGCTGTTAATAAAAGACAAGTTCACAGAAAACATTTTATTACTGATAGTTTTGTACACTTGTGGTTATTTTTCAACATAATCATAACACCGAATATCGTATCTGTGCACAAGCTTTGCAATACTCGCTTCAAAAAAATGTTGCCGCCAAAATATTACAAATGAACATTGACGTTGTTTTGAAGATCTTCGTTGGTTTGAAAGTGCTGCCCCCTAGCCATGTCTTCAGTTCAGGGAAAAGGTGAAAGTCGCTGGGTACCAGGTCAGGACTGTACGGTGGATGATCGAAAATATCCCATTGATGGGTTGTGCCAGCAGTGTGTGGACGAGCGTTGTCATGGATCAACACAATTCCTCTTCGTTTGTTTTGAATGGCTCTCCGCAAATGTCGTAAAGTACGAAGATCTTCAAAACAACGTCCAAGAGCTACCCGTTTCCAAGATATTCCTTGTTATTGGTTTCAATTGTGAATTACTTAATACTTTTCTCAGATAAGAAGTATCCGTTTTTCTTTTGTTCTACTCCTGGCCAAGCAAAGAAGCAATTTGCAATGACAATCGCATAACGATAGCTTTTAAAACATTTGACTGTCTCTTTAGCCATTCCTTTAGTTCCCTTCTACTTATAAGGAACTAAGTAATAAGAAGTACTGCTAATATTTATCTCGATTAGCATGTGTATAAAGAAGAATATTCTTTTGTAAGAAGTTTGTTTTGTAGAGCAGCTAGAGAAAGTCATTTGAGTGTAACACATTAGATTTTTTTTATACCTGTTTCATGTTCCATTCATCCAAAGGGGCCAGAAGTCAAACATGGCCTTACAAAAGATTTTCCTCCACGTGATTCTACTTTTTGCGGCCAGTTTCCAGTTTCGGTAACAATTCAGACTGGCAGCATCTTCTTGGATTCCATCCTCCCATCTCTTTTTAGCCGTGTTCCCAATAAGTGCGCTCTCAGGGTTTTCTTTGAATTCAATCGAACATGTTCTGCCCATTTCAGTCATTTAAGTTCTATATGATTGTGGAAATAGATTCTTTAGAATATATTTCATCATGATATCTAATATTCAAAGGCCAGATTTTGTGTTGACAATTATTTTAGAAATATGATGTGTTCCATTCACATAGCTTTCTCTACAATTCTGCAACAAATTAATGTTAGAAAGCTTATGCTTCTATATATTTCATGATAATCAAGAAAAAATTAGCAGAAATAGTTTAATTATTTGCTTCCTAGTAAGTAGAAGCGAAATAAGGGAGTACCATAGGTTAAAGTGATAGTCAAAAACTATGTGACTGAAGTTCCTTTGTTTGTATGGACAGGAGTTGGCAAATACCTGTATGAAAAAAGTATCAGCTTTTAAAGCTGAAACCATAAACAAGGAATATCTAAAAACGATCAACTCCTCGAAAAAATGTGCTTAACGTAAATTGTGTGTTTTAATGTGCTCTACATTCTTGTGTGGTAAGTTTTAGTCCGTCTCTTTCCCTAAAATTCATCCAGAATAAAGTAGTCTTCTCAGGCTATTCCTAGAAAATTCAAAATGTACATTTTATTTGCGAGTTAATTATCTTTAATCAACATCGTTAGAGCCATTTTTGAGAAAATAAAAAAATTCGAAAAAAGTTCCAAGTAAATGGTAGTTTGGGGTGAGGGATTTTTCTCAAAGTTTTCGTGTCGCATCCCTGGAAGGTACTAAACTTAAGTACCAAGTTTGGTGTTTTACCTAGTTTTCGTTTTTGAGTTATTGGGTTCACAGGCACACTGACACACGGACACACACACCCATCCTTTTTCTGAAAATGATTTTTTTTTATACAGGGGACCCTGAAACGTATATTTCCGGTGAAATCTCGATATCGAATTTATAGGTGGAGTGCAAACCTTCTCTATACATTATGTACATAGTACGTATAGAGAAAGTAAAAATGAAAAGTCGGTTGAAAACCAAACTTGGTATTTAGTATCTTCCAAGTATTCGACACGAAGGTTTTCACAAAAAATCCTCCACTCCGAACTACCCTTTATATGAACAATTTTTGGGTGCAATACAAAATCTTCGCTATCTACCATGTACCTTGTACATACGTGCCAAAGAAAATAATAAACGTTCGTAAGAATCATTTCTACAGCCACTAATGAACGAGAGAAATTTATGTGAATGTAAGATATTGATTTTTTTTTTATGAATACAGTTTCTATTGCTGTGTAAGCCCTGTTTCAGTCTCAGAATTTCCGGTCATTTATCATTCCTGCTTTTACTTAGGACTAGCGCGGAAGGGGGAAAAGGGTGGGAGTAAACAAAATGCTGCAGTTAATAGTTCAGTCGTCAGTTGTTTAATCCCAGGTCATAATCCTTCCAGTGAAATGAAACTGCGTCGCGAGTGTTGACATTTTCGTTGTACGTCAGAAATTTCGTGTATGTGTGTGGACAACTATTTTATATATACAACAAATTTTAAAAAGTGGTGAATGCCTTTGGTCTTGTTCTGTGAAATCAGGCAATGAAAGGTTATTCACTTTACAGTAAGAATGTCCTAATTCGAAGTGAATGTCTTTATCTAACCTAAAACACAAACATTCTTGGAATTAACCCAAAATGGAAGCCAGTGCCCATACAGTAATCCATTCTGAAATCAAAGGAGTTAAGTTATTCCTATAAACTGTCAACTTACAAGACATCCTCCGTTTAACGAAATATAGAATGGATCTCAATGTTATTATGCTGTACACCAAAAAACAGGTAATGTGACATTATCAATAAATTCTCGTCTGTAGTAGATAAGTGCACGTATCAAAATATGTATATATAGACCGATTGATTTTATACGACGTTGACGACTGGCGTTTTACTTTATCTAGCACATACTTACGATATACACAATAGAGAAGTTATTGTATTCCACTACAAACAAAGGAACTTCAGTCACATAGCAACCAGCTTTTGACTAGGAAAAAATCTTATGTGTTCCATTCACATGACTTTCTCTACTTCTGTGTAACAAATTATTGTTAATAAGCTTATTCTTCTATTGACTTCATGCTAATCGAGAAAAAAAAAATAGCAGAAATAGTCTTATTACTTACTTCCGTGTAAGTAGAAGCGAAATATTGGGGTATCATAGGTTAAAGTGAAGTAAAAAGCTGGTTACTAGGTGACTGAAGTTCTTTTGTTTGTATAGACGCGAGTTGACAAATTCCTGTATGAGAGAAGTACAAGTTTTTCAAAGCTGAAACCAAAAACAACGAATGTCTCAAAAACGATCAACTCCTCGAAAAAAATTTATATAACATAAATTGTGTGTTTTAATGTGCTCTACATTTTTTGTGTGGTAAGTTTTTGTCTATTTGTTACGGTTTAGCAGTTATGCAAAATCCATCCAGAATAAAGTAGTCTTCAGAGGCTATTCTCAGAAAATTCAACATATACATATTATTTGTCAGGTAAATATCTTTAATATACGATATTTTAAACAAAATCGTTAGAGCCAGTATTGAGAAAATCAAAATTTTCGATAAAGGTTCCACGTAAAGGGTAGTTGGAGTTGGGGGAATTTTCTTGAAAATATTCGTGTCGCATCCTTGGAAGATACCAAACTTAAATACCAAGTTTGGTATTTAACGGTGTTTTTGTTTATGAGCTATGCTGTCCACAGTTAAACACACACACGGACCTTTTTTCCAAAAATGCTTTTTTTGGATTTAGGGGGACCCAAAACATGTATTTCCGGTGAAATATCGGTATTGAAATTTTGGGTGCATTACAATACGTTCTCTATACACTACGTACATAGTACGTGTAGAGAAAGTAAAATTCTTTTGTAAGAAATTCACGTGAAAGATTGTGAAATTTTTAAAATATGAAATAATGACAAGTCGACTTTGTTATTTAATTTATTTACCATAAATTAAGATATGAAATACCAAATTTCTTGTTCAGACTGATAGGAGCTCAGCTGGAGAAAGCAGATAGCAGCTCCATCTGCTTGTCTTAGAAAACAAGACAACCTTCATCAAAATGCCTGAAGATGGCAGTTTTCCTTTACTTTCACTTCCAGTTGCGGTATGAGGTAATTTACCTTCTGTGGTAATTCGGGATACCGCAAGCATGTGTGTATATTACAGTAAATCTGATATGTTACATTCACATACCTTCCTACCCTCCATCATTTGTTGGTGGTTACACAAACTATATTAGTAAAAAAATAATTTTCTTTTAGCTTGTTTTGTTCGTCCACTCCCACCCTGGAGAAGACTCGGGGACTTCATACAGAAATCAACAACTAAAATTAATGCAAATAATCGTTTTAACCACCACTACTAAATATTCCACTACTTCCAATTCATGCAATAATGACGTTTTAACCAAAAATACACAGACATACGCTGACCCTTATCTAAACGGTTTAGCAGTTATGCAAAATTCTGCAAAATTCATCCAGAATAAAGAGGTCTCCAGAGGCTATTCGCATAAAATTCAAGATATACATTTTATTTTTCGGGTAAATATCTTAAATGTACGAAATTTTAATCAAAATCGTTAGTCATTTTTGAGAAAATCAAAATGTTCGAAAAAAGTTTCATGTAAAGGGTAGTTGAGGGTGGGGGGGATTTTTCTCAAAATCTTCGTGTCGCATGCCTGGAAGATACTAAACTTAAATACCAAGTTTGGTATTTTACCGGCTTTTCGTTTTTAAGTTATCGTTTTTACAGACACACGGACACACACACACGGACATTTTTGTAAAAATGCTTTTTTTTGGATATTGGGGAGCCTAAAACATATATTTCCGGTGAAATCTCGGTATCGAATTTTTGGGTGGAGTGCAATACCTTCTCTATACACTATGTACATAGTGCGTATAGAGAAAGTAAAAACGTATACTTTTCTCATACAGAAATTTGCCAACTTCTTTCCACACAAACAAAGGAACGTTAGTCACATAGCAACCAGCTTTTGGCTATAAATTTAGCCTATGTACTCCCTTATTTCTACTTACATAGAAGCAAATATTAAGACTATTTCTGCTAATTTTTTCTCTATTAGCATGAAGTACATAGACTCACAAGGTTTCTGTCAATAATTTGTTGCAGAGATGTAGAAAAATTCATATGAATGGAACATTTAAGATTTGTTCCTATAAATTACGCACATAACACGTGTAGAGAAAGTAAAATGTACTCTCCCCGGGTTGAGAGAGAGAGAGAGAGACAGAGAGAGAGAGAGAGAGAGAGAGAGAGAGAGAGAGAGAGAGAGAGAGAGAGAGAGAGAGAGAGAGAGAGAGAGAGAGAGAGAGAGAGAGAGAGAGAGAGACCACTGAACCGCAGAAGCATTTGAACTCCCAGTCATTAAGCAACGGAGTACCATTATTTGTAACATAGTCCTTGATGCTGTCGTTGATTACTCTTTGACCGGTTGATATATCTTGCATGCGCACGCAATGATGAAGAAGCCGAACCTTCTCTGGTGTCAGGACAAGCAGCGATTATGCGTCTGCGGAGAACCGCAATGTTTCCTGGTTTGTTCTGACAAACCTGTCCTTTTAGATGTCCCCAACAAAAGAGATATATTGTACATCTTCGTTGCTTATTGTTGAATACCGCCATGGAACAACAGAACCAGATCATTTACACCCAAAAGTAATACAGTAGAGCCCCGGGATTTCAAGGTTCTAGCTGGTCTTAAGAGAACTCAAATTTTACATAAAGCTCGCATGTATTACGTTTTGAACCTATTTAAATTTTCCATGCACACTAAAAGATATTAAAAATCTGATGCGTTCCATTCACATGACTTTCTCTATATCACTGCAACAAATTATTTTATTTACTTCATTTAATGGAGCAAAAATTAGCAGAAATAGTCTTATTACTTGCTTCCTTGTTAGTAGAACCGAAATAAGGGGGTACCATAGGTTAAAGTGATAGTCAAAAGCTGGTTGCTATGTGACTGAAGTTTCTTTGTTTGTATGGACACGAGTTCACAAAGTGCTGTATGAGAAAAGTATGTTTTTTATAGCTGAAACCAAAAACAAGGAATATCTCAAAAACAATCAACTCAAGAAAAAGATGTATATAACATAAATTGTGTATTTTAAGGAGCTCTACATTTTTTGTGTGGTAAGCTTTTGTCAATCTCTTACGGTTTAGCAGTTATGCAAAATTCCGTAAAATTGACCCAGAATAAAGTAGTCTTCAGAGGCTATTCCCAGAAAATTCAAAATATACATTTTATTTGTCAGGTAAATATCTTTAATATACGATATTTTAATCAAAATCGTTAGAGCCATTTTTTATAAAATAAAAATTTTAGAAAAAAGTTCCATGTAAAGGGTAGTTTGGGGTGGGGGGATTTTTCTTAAATTTTCGTGTCGCATTTCTGGAAGATACTAAACTTAAATACCAAGTTTGGTATTTTACCGACCTTTCGTTTTTGGTTTATCGTGTTCACACTGACACACAGACATACACACGGACCTTTTTCTGAAAATACTTTTTTTGGATACAAGGGACCCTAAAACATATATTTCCGGTGAAATCTCGGTATAGAATTTTTAATACACTATGTACATAGAGAAAGTAAAAATACGCCCGAAATACTTATCAAAAGACGGGATCTTTTCACCGACTCCACCCATGTTTTCCACCTGTTTGCTATGCACTTAAAATTGTGTTGGACAAATGAAGATCTGAGTTGAAAACTGGTGCTCCCTAAACTTTAAGGTCGGATAATACTCGACCCTTCTCACCGGGAGATACAAAATTATATTTATCTTTTCTCTGCGCTTTATACTGAAGTTCTACTGCGCACTTGGTCGATTAAATTAATGTACTGCTTATACAAATCAGCTAAGGAAGCGTCAAGCGGGGTTGAGGGATGAAGGGGTGGATTTCTCGGTTTTGCTTTTCCTTACTCGCGAGGTATATTGTACCAGAATGGCACCAATAAAAATCGTGGTAAGACCGGAGTTTCCGTCAAACTTCACATTTTCACTAAAATCACAGCACCAGGTGCATTACTTTCTCGTCACGTACTAAAATAAAAAATCTGATGTCTACCATTCACATGACTTTCTCTATATCCCTGCAACAAATTATTCTTAAAAAGCTTATGCTTCTATTTACTTCATGCTAATCAGAAAAAAATTAGCTGAAATAGTTTTATTTGCTTCCTTGTAAGTAGGAGCGAAATAAGGGAGTACCATAGGTTAAAGTGAAAGCCAAAAGCTGGTTGCTATGTGACTAATGTTCCTTTGTTTGTATGGACAGGAGTTGACAAATTCCTGCATGAGAAAGTATAAGTTTTTCAAAACTGAAACCAAGAAAAAGGAATATCTCAAAAATGATCAACTCCACCAAAAAAATGTATATAACATAAATTGTATGTTTTAACGTGCCCTACATTTTTTGTGGGTTAAGTTTTTGTCCATCTCTTACGGTTTAGTAGTTATAAACATTCATCCAGAATAAAGTAGTCTTCAGAGGCTATTCCGAGAAAATTCAAGATATACACTTCATTTGTCAGATAAATATCTTTAATATACGAAATTTTAATCAAAATCGTTAGAGCCATTTTTGAGAAAATAAAAATTTTCGAAAAAAGTTCCATGTAAAGGGTAGTTGGGGGTGGGGGATTTTTCTCAAAATCTTCGTGTCGCATCCCTGGAAGATACTAAACTTAAATACCAAGTTTGGTATTTTACCTACTTTTAGTTTTTGAGTTATCGTGTTCACAGACACACGGACACACACACACACACATACACACACACACGGACCTTTTTTCGAAAATGTTTCTTTTAGATAAAGGGGACCCAAAAACAAATATTTCCGGTGAAATCTCGGTATCGAATTTTTTGGTGGAGTGCAATACATTCTCTATACACTATGTACATAGTGAGTATAGAGAAAGTAAAAATAAAATAAAATCTGTAATACAACATCCTGGCATCTTGTTCCCTATACCCGGACGTATATTGTAAACTTTATAATTTATTTCCCACTTTTAAATTATTGTTATACATCATTATTTTACAGATAATACTTATATACTAATAACTCAAAATTTAACTTAAAACAAAAATAATGTATATAAACTGAAATAAAATAAATTCCAACCATAAAACAACTTTTACTAACACTTAATCATCTATTATTAATTACTGGAACCCAGCGCAACCAAATAATTATATTATACAAGAATTTCTTTACATTGTAGTAAACTATAGTAAATTGTCTTTTACTTCCCTTGGCTAATATCTGTTACTAATTATACATAATCTTTTACATCATCATTACACTAAACTCACTGTATTTAACTTTTTAACACTATTTAACACTTCACTAACGCTTCCTGCTCAACGTCATCTGCCCTTGCCTCGTACTGTCCACCGTCAGAAGCCCATAATCCACCATTCCTGCTCTCACACGCCTTCTGCATCCCTCTTATCACTCTGGTCTACACCGGCTCCTTCTTCTTCGCCTCCTTCTACTATGCTCGGCTCTCCTTCATCTTCCATTAGTCTCCAGTCTCCATTTAGAATTAGTTTATATTATTTATTCTTCCTCTTCTTCCTATGAACTTTCTCCCTTGGGTTCATAGTTATTTATGTTGTAGTAGTATTTGCTTATATTTCTGTGTTTAAGTTTTTATCAGAGTGTCAGTTATAAGTTTAAGTTTACTGATTTCGAATTCTGTCGGATTTTCTTAATTCGTCTCTGGCTAGTACGTCTCTACGCGTACTATGTACATAGTCTATAGAGAAGGTATTGCATTCCACCCAAAAATTTGATACCGAGATTTCACCAAAAATACATGTGTTGAGACTCCCTGAATCCCCCCTCCCAAAAAAAAAACATTTTTAGAAAACTGTCCATGTGTGTCTGTGTATGTGTGTGTGTCTGTGGGCAGCATAGCTCAAGAACCAAAAGTCCGTTAAAAACCAAACTTTGTATTTAAGTTGGGTGTCTTCCAAGGCTGCGACACTAAGATTTTCAAGAAATTCACACCAATCCCAAATACCCTTTACATGGAAAATTTTCAAAATTTTTGATTTTCTCAAAAATAGCTCTAACGATTTTGATTAAAATATCGTATGTTAAAGATATTTACCTGAAAAATAAAGCGTATATCTTGAATTCTCTGACAATAGCCTTTGAAGATTACTTTATTCTGGAGGAATTCTAAGGGATTTTGTATAGCTGCTAAACCGTAAGAAATGGACAAAAACTTATCACACAATTTATGCTATATACTTTTTTTCGTGGCGTTGATCGTTTTTGAGATATTCCCTGTATAACAAAGGAACTTCAGTCACATAGCAACCAGCTTTTGATTATCACTTTAATCTACGGTACTCTCTTATTTCCCTTCTACTTACAAGGAAACAAGTAATAAGACTATTTCTGCTAATTTTTTTCTCGATTAGCATGAAGTAAATAGAAGCATAAGCTTTTTAACAATAATTTGTTGCAGAGATGTAGAGAAAGTAATGTGGGTGGAATACATCAGATTTTTTGTATGCCTCGTCTTTTATTTCGGTAATCCGATTACATTGTGCTGTGCAGGAATTCTTTAGTATCATACTTGGAAATCAACATTTTGATCGTGTTAATAATTCATCTATTTACTTCTTTCCCTACAGTATTATGTATAGAGAAGATATTGCATTCCACTCAAAAATTCGATACCGTGATTTCACTGGAAATACATGTTTTTGGTCCCCTGAATCCAAAAGAAAATTTTAGAAAAAAAAAAACCCGTGTGCGTGTGTGTATGTGACCCTTAATTGCCAAACTTGGTGTTGAAGTTTGATGTCTTCCAAGTCTGCGACAGGAAAACTTTTATGAAAATCCCATCACCCCCAACTACCCCTTACATGGACATTTTTTCGAAAATTTTGATTTTCTCAAAAATGGCTGTAACGATTTTGATTAAAATCTCGTATATTAAAGATATTTACCTGACAAATATAATGTATATCTTGAATTTTCTGGGAATAGCTTCTGAATACTTTGAGATATTCCTTGTTATTGGTTTGAGCTTTGAAGGGCTTATACTTTTCTCTCTTGTCAACTGCTGTCCATACAAACAAAGGAACTTCAGTTGCATAGCAACCAGCTTTTTATTATCATTTTAACCTATGTTACTCCCTTGTACTTACAAGGAAGTAAGTAATGAGACTATTTTTGCAAATTTTTTGTTGTTTAGTATGAAGTAAATAGAAGAATAAGCTTTTTAACAATAATTTATCGCAGAGATGTAGAGAAAGTAATGTGAATGGAACACATCAGATTTCTTTTCGATATGTAGTGTCAGTAGTCAATGTTTTATAAAAGATAACCAACTATCTTTTATCATTGAAATTTTTATCACAGTCCATCATTTTATAAAAATATGATGTTTCATTCACATGAATTTCTCTGTTCTGCAAAGAAACTATTACTAAAAGTTATTCATCTATACACATTATGTTAATCCAGATTTAACATTAGCATAAATGGTGTTTTGTTGTAACATAACTCCATGGCACGACAGCTCACGGGGAACCTTGGCCTATCGCCCGGCCGCTGCGTCCCCCACTACAGACGTCATGGATGGGGTGAGGTGGTATTGGAGGGTGAGACGTGGTCAGCGCCTCGAGCCCCTCCCGGCCGGTTAATGCGGTCTTCATGACCTGGAGCCGCTACTTCTCCATCAAGTAGCTCCTCAATTGGCCCCCCCCAGGGATCTTATGAGGTTGAGTGCACCCCGGTCCAGGTCTCCCAGCGGGGGAAAAATCCCCACGCCGGTACTGGGGATCGAACCCAGGTCTCCCGCTTGGTAAGCTGCTAAAGCGATAGTCAAAACTTTTAAGTTGTCGCTATGCGATTGCAATTGAAATTCAATTCTCTTTCCATTGCCAGCAGCAAAGAGAGATGAAACGAATGAAAATTAAAATAAATTAAATGTAGTTATTTATGGGCGCTGTTTAACTTCTGCGATTCTTAGCGATCCTCTTCTATATTGGGCGTGAAAGACCGCGTAATTTAACTCAGATCCTGCTTCTTTATAGGACTTGATTTTCTTTTACGTGCCATAAATCTACGATACGGGACCAACGGCTTTACTCCCTTCCAAATAAAGCCATGGTAACGAATTTTACGCCCGAAAAATACATCGCCCACCGTCAGGTTTGAACCCACGTCCTTGGATGCTGCTCCAAGGACAACAGAAACGGATGACAGAAAATATTTTGAAATTGAAACCAATAACAGGGAATATCTCTGAAAAAAAAATATCTGATGCGTTACACTCACATGACTTTCTCTACCTACTCTACAAACCAACTTCCTACAAAAGATATTTCTTCTTTCAACACCATGTTAATCGACATAAATATTAGCAGAATGTTATTACTTAGTTCCTTATAAGTAGAATGGAACTAAGGGAATGCACTAGGCTAAAGTGACAGTGAAACATTTTAAAAGCTGTCGTTATGTGATTGTCATTGTAAATCGCTTCTTTGCTTGGCCAGGAGTGAACTAAAGAAAAACGGACACTTTCGTCTGAGAAGAGTATGAGTAGTTCACAATTGAAACTAATAACAAGGAATAGCTCGAAAACGGTAAGCTCCACGAAAAAAATGTATATGACATAACTTGTGTATTTTAACAAGATCTACATTTTTTGAGCAGTAAGTTTTTGTCTGTCTCTTACGGTTTACTAGCTATACCAAATTAAGCAAAATTCATCCAGAATAAACCGGTCTTTAGAAGCTATTCCCAGAAAATCCAATATATACATTTTATTTGCGATAGAAATGGCTTTAATGTGTGGCATTTTAAACAAATTCACTAGAGCATTTAGAAAGTAATAAAAGTCCGATTTGTTTCATTCACATAATTTTCTCTAGCTGTTCCACAAACAAATGTTTCTTACAAAACGTTATTCTTTTATCTACGTCATGCTAATCTATTTAACTTTAGCAGAAATAGTCTTATTACTTGCTTCTTTGTAAACAGAAGGTAAATAAGAAAATACACTATGCTAAAGCGATAGTGAAATCTTTTAGAAGCTGGTTGCTATGTGAAACAATTGAGGTTCGGTTCCCTTTGCATGATCCCGTTTGAGAAAATTTAATTAGTTTAAAATTCAAAACAGTCAACTCCAAGAAAATCGTACATGGCATGAACCATGTGTTTTAAGGAGAGCTATCTATTGTGTAGCAAGTCTTTGCATATCACTTACGGTTTGACCGTTATGCAAAACTCAACCAGAATAGGGAGGTCTTCGGAGACTGTTCCCAGGAAATTCAAAGTATACATCTTACTTGCCACATGAATCTTTTTAAAATGCTATATTTTAATCAAAATCATTAGTCATTTTTAAGAAAATCAAAATTTTCGAAAAGTGTTCCATGTAAAGAGTAGTTGAGGGTGGGGGAATTTTCGTGATAAACTTCGTGTCGCATCTAAGTTTGGCATTTAACTGACTTTTTGTTTTTGAGCTATGCTGCCCACAGACACAGGGGTGGCCGCGCCGTGGCCGAGTAGTTAGACCTCTCACCTGGACCCGGGGTTTGATCCCAAGTGACCGCATGTGAAATTTGTGGTGGAACAAAGCGACGCTGGGTACTCCGGTTTCCCCCGCCATCGCATTCCACCGGTGTTGCATCATCACTCATGTATCATCAGTGTCACCGCCTGCGGTGCCATAAGTAGTTTAAGCGGGCGTTAAACACTACCAAAAACATACTCAGTGGACCTCAAAACATATTTCCGGTGAAATCTCAATACTGAATTTTTGGGTGGAATGCAATAGGTACATTCTCTCTCCGCTATATGCATTGTACATACGGGCTAGAGAAAGTAAAACATTCATATGGCACCAACATTTAATTTTTTTTTAAGTTTAAGGTACTTTAAGCTGGTTGGTCATATCGGACGATGAATGAAATTGGTGAAATGATGCTCAAATGATCTCGGGGTCCATGTAGTTTAAACTTACTTGATATTCGTCTTCTCAGGATAAGGGAAAACCCCGAAAAAACCTTATCCGGATAACTCACCCTAAGTGGGATTTGAACCCGCGACCGTTTGAATGTGAGGCTGACTTCCACCACCACACTACTCAGGCGGGCTAACCTTTATTGTGTAAGTTTTATCTGCTTCAGTTTTCCGGTTATGCAAAAGTTATTCAGAACGGAGACGGTTTAGAGACTACTCCCAGAAAATTCGAGATACACTTTTCATTTAACATGTAAACATATATAATATACATTTTAATTCAAACCATTAGAGCAATTCTTTACAAAATCGAAAATTTCGAAAAATGTTCCATGTAAACGGTAATTTGTGGTGGGGGGGGTTTATTTAAAACCTTTCTGTCCCATCCTTTGAAGATACTAAGCATAAATACCAAGTTTGGTATTTAACGGCCTTTTCGTTTTTACTTTCTCTACACGCACTATGTACATAGTGTGTAGAAAAGGTATTGCACTCCACCCAAAAATTCGATACCGAGATTTCACCGGAAATATGTGTTTTAGGGTCCCTGTATCCAAATAAAGCATTTTCAGAAAAAGGTCCGTGTGTGTGTCCGTATGTCTGTGAACACAATAACTCAAAAACGAAAAGTCGGTAAAATACCAAACTTGGTATGTAAGTTAAGTATCTTCCAGGGATGCGACACGAAGATTTTGAAAAAAAATCCCCCCACCCAAACTACCCTTTACATGGAACTTTTTTCGAAAATGTTTTTCTTAAAAATGGCTCTAACGATTTTGATTAAAATTTCGTATATTAAAGATATTCACCTGACAAATAAAATGTATATTTTGAATTTTCTGAGAATAGCCTCTGAAGACTACTTTATTCTGGATGAATTTTACGGAATTTTGCATAACTGCTAAACCGTAAGAGATGGACAAAAACTTACTAGACAAAAAATGTAGAGAACGTTAAAACACATAATTTATGTTATATACATTGTTTTCGTGGAGTCATCATTTTTGAGTCATTCCTTGTTTTTGGCTTCTGCTATGAAAACTTATACTTTTCTCATATAGGAATTTGTCAACTGCTTCCATTCAAACAAAGAACTTCAGTGACATAGCAACCAGCAAGGAACAAAGCAAACATAGCAACAAGGAACCAAGTAATAAGACTATTTCTGCTATTTTAGTCTGATTAACATGAAGTAAATAGAAGTATAAGCTTATTAAGAGTAATTTGTTGCAGAGATATAGAGAAACTCATATGAATGGTACACAACAGATTTTTCTAAACATGAATTTATTGGATTCACGCTTTTTAAATCATGTATTTCTGGTAAAATCTCGGTACCGAATTTTTGGGTGGAAAACAATACATTCTGAACCTGCTATGTAGATTGTACATACGCGATAGAGAAAGAAAATATCTTTGACTCGGATCTTTTACAGAGCAATGTCGGCCATAGTTACGACCAGCGCGGAGGGGGAAGGGGGGGCAGTAAACAAAAGCCAGCAGTTTACATTCACTCGTCAGTTCTTTATTACAGATCATTTCACATGTACATATCC
Source organism: Hymenopus coronatus (assembly GCA_030762935.1). Lineage (NCBI taxonomy): Eukaryota > Metazoa > Arthropoda > Insecta > Mantodea > Hymenopodidae > Hymenopus > Hymenopus coronatus. The sequence continues at coordinate 68,674,746 of CM060884.1, forward strand.
GAGTACCCAAGTCGAACAACACGTGAGTGTTGCAGTTTTAAATTTACACGATATTTTTAACGTATATTTGTAATTATTTATTGAAAAAGTGATAAGTGCTGCCGGGTTTGTTCAGAGAATTAGTGAAGCGAAAATTATTCACTGGATACCTTGAAGAATACGTATTTGTGGACTGCAGAGTTAGAACCCTTTTCAGCTGTACAGGTATTGTAATATTGACAATGAAATCTCTTCAGCACAATGTAAACAATTTAATATGAGTGACTTTTTAGCTCCATTAGTGTCTGGCCTAGCGCATTTGACGAAAACTAGTTTTGTTGGGGTATTAATGCTTTTTTATTGATTTGATTTTCAATTTCACTGATCTTCAACAATAAAATGAAAGCATTTGATTCTGTTTTAGGTTTTAAATCTGTTGAATTATTGCAATAAAAAGTTTAGTTTTTAATTTTTTCTACCACATGTGTATGATGTACATAGTAGACAAGAAAAAGGTATTCCATTCGACCCAAAATTACAATGTACAGATTAAAATTTAAACCAATAACACGAAATATCACTGAAGTGGTTAACTTTAAAAAAATAAAATAAAACAAATAACAAATAACTATTAAATTATACATAAATTGAGTGTTTTGACGAGATCTACATTTTTTTATACTTAAAAGTTTGGACTACATCTTACACTTTACCAGTTATGCAAAAGTCATCTTAGAATGAAGAGGTCTTTAAAGACTTTTCCGAAAAAAAATGAAAATATACATTTTATTTGGGATATACATTTCTTTAATATACGTTAATTTAATCGAAATCGTTTGTTATTTTTGAGAGAGTAAAAATGTTGATCATTTTTTCCAAGTAAAGGGTAGTTTATTGTGGGTGTATCTTCCTCAAAATCTTCCTGTCTATTCTTAGAAGACGATAAACTTAAAAAAACAAGTTTGGTACTTTACCGAGTATTCGTTTAGGCAGATAGACCCACACACATAGACGGATCTTTTTCTAAAATTTCATATTTTGGATAAAATGGACCGTAAAACGTGTATTTCCTTTGTAAGAATATTTGTTGCAGAAGAGGTAGGGAAAGTCTTCTGAATATAATACATCAGATATTGTATTTGGGGGGGGGGAGGTGTCTTCCCTGTTCTTTACCCCAGCCATATTTGACTGGAGACGTGGGTTTCGTTTTCGCGATTATTTGTTTTTGAATGGACAGTTAGGCCATAAACCGACAGGTTGTCAAGTACCTTGTTTTAGACTTCCCATCGCAGGAATATAAACCATAGGTTCTAAATGAACATTTATTTAAGGAGAGTCAAAGTGACCCTTCTTGCCAATGTTAAACTTTGACCCATTATCTCGGCAAATATTTAACATAATGAGGTAAAATTGTCAAGTTATGTTCAGCAATACCTTTACTGCTAATTGATGAAAAATACAACACTTCTGTGGATTAGAAGGAAAGATATGATTTTTACTTTCTCTACACATACTATGTACATAGTGTATAGAGAAGATATCATAGTACACCAAAAATTCGATACCGATATTTCACCGGAAATACATGTTTTGAGACCCCTTGAATCCAAAAAAGCAAAAGAAAAATGTCCGTGTCTGTATGTAGGGACAGAATAGCTGAAAAAGGAATAGACCGTTAAATACCATTTCAGTTCAATATCTTCCAAGGACACGACAAGAAGATTTTCAAGAAAATCCCCCCACCCCAACTACCCCTTATATGGAACTTATTTTGGAAATGTTTGTTTTTCTTAAAAATGGCTTTAACGATTTTGATTAAAATATCATATATTAAAAATATTTACCTGTAAAATAATATCTATACCTTGAATTTTCTGGAGATAACCTCTGAAGACTACTTTATTCTGGATAAATTTTACGGAATTTTGTATAACTCTAAACCGTAAGAGATAGAAATAAACTTATCATACAAAAATATAGAGCACATTAAAACGAGGAAGTCACATAGCAACCAGCTTTTGATTATCACTTTAACCTATGGTACTCCCTTATTTCGCTTCTACTTACAAGGAACTAATGTTTTTTTCGATTAGCATGAAGTAAATAGAAGTATAAGATTTTTAACAATAAGTTGTTGTAGAGAAAGTCATGTGAATGGAACACATCAGATCTTTTTCAAATAAAGCCTATTTAGGTACAAATATGTTGTAAAACTGTCAGCCGTTAGTATCAGTTAATTTATGAGATAATGGGGCATTTGTATAGAAAATGTTTCTTCTTCAGAAACTGCTTTCAAACATAAAATTAAAAAATCTGATGTGCTCCATTCACATTACTTTCTTTAAATCTCCGTAAAAATATTATTAAAAAGTCATTGCTTTCATTTCCTTCATGCTGATCGAAAAACAATTAACAGATATAGCCTTATTACTTGCTTTCTTGAAAGTAGATGCGAAATGAGGGAGTACCATAGGTTAAAGTGATAGTCAAAAGTAGTTGCTATGTGACTGAAGTTTCTTTGTATGGACAGGAGTTGATAAATTCCTGTATGAGAAAAGTAAACTTTTTCATAGTTGAAATCAAAAACAAGGAATATCTCAAAAACAATCAACTCCACGAAAAAATGTATTTGACATAAATTGTGCGTTTTAAAGTGCTCCACATTTGTTGTATGGTAAGGTTTTGGCAATCTCTTACGGTTTAGCAGTTATGGAAAAAATCGTAAAATTGACCCAGAATAAAGTAGTCTTCAGAGGCTATTCCCAGAAAATTCAAAATATACATTTTATTTGTCAGGCAAATATCTTTAATATAAAATATTTTAATCAAAATCGTTAGAGCCATTTTGTAGAAAATCAAAAATTTCGAAAAAAGTTCCATGTAAAGGGTAGTCTTCGTGTCGTATCCCTGGAAGATACCAAACTTAAATACCAACTTTGGTATTTTGTCGTCTTTTCATTTTTGAGCTATCGTGTTCACAGACACACGGACCTTTTTCTGAAAATACTTTTTTTTGGATACAGGAGACCCTAAAACATATATTTCCGGTGAAATCTCGGTATCGAATTTTTTGGTTGAGTGCAATATCTTCTCTATACACTATGTACATAGTGCGTATAGAGAAAGTAAAAAGAAACTGTGACCTAATTTTTCAAACACAACTTCCCAGTACTCAGTAACTCTCACATGAAGCAAATATGAGCGGGATACCATTGTTGCCAATAGCTAAAGTCAAACTTTACTTAAATCGTGGTAGTCGAGATAAGCATTAACGAAAGGGGTAGCGTAACGTATTGGTGCGTGATAGTGGACGATGAATGAAATCGGTGAAATGATGCCCAAATGGTCTCGAGGTCAACGATCTTTAAACTTACTCAACTTTCGCCTACTTAGGGAAAGGGAAAACCATAAAAAAAAAAAAAAAAAAAAAAAAAAATCATATCTGATATGCTCCATTCGCATGCCTTTCTCTAAATCTCTGCAATAAATTATTGTTAAAAAGCTTATGCTTCTATTTTTCATGATAATTGAGAAATAATTAGCAGAAATAGTCTAATTACTTGCTTCCTTGTAAGTAGAAGCGAAATAAGGGAATACCATAGGTTAAAGTGAAATTCAAAAGCTGGTTGCTATGTAACTGAAGTTTCTTTGTTTGTATGGACCCGAGTTGACAAATTCCTGTATGAGTAAAGCATGTTTTTTTTAAAGGAATATTTCGAAAACCATCAACTTCACGAAAAAAAATGTATATAACATAAATTGTGTGTTTTAACGTGCTCTACTTTTTTGTGTGTTAAGCTTTTGTCTATCTTAGGCTATACCAGTTATACAAAATTTCGCAAAATTCATCCAGAATAAAGTAGCCTTCAGAGGCTATTCCCAAGAAATTCAAGATATACATTTTGTTTGTCAGGTAAACATCTTTAATATGCGACAGTTTAATCAAAATTGTTAGCCATTTTTAAGAAAATCATCATTTTCGAAAAACGTTCCATGTAAAGGGTAGTTGGGGTGGGGGATTTTTTTGGAAATCTTCGTATCACATCCTTGGAAGATACCAAGCTTGGTTTTTGAGTCTTTTCGTTTTTTTTTGTTATCCTGTCCACAGACACACAAGGACATTTTCTAATTTTTTTTTGGATTCAGGGGTCTCAAGACATGCATTTCCGGTGAAATCTCGGTATTGAATTTTTGGGTGCGTTACAATACCTTCTCTATACATAGTACTGTAGAGAAAGTAAAAAAAAAGAGCTTTTCCGAGTAACCTACCCTAAGCGAGATTCGAAGTCGCAACGTGTTGAAAATTAAGCAGACACTTTACTCCAACACCTAAGCTTTTGTAAGAATAGTTTTATGCAGAACCGATACAGAAAGGCTTGTGGATATAGTACATCACATTTTGTTTTTACTTTCTCTGCACGTACTATGTACAAAGTGTATAGAGAACGTAAGACTGTATTACACAAAAACTTTCGATACCGAGATTTCGGCAGAAATATTTTTTGAGACCCCTGCGTGCAGCAAAGCCCAAAAACCAAAAGTCCGATAAATACCAAACTTGGTATTTAAGTTCAGTACCTTCCATGGATACGACACGAAGATTTTCAAGAAAATCTCCCACCCTCAACTGCCCTTTACATGGAACATTTTTCGAAAATGTTGATTTTCTTAAAAATGGCTGTATCAATTTTGATTAAAATATCATATATGAAACATATTTACATGACAAATAAAATGTATATCTTTATTTTCTTGAAAATATTTGTAACGGTTTTGATTAAAATATCACATGTTTAAGACATTTTATAACAAACCAAACGTATAAGACTGCCTCCGTAGTCAAGTGCTGATTTCTCATCCGGAGGTCCCGGGTTCGATTGCCGGTTCGGGACGGTAATTTTTCTTTAACCAGAATTATTCTCAATCCCCCATAGAGACTGTAAGTATGAATTTGAGAGTAAATATGCGTGTGTTTAGTAATATAAAGCTTATTAACCTAATGTTCTGAACCTACAGTTTCACAAGTCAAAGCTCCCGATATGACCATTGAAGTTAAAGAGACTAGAGAAATGAAACAATAATGAAATTAAAAAAAAAGTATAACCTGAATTTTCTGGGAATATCCTCTGAAGATATTTTCATTCTTTGTATAAATGTAAACGATAGACACAAAAGCGAAGGGCTCGTTAAAACACACAATTTGTCATACATTTTTTTTATAGAGTTAACCGTTTCCGGAGTATTCCGTGTTATTGGTTTCAATTTTAAGGTCATTAATTTTTCTCAAACGGGAAGCCATCTTTCATTTCGTCTCTGCTTTGCTTTACTCCCGGCAAAGGAACCAAATGTCAATTGATTTAACAACCGACTTTAAAACAAGTTGACTATCGCATCAGCCTAGTGTAGCGTATCAGTTTTTGTTAAATATTTCGGTAATTATTTAAAAGTTGGGCCGCTAACTCTCTCCGCTGCGACTTATACCAGTTTTGCACTCTAACGGGACCTTTGTGTTTAGAGGGGGATTAGGGGTGGGGAGATGGTTTAAAAAACTAATGTTGCTACCTGTTTATATACACACACTAACCTAAACGGATTGGAACCTAACCTCGCGCTAAATTTGAAATCCACAGGCTTTGAAATTGTCATCATAAATAAAAAGTCAATCAATCGCACTTAGTTTCATTCGATTTTAGAGTGGCCGAAGTTCAGCATAATAAAATTCACTGAACAGCTGTATCTGCGTGAAACATACTTGTCATACATCAGCACAGCGTCTAGCGACATATGCCGGTGTTGCATTCCACAACACTGTTCGCCTGCCGCCGACAATGAAACTCAGGTTTTAGGCACTTTTGTGTATAGTATTATTATATATTTACATTGCAAAAGTACTACAAGACTTCTTTATTTATATTCTACTCCTTCTAGGCAGCATACTTCATAAATATTCACAAAAAAGGATCGCTACGCGCACGTAATAAATTAGCGTTTAACTTAATTACGGAGCTTTTCCGATAAAAAAAAAAAAAATTGGTGAAAACGTAAGAAGTATAAAGCAAACTATCAGTCAAACCACAATTTGTTTAATTTCTAGAGGGGCCTAAGTTCTCTATAATAACCTAAAACATTTATTGCTGTGTTCTGTTTGGCCCTCAGAATTCCAGACATTTATCATGGCTGCCTTTAGTTACGGCTAGCGCGGTAGAGGAAGGGTGGGAGTAAACAAAAGACTAAAGTTACATTCACTCGTCAGTTGTTTATTTCAGCAGTTTGACAGGTCATATTATATATGTATTTATTATCCGTCTAGACAAGTGGAACAGCCGCGAGTGTTGAAAATACATTGGAATTATTAACATGAATGCGTGTTATTATATAGAACGGAACATTTCAAATGGGTTTATAATTGTTTTATGTGAAACGTGTTAAAAGTGGCGAGTAATTTTAATTTTATTCAGCAAATTCATATAACGCAAAGCAGAATCGGGCATTGCGAAAGTTCCTTAATTCCATATTTTACAGGAAATACGGAGAAAATATTTAGAACGGACACATTGATCATTTTTTGCTTTATTCAAGGTTGTTTTTTTTACAAGTCTGTCCCAGGATTGGAAAACTAAGCAACACTTTTGTTTTTAACAGTCTGACTTTCGAAAACTATTAAATTAAATTCTTTTAAAATTAGTGTTAAAACAGAATTAAGCAACTTAATTTTTACAACATACAGGAATATTTAAACATAGATGCATTTTAATGACTTGCTGACGAAACCTATTGCATTGTATGTATGCCAATCACATTATAATGTCATGTAACATTTCTATTGATTTGTTTACTTTCTCTACACATGCATGTACATAGTGTATACAGAAGGTGTTGTATTAAACCCAAAGATTCGATACCGAAATTTCACCGGAAATACATGTTTTGGGACCCCCTGAACTCAAAAACGCATTTTTAGAAACATGTCCGTGTGTATGTGGGCAGTATAGCCCAAGAACGAAGTCTATTAAATACCAAACTTAATATTTCAGTTCAATATCTTCCAAGGATGCGACACGAAGATTTTTATTAGTAGTACCACGAGTGTTTTCATCTTGTCGATAATTCCCGACCGAGGCGAGGCGAGGGAGTCAGTTGTCCTAAGAGATGAAAACACGAGTTGTATTTGATAAGACAATTCAGTGAAATATATATTAATAATTTATAATATATAGGAAGGGAGATTTTATCATTGTAATACATTAGTTCTCAAATAGTAGATGACGCATTCGACCATGTTTATATATCGAATGCTTTTTTTCATCTTCACTGCCTCCTGAACTATGAAATGGCCGACCGTGTTTACACGCATTGTACTAATATCGATAGCAACAATAAAAATCTGATGTGTTCCATTCACATAGCTTTCTCTACATGTCTGTAGCAAATTATTGTTACATAGCTTATGCTTCTATTTACTTCATGCTCATCGAGAAAAAAAATAAATAGCAGAAATAGTCTTATTACTTGCTTCCTTGTAAATAAGGGAGTACCATAGGTTAAAGTAATAGTCAAAAGCTGGTTGCTATGTGACTGAAGTTCTTTTGTTTGTATGGACACGAGCGGACAAATCCCTGTATGAGAAAAGTAAGTTTTTCAAAGCTGAAATAAAAACAAGGGATATCTAAAAAACGAACAACTCCACGGAAAAAATATGTATAACATAAAGTGTGTGTTTTAACGTGCTCTATATTTTTTGTGTAGTAAGTTTTTGTCTATCTCTTACGGTTTAGCAGTTATGCAAAATTCCGTAAAATTCATCCAAAATAAAGTAGTCTTCAGAGGCTATTCCCAGAAAATTCAAGATATGCATTACATTTGTTAGGTAAATATCTTTAATATACGATATTTTAATCAAAATCGTTAGCTATTTTTAAGAAAATAAAAAATTTCGAAAAAAGGTCCATGTAAAGGTAGTTGGGGGTGAGGGGATTTTTTTGAAAATCTTCGTGTAACATCCTTGGAAGATACGAGACTTAAATACCAAGTTTGGTATTCAACGGTCTTTCCGTTTTGAGCTATGCTGTCCACACACACACACACACACACACACACACACACACACAAACGGACTTTTTGTAAAAATGCTTTTTTTTTTTGTAATCAGGGGGTCCTAAAACATGTATTTCCAGCATGTGTTACCAAGTTTGGTATTCAACGGTCTTTTCGTTTTGAGCTATGCTGTCCACACACACACACACACAAACGGACCTTTTTGTAAAAATGCTTTTTTTTTTTGTAATCAGGGGGTCCTAAAACATGTATTTCCAGCGAAATCTCGGTATCGAGTTTTTGGGTGCAATACAATACTTCCTCTATACACTATGTACATAGTACATATAGAGAAAGTAAAAATAGGGAACAATTATTTTATTTCAGCTTTTAATAAGTAATACATGAAATAGAAACAAACGTTACTTTATTTGAGATTGTGTCACTGATCTCATACATACAATATATATATATATATATATATATATATATATATATATATATATATATAATGATTATTTTTCACTCTTTTTGGAGCTAACTACATTATGAACTAGATAAAACTTTAAATAAACATCGTAACTGAATGACCTGAAAGTGCAATTGTGGAACTGACAGTTTTAAAAGTTAAGATTGGCTGACTGGATTGTCACCTTGTTGCCAATAACCAAGACAGGGGATTAAACAAACGGATATCAGGTGCGACAAGCTTTCAAGGAAATGAAAATCAGCTGCGATAAGATTTTTCGACAATATGGCTCCAGTCAGATGACCTCGATTGGTTAAAATTGCATAATTTCGGCCATTTCATTGGCACTTTAATAGTTGAGCTGAATTGTCAAGAAAATACCCTTTATATGGTAAAAGTTTTCACAATTTTGGTTTTCTCAAAAATCTCAAACTTATCTTTTCTCTGGCTAATGCTTTTGACTAAACTCTCATGCGCTAAGATACAAATAAAATGTATTGCTTGAACTTTCTGGGAATAGCCTCTTTATTCTAATTTTGTGTCACTTTTAAACCGTAAGAGATAAAACAAAAAAAGTAGATCTCGTTAAAACACACAGCTTATGTCATATACATTTTTTTCGTGAGTTGATCGTTTTCGAAACGTTTCAGATTTAAAATACTTATATTTTTCTCATACGGGAACTAATTAACGTTTGGCCACGCAAAGAAGCTGATTTCAATCCCATAGCAACCACATTTTAAAACATTTGACTGTCGGTTTATGCTAGTGTATTCCGTTATTTCTCTTCTACTTATAAGTCTGGCCTTTTCTCTTAGTTTCCTTCTAGTTATAAGGAACTGATTAAAACAGTTCTGCTAATGTTTATCACGATTAGAATGGTGTAAATTAAATAATCTTATACAGGTTTACTACAAAAGAAATAGAGAACTTCAACTGCCTGTAAAACAAAAACTATTAGAGATAGCAACCTAATTACTTTGGAGGTATGTTGAGAAACTCTCAAAGTTTCGTTTGTTACTATTGGTAACGCTGTAGTGTTTTCTTTGTTGTTGCAGAAGCTGAAATGGCAGAAATTCTGTGGAAAAGGCATATTGCGTGTTGGAATTTGCTAGAACGCAATCAGCAACTGTTGTCCAACGACATTTTAGAACACGTTGCCACAAAACGCCACCGACTAGACAGTCAATCTACGACTAGTAAAGAAAATTCGAGACAACGGGATGTTTGTGCAAAGGGAAGAGCTCGGGAAGACCAAGAGTTTCGGAAGAAAACGTTGAACGTGTTCGTTCTGCCTACATAAGAAGCCCACAGAAATCGACATCTAGGGCAAGCATGCAATTACAAATTCCACATCAAACTGTATGGAAAATCTTGCGGAAGCGACTGCACATGATGCCTTACAGATTACAGATGTTGCAGTTTCTGAGTGAAGAAGATAAGGTCATACGGCGTGACTTTTGCATCGACATGTTGCGACATGATGAAGACGATGCTGGTTTTTGTGAGCGCATCATTTCATTTTTGTGGTAACGTGTTCTAAAATGTCGTTGGACAACAGTTGCTGATTGCGTTCTAGCAAATTCCAACACGCAATATGCCTTTTCCACAGAATTTCCGCCATTTCAGCTTCTGCAACAACAAACAAAACACTACAGCGTTACCAATAGTAACAAACGAAACTTTGAGAGTTTCTCAACATTCCTCCAAAATAATTAGGTTGCTATCTCTAATAGTTTTTGTTTTAGAGGTAGTTGAAGTTGTCTATTTCTTTTGTAGTAACCTGTAGTTTCCTTGCAGAACAGATAGAGAGGTTGTGTGGATGGAACGTATCAGACTTCCAAACGGAGAGGAGTCATTCGTTTCATGTCTCTTTTGTTTTACTTCTTGAGATAGAGAACCGAATTTCAACTGTGGTAATAACGATGCGTTTCAAATTAAATTATTAGCTTATCATTTTCTTGTTTCCTTTTATATGTAGATTGCAAGATTTGACAGCGGTTGACGACAGTGCTCAAGTTAACGAACATCATCTTGAATGGTTCAATTTATTAACCTTTTCGCAAGCTTTTGTGTTTCTTGTATTTGCGTAAACGTTTCTATGCGAATATTCCCTAAATTTTACAGCAGCAATTTCATTTCAGTAATCAATTTAATGCAATGCAAGAAACGCGCTTTAAAGATAATTTGAAAGCAATACACAAGAAAACATATTTTGTAAGAGTACAAAGTAAAGACCGGCAACATAGGACCCACGCAAACACGTGCTTTATGCTAATACTTTAACTTGTACTAAGTATTCACCGTAAACTCAGGATCCACGCTGCATTGAAGGAAAAGTCTACAACTAATGTACAACTGTGTACCTCTCACTCTACCATCACCACCTAGAGAGAAAAACCTTACATCGACCATTACGAGAAATTCGGTCGGTGTGAAATTTCCATGTGATTGACACGACACGGTCAGTGGTGTAATGGTTACCATGCTGACTTTATATACATAAGGTCGCGGCGGAGGGCGGTGAAACTTCTTAGCATGGCTTCCTTCGGAAGGGAGAGGCCTCTGAGCAAAATTAAGTGATCATTCACGCGTAATTTTGAATGGGATTCTGAGACCCACAGCAGTTAAAGAATGTCCATAAATAGCACTCCATTTGACACGAGCAGTTGGTAGGCTAAGGTAGTCCGATAGTGTAGTAGACGTGTACCCATTCTGACGGGAATGTGAGGTTTGCAGGATGACGGGTGTAAATGAGGTAGCAAGATTGCACCTAAACGGTTGTCAGTCATGGTGCACCGTTTGTGTTATTTGTTTACAACATTTTTATTTATTTTAGGATTGAAATTTTGATGTCCAAGCAACTCTTAGAAGAATTGTATAGGAGCTTAACCGTAGCAGCTGTTGGAAATGCTCCTTGATTACCGGAGATGCCCGCAAGCCATGCGGAGAAGCCGGTACCACCCTAAGCGGCGGTTTCTCGGATTGCAATCCCCTAGAGACGTAACAAGGGCGCTCCTATGGAAGGGCAAACCGTCGCGGCGCATAATCTCGTCCTCTTCGTGCAGGAGTCTCGTGGGGAAAGATAAGTGGACTATGGCAGCCCTCATAAGGTGCAGCTGAAGGGGAACAGGCGTCGTAGATTTCAACATGGGAAAGTGGGATTGACACTTGTGGGGTGTCTCTTTAGTTGGCAGTGGCTCGTCAGATGGCTGACCAATCGTAGTGTAAGAACCGTCATGTCATCGGTGTTACAACGGCTACAGGTTCAGTGGAAGTTTACGCGCGTATTTTCATGCATGTGCTGACCTGATTGTTTGGAATCTGGTTGCTTGATTTAATTCTGTGAAAAGTTGTGTTATACACAGTGATTCCTTAAGGATATACAATTATAATCGTTGCTACAGTTTATATCTCGCGGACATTGCTCTTGCTCTCATCTTAGAACTACTATGAGTGGTAATGTGATTTTAATTGTCTTACAGGCGTGATAAACCAGTTGAGGTTACGTTAACCTAAATAATAAAACTTTTACGTTTAATGAAGTACAAGACCTAATGTAGATATCAATATATGAAGTAGCAAGAGAGAAATGGGGAAAAGTAGTTCAACATACAAGAAGTGTGATAGAAAATGCATGGAAAGAAGAAGACATTTTAGAGCAGGCTGTGGTATGTGTGATATAAACTTAACAGCAGCGATTCAAGTGAAGATAGTGAAAGTGAATGTGGTGAAATTATCAGTGAAGAGGAACTAGCAGATGATGATCTGTGAGTGCACCCGCTTCAGACGGCCAGTTGGGAAACATGGCAACAGCGTACCGAGACAGCTACATGTCAGCAGGAATGTGATGAAATTATCAGTGAAGAGGAACTAGAAGAAGATGATCTGTGAGTGCACCCGCTTCAGACGGGCAGTTGGGAAACATGGCAACAGCGTACCGAGTCAGCTACATGTCAGCAGGAATGTCAATCACAAAGTAATTTATCACTATAATAGTACTTTTTGGGCGTTGTAATACAGTAGGTATATATTTTGTTTGTGCAGAATTGTGGGAATATTTTCATATTGGTAGTTTTAAATTGTATCTTGTTGCTAAGGATATAATGCCTCAGAAGTTTAAGCCGATGTCTCACGGTCAAATATTTTGGTCCAATACTCTTCAAACTACAAATTGGATCGGATAAATGCATTGTATACAATTTCCGCCCTATTTTTTGGTCCAATTCCAGTTTGCTACAACAGGATACAGCAGTTTCTAATTTTTGGTCTAAACGTATTTAATCAACCAATGAGTGACCTGGTGGTAATGATGTAATAAGAAGGCAGCTAGCGCTGGGTCTTCCTTCCCGCCAACGTGATTTTGTGAAACTTTGCTATACCTTGTAGACTTTGTTCTAAATAATAGGGTTATAATAGCTGAGCTATGGTTGAAATACATCTTTTTTGTGCGGCAGAGATTTGTAAAACAATGACTCGAGTATTTGTAACCCCTACAAATGTATTTTATTGGTATGGACTGCCTCGTACTTGTGTTTTGGCGAGTGATTTTCACCTCAAATTAGGACAGCAACTTTCCAAACAAATTTTCGTCTATTCTAAGGAAGTTAAAATAATTTACAGCGTCAGAAACAAATTTATTTTGCAGCATATATAGTACACCTCTTCCTTTGCCTGCATTCCTACGTTCCAGCCATGGTTTAGTCCATCAACTTTTTTTAATTTTTACTTTCTCTACACGTAATATGTACATAGTGTATAGAGAAGGTATTGTATTGCACTCAAGAATTCGATACCAAGATTTCACCGGAAATATATGTTTTGGGTTCCCCTGAATCCAAAAAAAAAGTATTTTTGGAAAATGGTCCTTGTGTGCGTGTGTGTGAGGACAGCATAGCTCAACAAAGAAAAGACCGTTGAATACCAAACTTGGTATTTAAGTTTGGTATCTTCCAAGGATGCGACATGAAGATTTTCAAGAAAATCCCCTCACCCCCAGCTACCCTTTACATGGAACTTTTTTCGAAAATGTTGATTTTCTTAGAAATGGCTCTAACGATTTTTATTAAAATATCGTATATTTAAGATATTTACCTGACAAATAATATGTATATTTTGAATTTTCTGGAAATAGCCTCTGAAGATTACTTTATTCTTGAGGAATTTTGCATAACTGCTAAACCGTAAGAAATAGACAAAAACTTAACCACACAAAAAATGTAAAGCACATTAAAACACACAATTTATGTTATATACATTTTTTTCGTGGAGTTGATCGTTTTTTATATATTCCTTGTTTTTGATTTTAGCTTTGAAAAACTTGTATTTTTCTCATACAGGAATTTGTAAATTCCTGTCCATACAAACAAAGGAACTTCAGTCACATAGCAACCAGCTTTTGACCATCACTTTAACCTATGCTACTCCCTTATTTCGCTTCTACATACAAGGAAGCAAGTAATAAGGCTAATTCTGCTAATTTTTTCTCAATTAGCATGAAGTAAATAGAAGCATAAGCTTTTTAACAACAATTTGTTACGGAGATGTATAGAAAGTCATGTGAACGGAACACATCAGATTTTTCTCTTTCTATTATAATATGCTTTTGTAATGGGTACATAAACTAAGTTTGCGACAGCGAACGTAAATAATTGTGGATCAGCAACCTCCACCATTTTCTATCAGCTGTTCATGTGCATGCGAGAAATATTTGGACTAATACACACTCCCATGGGAATGGTACGGAGAAATTGCACACAACGTTCACGTTGTATACAACATTTCGAACCAAATTTTGACCGTGGGACATCGGCTTAGTGTACGAAGGTAATCACGCGAAACTTTCAAAAGTGTGTGTGCTTGCTTTCCTTTTCTAAAGATGAAAATTTGATATACCAATGGATAATTTCTATGTATAGGAAGAACTTTGTTCGTAAAGAAAGGTGTAACACATATTTTAACCATTTTAATATTTTTGGAGCTGTTTAACAATTCCTAAATATTAACACATTAAGTACATTATTTGAAAATGGTGCAACTTAACCTCTTCCTGTGGTCATTCACTTTTCGTTTGCCATGTTTCCTGGGGAATTGAAATATATTTAAAAACTCTTACCGTATTTAATAATACATGGAAACGCGGTTTCAAATGGTATTGAATCTTGGATTCAATCCTCTTATAAAAGTGGGATTGGAATGAGATCGGGTCGAAATATAGAAACTATTCGGTATTCAAATCAAAATTAGCAGAAATAGTCTTATTTCTTGCTTTATTGTAAGTAGAAACGAAATAAGGGAGTACCATAGGTTAAAGTGAAAGCAAAAAGCTGGTTGCTATGTGACTGATGTTCCTTTGTTTGTGTGGACAGGAGTTGGCAAATTCCTGTATGAGAAAAGTATGTTTTTCAAAGCTGAAGCCAAGAAAAAGGTATATCTCAAAAACGATCAACTTCACGAAAAAAATGCATGTAACATAAATTATGTGTTTTAGCGTGCTCTACATTTTTTGTGGGTTAAGTTTTTGTCCATCTCTTACGGTTTAGTAGTTCTAAAAATTTCTTCCAGAATAAAGTAGTCTTCAGAGGTTATTCCCAGAAAATTCAAAATATACATTTTATTTGTCAGGTAAATAACTTTAATATACGATATTTTAATCAAAATCGTTAGAGCCATTTTTTAGAAAATCAAAAATTTCAAAAAAGTTCCATCTAAAGGGTAGTTTGGGGTCGGGTGATTTTCTCAAAATCTTCGTGTTGCATCCCTGGAAGATACTAAACTTAAGTACCAAGTTTGGTGTTTTACCGACTTTTCGTTTTTGAGTTATCGTGTTCACAGACACAGTGACACACGGACCTTTTTCTGAAAATACTTTTTTTGGATACAGGGGACCCTAAAACATATATTTCCGGTGAAATCTCGGTATCGAATTTTTTGGTGGAGTGCAATACATTCTCTATTCACTATGTACATAGTGCGTATAGAGAAACCAATAAAAAGTAGCATTTTGTAAGCAAAATTTGCTTGTGGAACAACTTGAGAAGGTTATGTGAATGGAACACATCAGGTTTTTTCGCCTAATACTAACAATAAAACATACTGTTGGTAAGGCGATAATATAACACCGTTATCAATATAATAACCTCTTAGAAATATTCAATTTTAAAGCTTTAATTTAAGAGGAGCATTGCGGAATTAAAATCGAGTGTCCAAGTCCCGCTTGAACCGAGAAAGCCGGTAGAGCCAACACCACCTAAAGAGAAGGCCTTGCAATACGGTGAATAACGTCACACATTTCGGCTCTTGTCGGGCACGTCAAACCAGTACTCTACGAGAAAGTTAATGTTTTATTATATCAACGTACTTTTAAATTAGTTGTATCTGTTTTTACTACAGAACCAGGAGTGGTTGGCGGAGAAGTTTAAATTCTAAATGCAGTATCGTCTTTAGTGACGGGTTATTAAAAGAAGCTGGCAACATACTAAGATGGAAAAAGACTTCAGTAAATTCAATTGCTTTATTATGCCTGACTATTCTAAAATAATATACAACAGTTCCCAAGTTTATTGCCTGCACATTCTGCTATGGTATTTACTCCTTGTACACTCAAAGACATTAAAAATAGCCTAGTAATACTTATCATAAGGCGGGGTCTTTTGGCTGTCTCCGCTCGTCTTTCAACTGTTTGCTACTCCTAAAAGTGTATTGAACAGGCCACCGAAGAGATACAAATAGATTTGATATTATGATGTACATTCTAAAAATGTTAAGTAGGTACATTAAACATGTTAATGGCATTTTTGCATCGTTACTTACAACATGTACAACACGGGTTTATAATACCTTACATTGCAGTGGTAGCATACATGCAATTTTATTACATTTCTATTTCACTAGAAAGACAGTACTATTAACATAAAATAATTTCATTTGGATTTTACATTGTTAAGTCATTTTTGAGAAAAAAATGGATTCAACAGTTTCCACTAAAGGGTAATTTAATGAGGTGGGATTTACTTAAACATCATGTTTACTTTCTCTGCGCATATTATATACTACTGTGTCAGGAAAGTTCCGGGAATTTGCCAATAAAACATAAAAAGTGAATTATTCATCCAATTTTAATTTATCGCCTTCAAAGTAGGATCCTTCTGAAATTATACATTTATGCCAACGAATAATCCAATCATCAAAACATTTTTTGTAGGTACTTTTGGGAATTGATGTCAATTGTCGCTGCAAATTTTCCTTTGTCTTCTATCGATTGAAAACGGGTGCCTCGAAGCGGTAACTTGAGTTTTGGAAAGAGAAAGAAATCAGCAGGAGCCAGATCAGGTGAATACTGTGGTTGTTCGATGAAATTTGTTGAGTTTTGGCCAGAAATTCGTTCACAATAATAGCCTTGTGAGCTGGTGCGTTATCGTGGTGCAGAATCCACGAGTTGTCGTTCCACAAATCTGGCCTTTTTCGCCGTATTTGTTCTCTCAAACGCCACATAGCGTTCAGAAAATAGTCTTTATTTACCATCTGACCTTGTGGCAAGAACTGTTGAGTGCACGACACCGCGATGATCGAAAAAAGAAAAACTGTCAACATGACTTTCAGTTTTGATCGAGTTTGACGTGCTATTTTAGGTTTCGGTTCAGTTGGAAGGCGCCATTCGGAAGCTTGTTGACTGGTTTGAGTGTCAAACTCGTAAACCCACGTCTCATCACCAGTTACAATGCGTTTCATGAATGTGGGGTCGGAACTGGCTCGTTCTAGCATGTCTTCAGCAATCCTGACGCGATTGAGTTTTTGTAGAAAATTCAAGTCTTTCGGAACTAACCGAGCTGCAACGCGTGTCATGCCCAAACAATCGTTTAAAATGGTATGAATCGATTCGTGAGACTCAGAAAGTTCAGCGGCAATCTCTCTCAGACCTAAATGACGATTTTCAGACACCACTTTAGCGATGTTCAGTTCAGTTGTAACAGTTGATGGCCAACCAGAGCGAGGCAAATCTTCCACCACACCTCGACCACTTTTGAATGGACTGTACCACTCATATGCATGTGTTTTTGATAAAGTGGTTTCACCGTAAGTCCTCTGTAACATTTTCAGTGATTCGGCACACGAAATACCATTTGCAATGCAAAATTTAAGACAGATTCTTTGTTCAATACTTGTATCCATCGTAAAATCGCAAATCACCTTTGCGATGAACTAACAAAATGGCGTACTGCAATGACGATCAAACTCCGCGTGGGTATAGAAGAAAGCTGTACCAACTTAGCGACAACAATTATTTTGAACCTCCTTTTAAACAGGATTTTTAAATGATAAATTCCCTGTAATTTCTTGACAAAATGTACATAGTGCATAGAGAGAATACTGTATTCCACCTAAAAATGTCGAGACCAAAATTTCACTGAAAATACACGCTTTAAAGTCCTTGTATTTAAAAAGGTGTTTTTTGGAAAATGGTACTTGTGTCTGTGGTAACTTAGTCGGTAAAATATAAAGTTGGTATTTAAGTTCCCAGTGATCCCCAAATTCTCTGTTTGGATAATAGTCAATCCCTCTCACCAGATGTTAATCTTTTCTCTGTGCTACATACTGAAGTTCTAATGCCAAGGTATTTCGCACACATGGTGAACTAATTTTCCTAGTCATCCGCAACTCACCATTGCTGACTATGCCGACGATGTGGCGGCGCTAAGTGTGGGTACTTGTGCTACGGCGGCAAGCCGCCTTCAGGACTTCTGCAACCAAATTCACTCCGGGTGCCAACGTTGGAGAGTGACTATGAACGCTCACAAATCCCGTGTTGTGAAGTTCACCTACAAAACGAACGTGACCCATCATCCCATTTCTCTCAATGGGACGGAGATACCCACCGCGACTTCTATAAGGTACCTCGGCCTTATCTTGGACAACCGGCTTACTTGGGGTCCCCATCTCTCCAGTCTAGTGCAGAGGATTCGTCATCGCATCCGCGACGTCCATCAGCTTGTGTCCGGTTCCTCGCCATTGCCTTTGCGGTACAAGCGTCTTGTCTACACTTCCTTAATTCGACCCATGTGGCAATATAGCTGTGCGATATGGGGTTCTGCCGCAGACCAAACTCCAGCGCACACAGAACCGTTTTCTTCGCCTCATGACTGGCGCTCCATGGTACGTGCGCAACTCAACTCTGCACTCTGACATAGGCCTACCGGAGGTAATGTGTATCCTCCACATCAGCTACAAGAGGCTCCTGTTTGCGCCACAGCAATCCTCTTCTCCGCCATATTTATCTTCCTCCTGAACCTCAACGACGAAGACTGAAGCGCCGCTGGCACTCCGATCTGCGACTGAACATTTAGCTCCTTTATTATTTTCTGTGCTGCTTTCTTTGTACTATTTCTTTGGGCCCATCGCTGGATGGTTCCCCAACCACATGTTACACGCTGTTCTATGTGTCTAATTAGCTCAACTGCATTGTACCTAATTGTACAAAAGAGTTTTCTTCCAATATATAAAAAAAATGGTGAACTAAATTAACACCTTGCTTCTACGAGTCAAACTGTTTTGTGGGAGCATTGAGCGGGGTGCAGGAAAAAAAGGGGTGGATTGCCCAATCGGGTTTGCCTTTTCTTATTTGCTGTATCAGAATGCCACCAATGAAAATTGTGGTAAGACCCGAGTCCCCAACAAACGTTCCCATTTTCAAGTTTATCTTGATTTAGTTTTAATTCTGTCTGCCATTTTAGCTCCAGTGTCATTGTTTTACCCCCATCTAGAGTTTTCGCCATTCGTTGCTTTATTTCCACAGGTTTTATGTCACTTTTGCCAGAATTTTGTTCTTCCATTTCTTTTATTGTTACTTTTTTCTGGTTTTCCCTCCCGATAGTTTATTAAGGGCGCTAATTGAGCGCCTTTAAGCCCGATTTATCACCAAAACGAAACCACAACGACTTAACATAACCTAACATTATTTTATGGGGTGCGAGGGGACTTCAGGAGTAAACTACGGACTTCAGGAGAGAGTAGGAAATTAATTTTGTGAGGAAGGCTGTGTATTTAAATTGAAGTATTTTAGGAACTCTGTTATTGCATGGTAAACTGGTTTTTGGAAAGGCTGTAGTATACCAAGTGAGTCAAAAACCTCCAAACCGGCTACGCGCTGTTTTTACTTTCTCTACACGTACTACGTACATAGTGTGTAGAGAAGGTATTGCACACCACCCAAAAATTCAATACCGAGATTTCACCAGAAATATATGTTTTAGGGTCCTCTGTATTAAAAAAAAAAAGAAAAGAAATAAAAGAAAGAAAAAAAAAAGCATTTTCACAAGAAAGGTACGCGTGCCTGTGTGTCAGTGTGTCTGTGGACACGATAACTCGAAAACGAATTATGGGTAATATATTAAACTTGGTATTTAAATTCAGTATCTTACAGGGATGTGACACGAAGATTTTGAGAAAAATCCCCCCACCCCAAACAAGCAACTTTTTTCGAAATTTTTGATTTTCTCAAAACTGGCTTTAACGATTTTGATTAAAATATTATATATTAAAGATATTTATCTGACAAATAAAATGTTTGTCTTGAATTTTCTGGGAATAACCTCTAAAGACTACTTTATTCTGGAGAAATTTTACGGAATTTTGCATAACTGCAAAACCGTAAGAGATGGAGAAAAACTTACCACACAAAAACTGCAGAGCACGTTAAAATACACAATTTAGTAATATACATTTTTTCCTGAAATTGAGATATTCCTCTTTATTGGTTTCACAGTTCAAAAACCATACTTTTCTCATACAGGAATTTGTCAACTCTACTGAACTTAAATACCAAGTTTGTTATTTTACCCACTTTTCGTTTTAGAGTTATCGTGTACACAGACACACATACATGGACCTTTTTCTGAATATATTTTTTAATTTCTCTACACATACTATGTACATAGTGTATAGAGAAGGTATTGTATTCTATCCAAAAATTCCATACTGAGATTTCACCGGAAATCATGTTTTGGGTCCCCCTGAATCCAAAAAAAAAAATCATTTTTACAAAAAGGTTCATGTGTATCTGTCTGTCTGTGGACAGCATAGCTCAAAAACGAAAAGACTGTTAAATACCAAACTTGGTATTTAAGTTTGGCATCTCGTAAGGATGCGACATGGGGTTTTTCAATAAAATCCCCCCACCCCCAACTACTCTTCAAATGGAAAAGTTTTCGAAAATTTTGATTTTCTTAAAAATGGCTGTAACGATTTTGATTAAAATATCGTATATTAAAGATATTTACCTGACAAATAAAATGTATATCCTGAATTTTCTGGGAATAGCCTCTGAAGACTACTTTATTCAGGATGCATTTTACGGAATTTTGCATAACTGCTAAACCATAAAAGATGAACTAAAACTTAACACCTAGAAATGTAGAGCACGTTAAAACACACTATTTATGTCATATACATTTTTTTCGTGGATTTGATCGTTTTTTTTTTAGATATTCTGTGTTTTTGGTTTCAACTTTGATAAACTTATACTTTTCTCATACTGAATTTGTAGACTCCGGTCCATACAAACAAAGGAACTTCAGTCAACCATGTTTTGTCTATCACTTTAACCTATGGTGCTCCCTTATTTACCTTCTACTTCCAAGGAAGCAAATAATAAAGACTATTTCTGCTAATTTTTCTAAATTAGCAAGAAGTAAATAGAGGAATAAGCTTTTTAACGATAATTTGTTGCAGAGATGTAGAGAAAGTCATGTGAATAGAACTCATCAGATTTTTTTTTATACAGGGTGCCCTAAAACATACATTTCCGGTGAATTCATGATATGGAATTTTTGGGTGGAGTGCAATACCTTCCTTATACACTATTTACATAGTACGTATAGAGAAATTGGCCATATAAACTTTCTCCGCAAAGTTTCTGCAAATCGTACTTTCACTTGACGAGCTGACTGATTTAACACATACGGATCATAAATAACTACAGGCAATGCAGAAGAAAACATACCGAGACATAATACACGTTGTGACCAAGTACAGGACAAAATAATAAATCATTTGTAACAGCTGAACTACACGATCCCACTTTCAGCTCAATACTGCACTTCTAGAGCAGAGAAACCTTGTTTATAGCAGCATGCTGCATCACGTGTCCATACGCCCAGTGGAAAAAAAATCTGATGTGTTCCATTCACATCTTTCTCTAAATCTCTGCAGTAAATTATTATTAAAAACATTATGCTAATCGAGAAAAAATTACTAGAAAATGTCTCATTACTTGCTTCCTTGTAAGTAGAAGAGAAATAAGGGAGTACCATAGGTTAAAGTTATAGTCAAAAGCTGGTTGCTATGTGACTGATGTTCCTTTGTTTGTATGGGCAGGAGTTGACAAATTCCTGTATGAGAAAAGTTATGTTTTTCATAGCAGAAACCGAAAACAAGGAATGTCTCAAAAACGATCAACTCCATGAAAAAAAGTATATAACATAATCTGTGTGTTTTAACGTGCTCTACGTGTTTTTTGTGATAAGTTTTCTCCATCTTTTACGGCTTATCAGTTATGCAAAATTCCGTAAAATTCATCCATAATAAAGTAGTCTTCAGAGGCTGCTCCATGAAAATTCAAGATATGCATTTTATTTGGCAAGTAAGTATCTTAAATATAATTGATTTTAATCAAAATCGTTAGAGCCATTTTTAAGAAAATCAACATTTTCGAAATTTTTTCCACCGAAAAATCGATACAGAGATTTCACCGGAAATTCACGATTTAGGGGCCCCAGTAACCAAAGAAAAACATTTTAGAAAAAGTTCCATGTGCGTGTATGTTCCCTGTGTCTGTAAACATCACTCAGAAACAAAAATCAGCAAAATATAAAACTTGGTAATTAAGTTCTTCCAAGGATGTAACACGAAAATTTTGAGAAAATTTTCTTCAATCCAAACTACACTTAACATGGAAAGAATTTCAAAAATTTTAAGTTTCTCGAAAATGTCTAACGATTTTAATTAAAATGCCGTATAGAGAACATATTTATTTACATGACAATTAAAATGCATATATTGAATTTTCTGGAAATAGAATGAAATGGATGAAATTTGCTGAATTTTGCATAACTGATAAACTGTAAGAGACAAAATCTGACTTCACAAAAATTATACATCTTGTTACAATACACAATTTATATAATATGTATACATTTTTTTGATATTCCATGTTATTGATTTCAGTTTTAAAATAATTACTTTTCACACTCTCTTCTCCATGCCTTTTCACATACAATATGTAAACTCCTGGCTAGGTAAATTTATACTTAAGAAAAGACAGCGAGATCTGAGGCGGCTTCCAATAGAGAAAGGGGAGGGGGATAAGAACAACTAAACAAAAGTGACTACAATGTTTTACATATATATTATGTCATACTCAGGTCACTGTTGTGTTATGGTTTTATATTTTGTGTATATATTATGTGTATATATTTCTTTTATGTGTAATTATCTAAGAGGGTGCATTTATGATGGTGTACTCTGTGCTGTAAATTTAAATTGCTATATTTGAATATATTTGTATTTTTATTTTCGGGTTTACTCTTTTAGTTCTCTGTTGTAGTTTTAGTATTGCTTTTGATTGTGTGTTACCTCTGCCTTTTTATTTTCGTGTTTACTCTTTTTATTCTTTGTTGTTGTTGTTTTAATAATATTGCTTTTTAGTGTGTATTACAAAAGCACGTACGGTCTGTGGACCCGTGCGATTGTTGAAATTCTATGCACATATGATATTGTTATGCCAATAAATACACTTATTCATTCATGTAAACTCATGGGCATACATAGAAATGGATTTCAACCACATGGAAACCAGCTTTTAAAAGATTTTACTATCGTTTTAGCCTAGTGTATTCCCTTATTTACTTTCTATTTACAAGGAAAAAAATTAATGAGACTATTTCTGCTAATGTTTTGCGGTGTTATCGTTTGCACCACATTTGGGATGCACTCCACTACCTATGAGTAGACCTACGTACCTGGTGAGGTGAATCTACTACCGTTGAATTTGCCTCGGTGTTGCTCAGCCTGCACGGTGTTTGACTCTATCGGGGCGGTGCAGCTAATGGGGGTAGTTCAGGGAGTGATCTTATAATAATTAAAATTTACGTAACTTTCCTGGAGTTTATTTCTTACTAGGAGAAACGAGATAAGCACTTTTGCTTTACAATTATGCTACCTTGTACACTTGTTATAAACGTTAACACTTGGCTGATCACACGTAATTATAGTTCCTTCTTCTTCCTTATTTCTGCGTTATACAATATACTTTAGCACACTTCACTGACTTTAAAGATACTTAGAGCACTGGAGACTACTAAGCTTTCGTTACACGTTACAGTGTTTTAACTTTGAGTGAAGAAGTTACGTTCAGCCCGACAACCGACAACATGACAAGGACAGACCGCAATAGACAGCAGATATTAACAGACAGCACCGATGTGCCTTCTTGGGCTCTTCATATACTAAAAATCTGATGTGTACCATTCACATGACTTTCTCTATATCCCTGCAACAAACTAGTCTTTAAAAGCTACTTTATGCTAATCAGAAAAAAATGAGCAGAAATAGTCTTATTACTTGCTTCCTTATAAATAGAAGCAAAATAAGGGACTACCATAGGTTAAAATGATAGTCAAAAGCTGGTTGCTATGTCAATGAAGTTCCTTCGTTTATATGGACAGGAGTTGGCAAGTTCCTGTATGAGAAAAGTATAAGTTTTTCATAGCAGAAACCACAAATAAGGAATGTCTCAAAAACGACGAACTCACGAAAAAAATGTATATAACATAAATTGTGTGTTTTAAGGTGCTCTACATTTTTTGTGTAAGTCTTTGTCCATCTCTTACGATTTAGCAGTTATTCAAAATTCAGTAAAATTCATCCAGAATAAACTACTCTTCAGAGGCTATTCCCAGAAAATTCAAGATATACCTTTTATTTGTCAGGTAAATATATTTAATATACGAGCTTTTAATCAAAATCGTTAGAGCCATTTTTGAGAAAATCAAACTTTTCGAAAAATGTTTCATGTAAAGGGTAGTTTGGGGTGGGGGGATTTTTCTCAAAATCTTCGTGACGCATCCCTGGAAGATACTAAACTTAAATGCAAAGTTTAGTATTTTACCGATTTTTCGTTTTTGAGTTACCGTGTTCAAAGACACACGGACACACACACACACACGGACCTTTTTGTGAAAGTGCTTTTTTTTTGGATATTGGGGACCCTAAAACATATATTTACGGTGAAATCTCGGTATCGAATATTTGAAATATTACCTAAAAGTCAATTTTCTCTTCCCAGGATGCACTGCAAACCTCACGTGACATGCCTTGTACAATGAAGAATTACACTCTTCCGAATTTTAAGGTTTACCCCCGTTGTAACTCCATTGTACGTGACTGGGCAAAAGAAACCTTTCTAACAATAGCGCTTCTGACCCCCTTCTACTCTCTTGGCGTTAGCTTTCTATTTCTGCTCCAAACTGAATTTACTCTGTTAAATACATACATTTGTACTCATTTAGCTTTATATTCATAATTAATTAATAACTAATAATATTTTTGATAGGGAAGCTAATTAGCGGTCTCAGTTTATCGCGATTAGCATAAAGAAGTTAGACGAGTAAGCTTTTTAACAATTTATTTCAGAGATGTAGAGAAAGTCAAGTGAATGGAACGCAACAGATTTTTCAAATTGCTTTCTCGAACCGTATCGAGCGCTTATCAAGATAAGATTCATAGAATCTTACAAGTTAGTATAAAATGCCAGTCTTTTTACTTTCTCTACACGTACTATGTACATAGTGTATAGAGAAGCTATTGTAATGCACCCAAAATTTCGATACCGAGATTTTGCCGGAAATACATGTTTTGGGATCCCCTGAATCCGTGAAAAAGTATTTTTGAAAAAAGGTCCGTGTGTGTGTATCTGTGGACAGCATAGCTCAAAAATGAAAAGACGGTTAAATACCAAAGTTGGTATCTTCCGAGGATGCGTCACGAAGACTTTTAAGAAAATACACCCTTTACACGGACAAATTTTCGAAAATTATGTTTTTCTTAAAAATGGCTGTAACGATTTTGATTAAAATATGACATACTAAAGCCATATCTATCACAAATAAAATGTATATCTTGAATTTTCTGGGAATAGCTTTTTAAGACCTGTTTATTCTGAATGAATTTTGCTTAATTTGGTATAACAAGTAAACCGTAAGAGATAGACAAAAACTTGGTGGAATACATTAGTTATGACACATTTTTTTTCGTTCAGCATACCGTTTGCGAAGTACTCCTTGTTATCAGTTTCAATTGTGAAGTATTTATATTTTTCTCAGATGGAGGTGTCCGTTTTTCTTTTGTTCTACTCCTGTCCAAGCAAAGACGCTATTTGCAATGGCAATTACATAACGACAACTTTTAAAACATTTGACCATCACTTTAGCCTAGTACATTCCCACAGTTCTATTCTACTTATAAAGAACTAAGTAATAAAATTCTGCTAATGTTTATGTCGATTAGCATGTGTTGAAAGATGAATTAACTTTTGTGAGAAGTTTGTTGGTGGAGTAGCTAGAGAAAGTCATGTGATTTTTCTTATAGGATTGCTGGGTTTAAATGGATAGTTCCTATTAGTTGAAACCGAGGTCTTTATCTCCAGTTACAAATGAGATACAAGCTGCAGGCTGAATCCTGGTTTCCCAGTTACCGCAAAAGTTGCCTAGATAGCAGCACCTGACGTAGGCGAGTTTAGCACTATCGTCAACAGATCGCATTGTGCGTATATCTACAAAAATGTCTTCCAGTCGCATGACTTCGTCCGCATCTCTGTAACAAATTATTGCTAATAAGCTTATTCTTCTATATGTTTTATGCTAATCGTGATACACGTTAGTAGAAACGGTCTTTTTACTTGGTTCCGTATAAAAAAGGAAAGTAAGGGAATGCACTAGGCTAAACTACAGTCAAATATATTTTTAAGTACTTCAAAACTGAAACTAATAACAAGAAACATCCCGAAAACGGTCAACTCCACGAAAAAAAATTATATATTTGTCATAAATTGTGTGCTTACGCGATCTACATGTGTACCTTCTCTAGCCCGGTATGTACAATGTACATAGTGTATAGAGAAGGTATAGTATTCTACCCAAAATTCGACATCGAGATTTCACCGGAAATACACGATTTGTGTCCACCTGAATCCAAAAAAAAGCATTTTTGGAAAAAGATCCGCGCTAGTGTGTGCGTGTGTCTTAGAGCAGCATAGCTCAAAAACGAAAAGTTCATTAAATACTAAATTTGGTGTATTAGTTTGGTATCTTCCAAAGATGCCACACGAAGATTTTTAAGAAAATCCGCCCACCCCCAACTATCCTTTACAATAAACTTTTTTCGAAAATTTTGATTTTCACAAAAAAGGATCTAACGATTTTAATTAAAATCTCTTATATTTAAGATATTTACATACCAAATAAAATGTATATCTTGAATTTTCTGGGAAGAGTCTCCGAGACTACTTTATGCTGGATGAATTTTACGGAATTTTGCATAATTGCTAAACCGTTAGAGATGGACAAGACCTTATCACACAAGATTGCAGAGCACGTTAAAGCACACAATTTATGTTATATAAATGTTTTTCGTTGAGTTGATCATTTTTAAGATATTCATTGTTTTTGGTTTCAGCTTTGAAAAACTTATTTTCTCATACGAAATTTGTCAATTCCTGTTCATACAAACAAAGGAACTTCTTGACTATCACTTTAACCTATGGTACTTCCTTGTTTCGCTTCTACTTAAAGGAAGCAAGCAATAAGATATTTCTGCTAATTTTTTTTCAATTAGTATGAAGTAAATAGAAGCATAAGCTTTTTAACAATAATTTGTTGCAGAGATGTAGAGAAAGTCATGTGAATGGAACCCATCAGCTTTTTGTGTGGTAATTTTTTGTGTATCGATTACGGTTTACCAGTTGAGCAAAATTCAGCAAAATTCATTCAGAATAAAAGCGTCTTTACAGGCTATTCACAAACAATTCAAGGCATACAATTTATTTACCACATAAATATCTTTATTATACGAAATATATCTTTAATCAAAACCGTTAGAACCATTTTTGAGATACGTTTTTGAAAAATTTCCATGAAAACTGTAGTTTGGGTTGGGGAAATTTTACTCAAAATCTTTGTGTCGCATCCCTGAAAGATAGTAAACTTAAATGCCAAGTTTGGTATTTTACCGACTTTTCGTTTTTGAGTTATGGACACACACACACAAGTGTACGCTATTCCAAAAATTCTTTATTTTGGATTCAGGGGGTTCTAAAACACGAATTTCCGGTGAAATCTCGGTATCCAATTTTTGGGTGCAATACAGTACCTTCTCTATAAACTATGTATGGAGTACGTGTAGAGAAGTACAAATAGCAGTAATTGGAAAAATTTCCGTGTGTGTGTGTGTGTGTGTGTGTCTGTGAAAAGTATAGCTCAGAAACGAAAAGACCATTAAATACCAAACTTGGTATTTAAGTTTGGCATCCTCGAAGAATGCGACATGAATATTTTCAAAAAAATCCGCCCACTCCAAACAACTCTTTACATGGAACATTTTTCGAAAGTGTTGATTTTCTCAAAAATGGCTCCAACGATTTTGATTAAACTCCGTATATTAAATATATTTATATGGCAAATAAAGTGCACATCTTGAATTTTCTCGGAATAGAATCTGAAGACCTCTTTATTCTCAATGAATTTTGCTAAATTTTGGGTAACTGGAAAGTCGTAAAAGATGGATAAAAGCCTAGTACAAAAACTGTAGAACACGTAAAACACACAATTTTTTTTTTTTTTTTTTTTTTAGAATTGACCATTTCTGAGACATTCCTTAATTGTTTCGGATTCAAAATGACCTAAACCTTTCTCATATGGAATGTTTTAAACTCCTGGCCATGCATAGAAACGGATTTCAACCACATGGCAACCAGCTTTTAAGATATTTGACTATCGGTTTAACCTAATGTATTTCCTTATTTTCTTTCTACTTACAAGGAAGCAAGTAATAAGACAATTTCTGCTAATATTAATCTTGAACATCATAAAATAGACAGAATTTGCTGTTGAACAATAATTTGTTACAGCGATGTAGAGAAAGTCATGTGATTGGAACACATCAGATTTTCCCCCAGAGATAAAGCTTGCTAGTGGTAAACAATCCGTTCCTCTGTGAATGTTTCATGAATTCGTGAGAATTAATCTTGTGAAACATTACACGTCACCCCTTCCTGGTTAAGTTCATGGGGTCAACTGCGAGGAAAATTCCTCAAAGAATCACGTATACACACACCAGTGTTTAACAAATATAGGACACACAATCCAACTTGCTCACACGGCACACCACACTGTTTTTACTTTCTCTAGCCCCACATGTACAATGTACAAAGGGATAGAGAAGGTATTGTAATGCACCAAAAAGTTCGATACCGAGATTTCACCGGAAATAAATGTTTTGGGGTCCCCTGAGTCCGAAAAAGCATTTTTAAAAAAAGGTCCGTGTGTTTGTGTGTCTGTCTTTCTGTGTGTGTGCGCCTTTGGACAGCGTAACCCCAAAACGAAAAGACCGTTAAATACCAAACTTGGTATTTAGGTATAGTATCTTCCAAGGATGCGACACGAATATTTTCAAAACAATCCCCCTAATAAAAACTACCCTTTACATGGCACAAATTTCGAAAATTTTGATTTTCTAAAAATGGCTCTTAACGATTTTGATTAAAATCCCGTATATTAAAGCTATTTATGTCCGAAATATCATGTGTATCTCGAATTTTTGGGGAATAGCCTCTTAAAACCTCTTTATTCTGGATGAATTTTGCTTAACTGCTAAACCGTAAGAGATAGAAAAAAAAAAAAAACTCACTGCACAAAAAATGTACATTACGACAAAACACACAATTTATGTCCTTTACGTTTTTGTGGTGGAGGTAACCATTTCTGAGATATTGCTTGTTATTGGTTTCAATTATGAAGTACTTAAACTTTCCTCAGACAGGAAGTGTCCGTTTTTCTTTTGTTCTACTCCTGGCCAAGCAAAGAAGTGATTTGCAATGACAATCGCATAACGATAGCTTTTAAAACATTTGACAATCATTTGAGCATAGTGCATTCCCTAATTCTGTTCTACTTATTAGGAACTAAGTAATAACATTCTGTTAATATTTATCTTGATTAGCATTGTGTACAAAGAAGAATAATCTTTTGTAGGAGGTTTGTAGAGCAGCTAGAGAAAGTCATGTGATTGTAACAC
The DNA here is from genome assembly GCA_030762935.1 of Hymenopus coronatus. NCBI lineage: Eukaryota > Metazoa > Arthropoda > Insecta > Mantodea > Hymenopodidae > Hymenopus > Hymenopus coronatus. The sequence continues at coordinate 68,704,570 of CM060884.1, forward strand.
ATCAGATTGTTTGTTTACTTGCTCTATACCTACTATGCACATAGTGTTTATAGAAGTTATTGTAATGCATCCAAAAATTCGATACCAAGATTTCACCGGAAATACATGATTTGGGACCTCCTTAATCCAAGAAAAGCAATTTTGGAAAAACGTCCGTGTGTGTCTGTAGACAGCATAGCTCAAAAACGAAAAGACTGTTGAATACCAAACTTGGTATTTAAGTTTGGTGTCTTCCAAGGATGCGCAACGAAGATTTTCAAGAAAATATTCCCACCCCTTACTACCCTTTACATGGAAAATTTTTCGAAAATTTTGATTTTCTCAAAAATGGCTCTAACGATTTTGATTAAAATATCGCATATTAAAGATATTTACCTGACAAATAATGTGTATATTTTGAATTTTCTGGGAATAACCTCTGAAGACTACTTTATTCTGGAGGAATTTGACAGAATTTTGCATAACTGCTAAACCGTAAGAGATAGAAAAAAAAAATACCACAAAAAGTATAGTATCTTAAAACACATAATTTAAGCTATATATATTTTTTCGTGGGGTTGTTCGTTTTTGAGATATTCCTTGTTTTTGGTTACAGCTTTAAAAAACTTAACTTGTCTCATACAGGAATTTGTCAACTCCTGTCCATACAAACAAAGGAACTTCAGTGACATAGCAACCAGCTTTTGACTATCCCTTTTAACCTACAGTACTCCCTTATTTCGATTCTACTTACAAGGAAGCAAGTAATAAGACTATTTCTGTTAATTTTTTTCTCGATTAGCATGAAATATAGAAAAGCATAAGCTTTTTAGCAATAATTTGTTGTAGAGATGTAGAGAAAGTAATAAATATAACATGGTTCCAAAGCAACCGATGTATAAATTCTGTGTTGAATTCGTGTATGGCATCTAGGGTTAAAGGCGCTTTGTCTTAACCAGCATTGCATCAGGTGCTCAAACCTTTATTCTCCCATTAATCACTTTACATAATCACCGGTTCCCTATAATTTAGTCATCAGCGCGTTTATCCATCATTAGGCCGAAGCGCTTATTAATTTTAGGAGCAAAGGCTGCATTCCCAAGTCATTCTGTCTCTTTTTCACACTCGCATCTTGTTTTCTTTCTGTACAGGAAACCGAAACAGCTGCCGACCTCCCCCGAATTTACCTGTCCATCATCAGGCTTGCGATGCGAGGAATTAATTTCTCAACGCTGGGACATTTTACCATCAAAGGGATTGAGAGATTTACTTAAGATATTTAAGGGTACACAATGGAAAAATCTGAGTGTTACACTCACATGACTTTCTCTAGCCGCTCTACAAACTTCTTACATAAGATTATTCTTCTCTCTGCACCTTGTTAATCGAGGTATTCAGCAAAATGTTCTTATTACTTAGTTCCTTATAAGTAGGAAGAAAATAAGGGAATACACTAGGCTAAATCGATAGTCAGATGTTTTAAAAGCTGTCGTTATGCGATTGTCATTACTAATCGCTTCTTTTCTTGGCCAGGAGTAGAACAAAAGAAAAACGGACACTCCCGTCTGAGAAAAGTATAAGTGCTTCTCAACTGAAACTAATAACAATGAATACCTCGAAAACGGTAAGCTCCACGAAAAAAATGTATATGACGTAAATTGTGTATTTTAACAAGGCCTATATTTTTTGTATAGTAAGTGTTTGTCTATCTCTTACGGGTTATTAGTTATGCTAAATCAAGCAAAATTCATCCAGAATAAACAGGTCTTTAGAAGCTATTGCCAGAAAATTCAAGATATACATTTTATTTGTTTGGTAAATATCTTTAATATACGATATTTTAATATACGATATTTTAATCAAAATCGTTAGAGCCATTTTTAAGAAAAACATTTTCGAAAAAAGTTCCATGTAAAGGGTAGTTTGGAGTGGGAGGATTTTTCTCAAAATCTTCGTGTCGCATTCCTGTAAGATACTGAACTTAAATGCCAAGTTTGGTATTTCAGCTACTTTTCGTTTTTGAGTTATCGTGTTCACACACACACACACACACACATAGGGATCTTTTTCTGGAAATGCTTTTTTTGGATCCAGGGGGTCCTAAAACATGTATTTCCGGTGAAATCTCGACATCGAATTTTTGGGTGGAATGCAATACTTCTCTATCCCTATGTACATTGTACATACGGGACAAGAGAAAGTAAAAAATTGAGTGAAGTCATTGAAAAGATAAATTTTTAATTTCTCATTCACATTTTTAAGATAATAAAATCATAGTGAAGGTATTGTACTCCAAAATATCGATAACCCATATTTTATTGGAAATACATAATTTGACATCCCCTGAATAAAAATTATTTTACAAAAATATCCGTGTGCGTGGACAGCATGGCTCAGAAACTAAAAGACTGTTACATAGCAAACTTTACATTTAAGTTTGGTACCTTCCAAGGATACGATGAGGAGGTGTCTAAGAAAATCCCCCCACATCTAACTATCCTTTACATGGAGTTTTTTTTTTTTTTTAAATGTCGATTTTCTCTAAAATGACTCTAACCACTTTGATTAAAATACCGCATATTAAATATATTTCTTTATTCTGAATGAATGCTACGGAATTTTCCATAGCTGGCAAACCAAAGTCACAGACAAAAACTTATCGAGCAAAAATGTAAAGCTCATTAAAACACGCATTTTATGTTATATACATTTTTTTCGTGGAGTGGATCTTTTTGAGATATTCAACAGGAATTTGTCAACTCCTGTCCATACAAACAAAGGAACTTCAGTCACATAGCAACCAACTTTGGAATATGACTTTAGCCTATGGTATACTCCCTTGTTTCGCTTCTACTTGCACGGAAGCAAGTAATAAAACGACTTCTGTTAATATTTTCTCGATTAGCAAGAAGCAAATAGAAGAATAAGCTTTTTTATCGTAGAGAAAGTCTTGTGAATGGAAAACGTCAGGTTTTATTGTATTTAGAAATGTTTACATAATTTTATGGAACTAAAATAAAAAGAAGAATGTTTATTTAGCCTAATATATTCTCTTATTTCCCTTCTATTTACAAGGAACTAAATAATAAGATTGTTTCTGCCTAATGTTTATCTTATTTAGCATGAAGTAGATGAAACTATAATGAATAGTTTGTTTGTAGAACAGATAGAAAAGGGCTTGTACAAACAGAACGGAATTTCAATACCATCACATAGCGACTGGTTATTAAAAGATTTAACTACCACTTTAGCTTATTGTAATTATATAATCTCCTGATTCAAGGAAATGTATTTTAATAAGGCTATTTCTGCTAATGCTTTTCTTAATAAGCGTAAAGTATATAGAAGAATAAACTTCTATAAGAATAATTTTTGCCGAATAGCAGAGAGTGCATATGAGTTTAACACATCAGATTTATACTTTTTCTACATGTACTATGTACACAGTGTATAGAGAAGGTATTGTATTGCTCCCAAAAATCCGATGTCGAGATTTCAACGGAAATATATGTTTTGACGTCCCCTAGACCGAAGACACCATTTTTAGAGAAAGGTCCGTGTGTGTCTGTGGACAGAATAGCTCGTAAAGTAAAAGACGTTAAATACCAAAGTAAGTATTTTTGTTTGGTACCTTCCAAGGATACGACACAGAATATTTTCAGGAAAATCCCTCCATCGTAAACTACTCTTTACATGGAAAATGTTTTCTCAAAAATGGCTCTAAGGATTTTGATGAAAATGCCGTATACGAAGGCTATTTACATGACAAAAGAATGTATATCTTGAATTTTCTGGGAATAGTTTCTAAAGACCTGTCCGACCTGGATAAATTTTGGCCGATTTTGCATAGCTGGTAAACCGTTTGACCGTTTTTCTTTTGTTCTACTCCTGGCCAAGGAAAGAAGCCAATTCCAATGACAATCGCATAACGACAGCTTTTATAAAATTTGACTATTACTTTAGCATATCGCATTTCTTTAATTCCCTTCTACGCGGGCCGTTTTTTTTTTTCAACCTCCGATAGGCTATATATTCTATATATTCATAGAAAACAATTATTTTATTACTAAAAGTTTTGTACACGTATGGTTACTTTTCAACATAATCACCGAAAAAATTGAGACATTTATCGTATCTGTGCACAAGCTTTGCAATACCCGCTTCAAAAAATGTTGCCGCCAATGATTTCGAATGAGCATTGACGTTGTTTTGAAGATCTTCGTTGGTTTGAAAGTGCTGCTCTCCTAGCCACGTCTTCAGTTCAGGGAAAAGGTGACAGCTGCTGGGTGCCAGGTCAGGACTGTACGGCGGATGATCGAAAATGCCCCATTGAAATTGTTCAAGGAGCCGATGGGTTGTGCCAGCGTGTGTGGACGAGCGTTGTCATGGATCAACACAATTTCTGAAGTCAGCATTCCTCTTCGTTTGTTTTGAATGACTCTCCGCAAACGCCGTAAAGTACGAAGATCTTAAGTGTACAACACTTTTAGGAATAAAATCATTGTTTTCTATGAATTTGTCTTTTTTACTTTCTCTATACGCACTGTGTACATAGTGTATAGAGAAGGTATTGCGCTCCACCAAAAAATTCGATACCGAGATTTCACCGCAAATATGTTTTAGGGTCCTCTGTATCCAAAAAAAAGTATTTTCAGAAAAAGGTCCGTGTGTGTCCGTGTGTCTGTGAACACGATAACTCAAAAACGAAAAGTCGGTAAAATTACAAACATGGTATTTAAGCTTAGCATCTTCCAGGGATGCGACACGAAGATTGAGAGAATCTCCCCACCCCAAAGCTACCCTTTACATAGAAATTTTTTCGAAAATTTTGATTTTCTAAAAAATGGTTCTAACAATTTTGATTAAAATATTATATATTAAAGACATTTACCTGGCAAATAAAATGTATATTTTCAATTTTCTGGGAATAGCCTCTGAAGACTACTTTATTCTGGGTTAATTTTACGGAATTTTGCATAACTGCTAAACCGTAAGAGATGGACAAAAACTTTCCACACAACGAATGTAGAGCACTTTAAAACACAGAATTTATGTTATATACATTTATTTCGTGGAGTTGATTGTTTTTATGATATTCCTTGTTTTTGGTTTCAGCTATAAAAAACACACTTTTCTCATACAGGACTTTGTGAACTCGTGTCCATACAAACAAAGGAACTTCAGTCACATAGAAACCAGATTTTGACTATCATTTTAACCTATGGTACTCCCTTATTTCGCTTCTACTTACAAGGAAGCAAGTAATAAGATTATTTCTGCTAATTTTTTCTCGATTAGCATGAAGTAAATATAAGTATTAGCTTTTTAACAATAATTAATTGCAGAGTTGTAGAGAAAATCATGTGAATGGAACACATCTTTTTTTTGTATCCTGACGGAGGTTGAGAAGAAAAAAAAACGGCCCTTGCACTTATAAGGAACTAAGTAATAGGCATATACTGCTAATATTTAGCTAGATTAAAAATAATAATAATTTTTTGTAAAAAGTTTGTGGAACAGGTAGAAAACATCATGTGAGTGTAACATGACAGATAAATAACATAGCAGTGTAGGATTTCCATTTTGTATCTCTTATTACCCATACTCCCTTTCTAATCTGAGTGTTTTCCTTTCACTAAATGAAGGCCTTGGCAAGACTTAGAGTAAAATGCATGGAATGTCTTATAACGAAGGCCATCTGTCGATCCAAATGGCATTTTGTACTGTAATATCTGGGATGATTTCTCGGAATAAATGCACACACTGAGTTCTTCAGCAGCACTCAGAATACTGATGGACATATTATAAACACTTTCAGAAAATTGACTGACCTCTAAAATATCAAAAGCTTCATAAACAATGTCGTCATTTTTGTGCCTTAGAAGTGGTCTTGTGTTGGTATCTTGAAAATCATTTGAACCTCGTACTTTCTCTACACGTACTATGTTGAGAAGGTATTGTATTCTACCCAAAAATTCGATACCGAGATTTCACCGGAAATACACATTTTGGGACCCCCTGAATCAAAAAAAAAACAAAAAAAAAAACACATTTTTGGAAAAAGATCCGTGTGTTGTGTCTGTCTGTGGACAGCATAGCTCAAAAACGGAAAGACCGTTAAATACCAAAATTGGTATTTAAGTTTAGTATCTTCCAAGGATGCGACACGAAGATTTGCAGGAAAATCCCCCCACCCCCAACTACGGTTTACATGTAACTTTTTTCGAAAATTTTGATTTTCTCAAAAATGGGTCTAATGATTTTGATTAAAATATCGTACATTAAAGATATTTACCTGACAAATAAAATGTATATCTTGAATTTTCTGGGAATAGCCTCTGAAGACTACTTTACTCTGGAGGAATTTCGCATAACTGCTGAACCGTAAGAAATGGACAAAAACTTACCACACAAAAAATGTAGAGCACATTAAAACACACAATTTATGTTATATGATTTTTTTTCCAGGAGTTACTCGTTTTTTAGATATTCTTTGTTTTTTGGTTTCAGCTTTGAAAAACATACAGGAATTTGCCAACTCGTATCCATACAAACAAAGGAACTTCAGTCACCAAGTATCCAGCTTTTGACTATCACTTTAACCAATGGTACTCCCTTATTTCGCTTCTACTTACAAGGAAGCAAGTAATAAGACACTTTCTGCTAAATTTTTCTCGATTAGCTTGAAATAAATAGAAGAATAAGCTTGTTAAGAATAATTTGTAATACTGAAGTAGAGAAAGCCATGTGAAGGGAACACATCAGCTTTTTTTTTCGCTTTAGGTGTTGTATCTTGAAATTTGACTGACAGCTATGAGAAATTAAACAATATTTCATAATAAAATAATATATACTCTAAACTTCAAGAAAATATGTTATTTTCCCCACTACCAATTAACTTAAGCTATAGATGGATAAGTAAGGATATTACCTTATTTTTAAATTAATTTAAATCTTATTTTATTTCAAGAATTTTGATGCATTTAAGTATACTCAAAATGTTTTTCACAGTGCAATTATCCCCCAATTTGTTACAAAATGTATATAAAGCACATTAAAGAAAATAGTTATATTTCTTTTTCAAAATAATGCTCTAATTTTGATAAATACATTTTGAAATTTTGAAAACACAAGAGTTTTGGAACGTAAAGATAATAATACTTTTATAAACTAATTATGTCTAATATAAACAGAAATTATGTGTTCCATTCATATGACTTTCTCTCTGTCTAACAAATTATTGATAATAAACTTATTCTTATATCTACTTCATGCTAAACGAGATAACATTAGTGGAAATAGTCTTATTATTTGCTTCCTTTAAAGTAGAAGCGAAATAAGGGAGTACCATAGGTTAAAGTGATAGTCAAAAGCTGGTTGCTATGTGCCTGAAGTTCTTTTGTTTGTATGGACAGGAGTTGACAAATTCCTGTATGAGAAAAGTACAAGTTTTCCAAAGCTGAACTTCAAAAACAAGGAATATCTCAAAAACGATCAACTCCACAAAAAAAGCATATGACATAGATTATGTGTTTTAACGTGCTCTACATTTTTATGTGGTATGTTTTATTCCATCTCTTACGGTTTAGCAGTTATGAAAAATTCCGTAAAATTCATCCAGAATAAAGTAGTCTTCAGGGTCTATTCCCAGAAAATTTAAGATACGGTTTTATTTGGCATGTAAATATCTTACATATAAGACATTTTAATAAAAATCGTTAGAGCCATTTTTGAGAAAATCAAAATATTTGAAATGGTTTTCATGTAGAGGGTAGTAACTTCTTAAAACTGTTGGTATCACAACCTTGGAAGTTATTGAACTTAAATATGAAGTTCGGTATTTAACGGAATTATCGTTTTTGAGCAATGCTGCACCCCCCCCCACACACATACATACACTCAGGGAAAATTTAAAAAAAAAAAAAATATTTAGGGTATATCAAATGAAATCTCGGTATCGAATTTTCGGGTGTAGTGTAATACCTTCTCTATACACAATGCACATAGTACGTGTAGATAGAGTAAAACAAATAGAAAACGGTTGTGTGTGTCTGTGAATAGCATAGCTCAAAAACGAGAAGTCGAGTTAATGTCATATTTGATATTTAAGTTCAATATCTTCCAAGGATACGAAACGAAGATTTTCAGAATAAAACAGTTACCATTAATGACTCTTTACATTCCATTTTTCAACATTTTTGACCGTCTTAAAATTGTATAATTTTGGCTGAAATCAATACGTTGAAAATATGACAATTTTCGAAAATGTTCCACAGAAAGTTGGTTTGGGATGGGATATTTTATTGAAAATCTTCATGATCTTCACAAATGAAGCTGGAAGATACTGAATTTAAAGATGAGTTTGTCATTTAAATGATCATTGTTATTAAGTTATTCTATACACACACCACCATCCTTTTATAAAATATGCATTTTTGGACTCGGGGGATCTCAAAAAATATATTCTATTGAAATAAATATCTGGACATAAAATTTATGGCAAAATAATAGTACCCCCTACCTGTAATAAATAGTCAAGAAATTAAATGCTTTGTTCTTGTTTATTTATATTTTTACTTTTTTCTACTTAGTACTATGTAGAAAAATCCATTCACATGACTTTCTCTATATCCTTGCAACAAATTCTTCTTAAAAAGCTTATACTTCTATTTACTTTATGCTAATCAGAAAAAATTAGCAGAAATCGTCTTATTATTTGCTTCCTTTAAAGTAGAAGCGAAATAAGGGAGTACCATAGGTTAAAGTGGTAGTCAAAAGCTGGTTGCTATGTCAATGAAGTTCCTTTGTTTATATGGATCGGAGTTGACAAGTTCCTGTATGAGAAAAATATGTTTTTCATAGCAGAAATAAAAAATTAGGAATGTCTCAACAACGACGAACTCCACGAAAAAAATGTATATAGCATAAATTGTGTGTTTTAACGTGCTCTACATTTTTTGTGTAGTAAGTTTTTGTCAATCTTTTACGGTTTAGCATTTATTCAAAGTTCCGTAAAATTCATCCAGAATAAACTACTCTTCAGAGGCTATTCCTAGAAAATTCGAGATATACATTTTATTTGTCAGGTAAATATGTTTAATATACGAAATTTTAATCAAAATGGTTAGAGCCATTTTTGAGAAAATCAAAATGTTCGAAAAAAGTTCTTTGTAAAGGGTAGTTGGGGGGGGGATTTTTCTCAAAATCTTTGTGTCCAATCCCTGGAAGATACTAAACTTAAATATCAAGTTTGGTATTTTACCGACTTTTCGTTTTTGAGTTATCGTGTTCACAGATACACGGACACACACACATACACACAAACACACACACACACACATTTTTGTGAAAATGCTGTTTTTTGGATATTGGGGACCCTAAAACATTTATTTCCGGTGAAATCTCGGTATCGAATTTTTGGGTGGAGTGCAATAGCTTCTCTATACACTATGTACATAGTACGTATAGAGAAAGTAAAAAGTACTGCACTTTACTCAAAAAGCCGATACGGAGAATTTGCCTGAATAAAAAAAACTCCGCTTGTTTGTGTGTGTGTGTGTGTGTGTGTGTGTGTGTGTGTGTGTGTGAGAGAGAGAGAGAGAGAGAGAGAAAGAGAGAGAGTGTCCGTGTGTCTGTGAACCTGATAAAAAGGTTAAATACCAATCTTGGATGCGACACTAAAATTGTCAGGAAAATCCCCCACCTCAAGCTACCCATTGATGGGAGGTTTTTCGAAATTTTCGATTTTCTAAAAAATTACTGGCTATATAACAAGTAAATCGTTAGATAGAGACAAAAACTTACTACACAAAAATGTACAATTTATGTCATATACATTTTTTGTGGCGTACGCCATTTCTAAATATTCCTTTTTATTGGTTGCAGTTTTAAAATACACTTTTCTCAATCGGGAAATTGTGCTCGTGGCTATGCAAAGAAAAGATTTGGCTATCGCTTTAGCCTTGTGTACCACCTTATTTCCCTGGTACTGACAAGGAAGCAAGTAATAAGACCGTTTCTGCTAATGTTAAACTGTATTAGCGTGAATTAGATCGAATTTCAACAATAATTTGTTACAGAGATGCAGAAAAAGTCGTGTAGCTGGAACACATCTGAATTTTTAATTTTATTGTACATAGTATAAAGAGAAGGTATTGTATTGCACCCAAAAGTTCGATACCGAGATTTCATGTTTTGGGACCTCCTGAGTCAAAAAAAAAAAAAAAAAAATCTATTCTAGGGAAAGGTCAGCGCGCGCGCGTGTGTGTCTGTGGACATCATAGTCGCCCTCCGTGATGTAATGGTTACCATGCTATCTTCATATACCCAAGGTTGCGGGTTCAAACCAGGCGGAGGACGATGGAATTTTTCGGGCGTAAACATCCTTAGAATGGCTTCCTTCGGAAGGGAAGTAAAGCCATTGGTCCCGTGTCGTAGATTTACGGAACGTAAAAGAACCTCAAGCCTGATAGAGAGGCCTCAGAGCACAATTAAGCGGACTTTCACGCCCAATTTAGAATGGGACGCTGAGAACCACAGCAGTTAAAGAGCGTCCAAAAATAACTCACCATTTGCATTTCTTTGTGGACATCATAACTAAAAACCAAAAATTCCGTATCTTTATATGATGCGATACGAAGATTTTCAAGAAAATCCCCACCCTCCCAACTACCCTTTACATGGATAAATTATCGAAAATTTTGATTTTCTCAAAAATGGCTCTAACGATTTTGATTAAAATGTATTTATTAAAGACATTTACCTGGCAAATAAAATGCATATCTGAAATTTTATGAGAATAGCCTCTGATGGCATCCTTATTCTGAATGAATTTTGTGGAACTTACATAACTGGTAAACCGTAAGAGATAAAGAAAAACTTACTAAAATAAAAATGTAGAGCTCGTTAAAACACACAATTTGTGTTATATGCATTTTTTTCCTGGAGTTGACTGGTTTTTACGATATTCCTTTATATTGATTTCAGTTTTAAAATACTTCTGCTTTTATCATACTGGAACTTGTCAACACCTGGCCACGCACAGAATCGGATGTCAATGCCATAGCAACGTCATTTTAAAACAATTGACTGTCAGTTTAGTCTAGTGTATTCTCTTATCTTCTACTTATAAGGAACTAAGTAATAAGACAATTTCGGCTAATGTTTATCTCGATTAGCATAAAGTAGATAGAAAGGAAGCCTGATATGTTCCATTCACATGACTTTCTCTACATCTGTGCAATAAATTATTGATAAAAATCTTATTCTTCTACTTACTTAATGCTAATCCAGAAAAAAATGGTAGAAAAGGCCCTATTACCCTGCTTCCTTGTAAGTAGGAGGGAAATAAGGAGTACCATAGATTAACATGATAGTCAAATATTTTAAAAGCTGGTCTCTATGTGATTGAAGTAGCTCTGTATGACCAGAAGTTGACAAATTCCCGTATGAGAAAAGTATAACTATTTTAAAGTTGAGACTAATAACAAGGAATATATGAAAAACGGTCAACTTCACGAAAAAAATGTATATAATATAAACTGTGTGTTTTAACAAGCTCTACATATTTTGTATGGTGTGGTTTTGTCTATCTCTTACGGTTTACCAGTTACGCAAAACTCATCCAGAATAAACATGTCTTCAGATGCTATTCCCAGAAAATTGAAGATATACATTTTATTTTGTCACACAAGTATCTTAAATAGAAGAGATATTAATCAAAATCGTTAGGGCCAATTTTGAGACTGTCAAAATTTTCAAAATTTTTTCCATGTAAAGGGTAATTGGTGTCGCATCCTTGAAAGATCCAAGTTTGGTGTTTAACGAACGTTTCGTTTTTGAGCTATGCTACCCAAAGACACGCACACACATACACACACTTACGGACAGACACACGGATATTTTTTCTAAAAATATTTTTTTTTAATTCAAGGGGTTTCAAAACATGTATTTTCAGTGAAATCGCGGTGTCGAATTTTTGGGTAAAATATAATACGTTATCTATACACTATGTACATTGAACGTGCAGAGAAAGCAATAACCTAATTAACAATAATTTGTTACAGAGATGTAAATGGAACACATCAGGTTTTTACTTCTCTAGACCCGTATATACAGTGTGCATAGGGATAGAGAAGTATTGTATTCTACCCAAAAATTCAATGTTGAGATCTCACTAGAAACACATGTTTTAGGAACCCCTGAATCCAAAGAAAAGAGCATTTTCAGTCTGTGGACGGCATAGCTCAAAAACTAAAAGACGGTCAAATACCAAATTTGGTATTTAAGTTTGATATCATCCAAAGATACGACCCGAAGATTTTCAAGAAAATCCCCCTAGCCCTAACTACCGTTAACATGAAAAAAAAATCGAAAGTTTGTTTTTCCTAAAAATGGCTAACGATTTTGATTAAAATACCACATATTAAAGTCATTTCTATCCCAAATAAAATGTATATATTTCATTTTCTGGGAATAACTTATAAAGATCTGTTTATTCTGGATGAATTTTGCTTAGTTTGGCATAACTAGTAAACCGTAAGAGCTGGACAAAAACTTACAATGCAACAAATGTAGATCTTGTTAAAATACACAAGTTATGTCATATACATTTTTTTCGTGGAGCTTACCGTTTTGAGGTATTCCTTGTTATTTGTCTCAATTGTGAAGAACTTTTACTTTTCTCAGATGTAAGTGACCGTTTTTCTTTTGTTCTACTCGTGGCCAAGCAAAGAAGCGGTTTGCAATGACAATCGAATAACGACAGCTTTTAAAACATTTGACTATAACTTTAGCCTAATGCGTTCCTTTAATTCCATTATACTTATAAGGAGCTAAGAAATAAAATTTTGCTAAAGTTTATCTCGATTAGCATGGTGTTGAAAGAATTATCTTTTGTAAGAAGTTTGTGTTTAGATTGGCTAGAGAAGTCATGTGAGAGTAACACATCAGATTTTTAGTTTCTCTATACGCACTATGTACATAGTGTGTGGAGAAGATATTGCACTCCACCCAAAAATTTGCGTCCGAGATTTCACCGGAAATATATGTTTTAGGGTCCCCAATACCCAAAAAAAGCATTTTCACAAAAACGTCCTTGTGTCCACGTGTCCGTGTGTCTGTGAACACGATAACTCAAAAACGAAAAGTCGGTAAAATACCAAACTTGGTATTTTAGTTTAGTATCTTCCAGGGATGCGACACGAAGATTTTGAGAAAAATCCCCCACCCCAACTACCCTTTACATGGAACTTTTTTCGAAAATGTTGATTTTCTCAAAGATTGCTCTAACGATTTTGATTAAAATTTCGTATATTAAAGATGTTTACCTGACAAATAAAATGTATATTTTGAATTTTCTGGGAATAGCCTCTGAAGAGTAGTTTATTCTGGATGAATTTTACTGCATTTTGAATAACTGCTAAACCGTAAGAGATGAAGCAAAACTTACTACACAAAAAATGTAGAGCACTTTAAAACACACAATTTATGTAATATACATTTTTTTTCGTAATTTCGTCGTTTTTGAGACATTATTTTTGGTTTCTACTATGAAAAACTTATACTTTTCTCATACAGGAACTTGTCAACTCCTATCCATATAAGTAAAGGAACTTCATTACCAGCTTTTGACTGTCATTTTAACCTATGGTAGTCCCTTATTTCGCTTCTACTTACAAGGAAGCAAGTAATAAGACTATTTCTGCTAATTTTTCTGATTAGCATAAAGTAAGTAGAAGTATAGGCTTTTTAAGAATAATTTGTTGCAGGGATATAGAGAAAGTCATGTGAATGGTGCACATCAGATTTTTTCTAGTGCAATCTCGACATCGATGTTTCAGATAGAACATTCTGCCACTACTTGTTATATGTAGTGGAGAAACTAATAAAATGTTAATGTATAGACTCTGTATAGTTTGTCCTTAAATTTTTTAATTGTAATTTTATGCTATCTGGCGTATAAACTGTAAGTTTTGAATATGGATGACAGTTCAATGAAAATGGCCGTGGACGATTTATATCTCTTTGCTCCTTTCACTCAACGAAGGCCTTGGCAATTGGACTTAAACAATTATATTCATCACATGTCTTATAATGAAGGTTGCATGTAGAAATAATTGCATTTTATGCAATGCATCCGCGATGATTTCTGGGAATAAACATTCGTGTTGAGTTCTTGGGCAGGAGTCAGAATAGAAACATATAATCTTGCTTATTTAAACATCTGCAGGAAACTACCAACTTTTAAAATATCAAAGCCCTCATAAACAGTCTTTATTATCCTTGCTGTTTTGCTGAATGTCACAGCCGGCGCTGAACTTCTAGTTGTAGTGTTAGCCATTTCAGAAATATTGCATGTTATTGATTTCAATTTTAAAATACTTAAAACAGCAACGGGAAGTTCTCATTTGTTTCATAACTCTTTTGATTTACTCTTGGACATAAGAAGAGGTCGGAATTTGTGTCAGTCGCATATTGACAGCTTTTATAAGATTTGGTTGTCGCTTTAACATAACGCGTTCGCTCATTTACGTTCTAGGTATAAAGAAGTAATAACTAATAAGACAATTCGGTTAGCATGACCTAGTTAGAAGAACAATTTTTCGTACGAATAATTTGTTTGCTGCACAAATAGATACTAATGTGAATGAAACATACAAGATTCTTTTTTTTTTTTTTTTTTTGATTGAGGTGTCATAAAGAGTGTTTCCGGTGAAATCTCGGTATTAAATTTTTGGATGGAATACAATACCTTCTCTACCTTATATACGAATATTTTTCAGAACATGGTCATCCAAACCTACTCTTCTTCCAAAGGCTTTAAAGTTTGAGATTAAAATGTGTAGGGGTGGCAATCAACCCTAGCTGTTGAAGACCCTTAACTGGCGCGCGATTCTAGACTTGCAAGCAGAGTCTTAAGTGTCCCCAGGAAACAGATTTCTGCGTCGCCTCTCGTACAGAGTCCTCTTTTGTGTTAATGGTTATTGTCCAGTGGAAAAGGGGGAGCGGTTCCGATTGAGGAACATAATATTTTGGAGAAAACTATACGATACACGCATTCGTGGACCCCTGGTAAATTCTACATGCTCACACATTGCATGCCAGCAACCTAACAACCTTTACTAAGTGAGGTGATTATGCGGAACCCAATGCATTTGTATTGATATTAACAAAGGCACAAATGTTACAAACATGTTAGAGAAAGTAATAATGTTCGTAGTATTTTACTGTAGTATAAACTGTCTACAAAAGAAGTCGGTGTTATTTATCTGAGAATTAGCAATGACCACTGCAGTTATTACCTGTTTGGTTCTCCATCTACCGGGTCGTTTCAAACTAGCTGACTGTGTGGATTGCGTACCAAGTGGTGCGGGATTTTCCCCAAGATCTGCTGAGGTAGTAAAGCCGTATTCATGAGATGTCGGATTAAGCTAATATTCCGCAAAGGTGTTAGTTAACAGCCTATATAAATCATCATGTAAATTCCGAGAAGCTACTATGACAAGTAACAGAAACCGCCTCTAGGAGCGGTAGCTGTACATGCAGTGCAAATAACAAGCAGAACAGCCATTTCTAGCTGAATTGATGCCGTTCCCCGTGGTCACACTCGCTAAAGCCTAGCTTTGGTGCTTCGTGGCGCAGGGGATAGTGGGTTCAAGTCCCACCTTGGGCATGGATATCTGCGTGTTTGTAAATGTGTATATGTATGTGTATTTGTGAGTAAAACAGAAAACGATAAACAAATAGATCAAAAAAGGAAATATAGGAAGCCTACTGTGATCTTTCTTCTATAATAATTCTTACAACAGGTCTTCTTGCTTTCTCTACACGTTCTATGTACATAGTGTATAGAGAAGGTATTGTATTGCACCCAAAAATTCGATACCCATATTTCACCGGAAATACATGTTTTGGGTCCCCCTGAATCCAAAAAAAAAGAAGCATTTTCAGAAGAAGGTCTGTGTATGTGGACTGCATTGCTTAAATACCAAACTTGGATGCGACTCGAACATTTTCAAGAATATCTCTCCACCCCAAAATATCCTTTACATGTAAACATTTTGAAGGTTTTGATTTTCTAAAAAAATGGTTCTAACGATTTTAATTAAAGTCTCTTATATTTAAGATATTTACATGACAAATATTACATTTTTGTTGTGGAGGTAACCGTGTCCGAGATATACCTTGTTATTGGTTTCAATTGTGAAATACTTGGTCATGAAAGTATCACATATCAGATTATTTTTATCTGATCTTCTGTATCTTGGTCTAAGAAATGTAACTTAGGCTGTCTGTAGTTTTCTTTTATTTTCTTCAGTCAATATACATAAATTGTGTGTTTTGACGAGATCTACATTTTTTTGTGCAGTGAGTTTTTGTCTATCTCTTACGGTTTAGCAGTTAAGCAAAGTTTGGCAAAATTCATCCAGAATCTTCAGAGGCTATTTCCAGAAAATTTGAGATATACATTTTATTTTAGAATTAAATAGCTTTAATATACGGGACTTTAATCAGAATACTTGGAGCCGTTTTTAAGAAAATAAAAATCTTCCAATTTTTTCCATGTAAAGGGTAGTTTGGGATGGGGGGATTTTTCTCAAAATCTTTGTGTCACATCCCTGGAAGTTACTAAACTTAAGTATCAAGTTTGCTGTTTTACCATATTTTCGTTTTTGAGTTATCGTGTTCAAACACACACACACGCACACACACATTCAGGGGGACCCAAAACATGCATTTTCAGTGGAATCTCGGTATCGAATTTTTGGGTGTATTACATTACTTCCTCTATATACTACGCACATATTACGTATACTGAAAGTACACTCACATGACTTTCTCTAGCTACTCAACAAAAAAACTTCTTGCAGAAGATGATTCTTCTTTCTACACCTCGCTAATCGATATACACATTAGCAGAATTTTATTACCTAGTTCCTTATAAATTGAATGGAACTAAGGGAATGCACTAGACTTAAGTGATAGTCAAATGTTTTAAAAACTGTCGTTATGCAATTGTCATTGTAACAGCGCTTCTTTTGCTTGACCAGGAGTAGAACAAAAGAGAAACGGACACTCCCGTCGGAGAAAAGTATAAGTACTTCACAACTGAAACTAATGACAAGGAATACCTCGAAAACGGTAAGCTCTACGAAAAGAAAAGTATATGACATAACTTGTGTATTTTAATAAGATCTTCATTTTTTGTATAGTAAATTTTTATCTATCTCTTACGGTTTACTACTTATGTCAAATTATGCAAAATTAATCCAGAAGAAATAGGTCTTTAGAGGTTATTGCCAGAAAATTCGAGATATATATTTTATTTCGGATATAAATAGCTTTAATATACGGGATATTAATCAAAATCGTTGGAGCCATTTTTAGGAAAATCAAACATTTTGAAAATTTATTCATGTAAAGGGTAGTTTGTGGTGGACGATATTTTGAAAATCTTCGTGCCGCACCCTTGGAAGATACTATACCTAATACCAAGTTTGGTATTTAACGGTCTTTTCGTTTCGGGGCTATGCTATCCACGCACACACAGACCTGTTTCCAAAAATTACTATTTTTTTTTTTTTTTTTTTTGATTCAGGGGGATAATCTTGTCATCGAATTTTTAGTTGCATTACAATAGTTCCTCTATCCCAGAGAAAGTAATATGGAAAAACTTAAAAATGGAATAATTAAATTAAATAATAGAATGTAGAAGCAACTGGAAATATTTGGAAAGAATGTCAGTAAAGAGGATGTCTTGAGCTATTAAAATCCAGGACGACCAAAAAAAGAGAAGGAGGATTTTGGAGCCGGAACAACCTAACAATAGCCTAAAACCGTCAACGAGAAACTACAATATGCTACTGTTAGTAACACTATGACAGTTATTTTGAAACGCAGCATAAAGCACATGACTTTCTCTACATCTCTGCAATAAATTATTGTTAAAAAGCTTATGCTGCTTCTTGCTTCATGCTAATCGATAAAAAAATTAGCAGAAATAGTCTTATTACTTGCTTCCTTGTAAGTAGGAGCGAAATAAGGGAGTACCATAGGTTAAAGTGATAGTTAAAAGCTGGTTGCTATGTGACTGAAGTTCCTTTTTTGTGTGGACAGTAGTTTACAAATTCCCGTATGAGAAAAGTATACGTTTTTTAAAGTTGAAACCAGTAACAAGGAATATCTCAAAAACAATCCACTCAACGAAAAAAATGTGTACAACATAAATTGTGTGTTTTAGCGAGCTCTACACTATCTGTTAAGTAAGTTTTGTCTATGTCTTACGGTTTGCCAGTTATGCAAAATTCCGTAAAATTCATCTAGAATAAAGTAGTCTTCAGGGGCTATTCCCAGAAAATTAAAGATATACTTTTTATTTGTCAGGTAAATAACTTTAATATACGATATTTTAATCAAAATCGTTTAGAGCCATTTTTTATAAAATAAAAATTTCTGAAAAAATTTGCATGTAAAGGGTAGTTTGGGGTGGGGGATTTTTCTCAAAATCTTCGTGTCGCATCCCTGGAAGATACTAAACTTAAATACTAAGTTTGGTATTTTACCGAGTTTTCGTTTTTGAGTTATCGTGTTCACGGACACACACACACGGACCTTTTTCTGAAATACTTTTTTTGGATACAGGAGACCCTAAAACATATATTTCCGGTGAAATCTCGGTATCGAATTTTTTGGTGGAGTGCAATACTTTCTCTATTCACTATGTACATAGTGCGTATATAGAAAGTAAAAATCAAACAATGAAATATGGAAAAACTTAAAAATAGAATAATTAAATAAAATAACAGAATATAGAACCAACTGGCAACGTTTGGAAAGAATGTCAGTAAATAGGATACCTTGACCTGTAGAAATCCAGGACGACCAAAAAGAGATGGACACAGATTTTGGAGCCGGAACAGTCGAACGATAGCCTAAAACATTAAAGAAGAAGAAGGCTATATGCTACTGTTCCTAATAATATGACATTTATTTTGAAATTCAGCATAAAATTAATGAGAAGTGTTATAGGCTACCTTCACATGGCGTTCCCCAAAAAAAAACCCTTATAAATCTGAATACGGATCTCTTTAAAGCACGTATTAAATCACTGATTCACGTCAGACCGTTTTCAAATTATAATAATTATTCTCCATTCTTTATTTTTTATCTTCTCATGATTACATTATGTTAACCTTCTCGTACTAAATTTCTATCCCGAGAACATCCTTAAAAATATGACTACAGTAAAACCCGTTTTTCAAACGGTCGATCCGTCAAAAATGCCGTTGCTCTGCATTGCTAATTACGGTTATGAAATTCTTCTAAATCGGGTCAGAAGTCATGAATCATCATCACATGATTAAATACAGTAGACCTATAGGCTAGAGACGCTGGGAGAGACAATTTCACTTTAATGGGGCAAAAAGTCGAAAATTACTTTTTCTGTACGGAATATGTACATAGTGTATAGAGAAGGTATTGTAAGGCACCCAAAAATTCGATACCGAGATTTCACCGGAAATATATGTTTTGAGACCCCTGTATAGAAAAAACATTTTTAGAAACATTTCCGTGTGTGTGTGTAAGTGTGTGTGTGCCTGAGGGCAGCATTGCTAAAAAACGAACAGTCCGTTAAACCCCAAACTTGGTATTTAAGTTCAATATCTTCCAAGGATGCGACACGAAGATTTCCAACAAAATCCCCCCACCCCAAACTACCCTTTACATGGCACTTTTTTCGAAAATTGTAACTTTCTCAAAAATGGCTCTAACGATTTTGATTAAAATATCGTATATTAAAGATATTTACATGACAAATAAAATGTTTATCCTGAATTTTTTGGGAATAGCCTCTGAAGACGACTTTATTCTGGATGACATTTACGAAATTTTGCATAACTGTTAAACCGTAAGAGATAGATAAAAACTTTCTGCTTAAAAATGTAGAGCACGTTAAAATACACAATTTATGTTATATACATTTTTTCGTGGAATTGATCGTTTTTTATATATGCCTTTTTTTGGGTTTCAGGTTTAAGAACCATAATTTTCTCATACAGGAATTTGTCAACTCCTGTCCACACAAACAAAGGGACTTCAGTCATATAGCAACCAGCTTTTGACTATCGCATTAACCTATGGTACTCTCTTTTTACTTTCTCTACACGCACTATGTGCATAGTGTAGTGGGTGTGTGTGTGTGTGTGTCTGTCTGTCCGTCCGTGTGTCTTTGAACACGATAACTCAAAAACGAAAAGTCGGTAAAGTACCAAACTTGGTATTTAAGTTTAGTATCTTCCAGGAATGCGACACGAAGATTTTGAGAAAAATCGCCCCACCCCCAACTACCCTTTACATGGAACTTTTTTCGAAAATGTTGATTTTCTCAAAAATGGCTCTAACGATTTTGATTGAAATTTCGTATATTAAACATATTTACCTGACAAATAAAATGTATATCTTGAATTTTCTGCGAATAGTAGTTTATTCTAGATGAATTTTACTAAATTTTGAATAACTGCTAAACCGTAAGAGACGGACAAAAATTTACTCCACAAAAAATGTAGAGCACATTAAAACACACAATTTATGTTATATACATTTTTCGTGGAGTTCGTCGTTTTTGAGACATTCTTTATTTTTGGTTTCTGCTATGAAAAACTTATACTTTTCTCATACAGGAACTTGTCAACTGCTGTTCATACAATTATAGAACTTCAGTGACATAGCAACCAGCATTTGACTATCACTTTAACCTATGGTACTTCCTTATTTCGCTTCTACTTACAGGGAAGCAAGTAATGTAGCTATTTCTGCTAATTTTTTACTGATTAGCATGAATTAAATAGAAGCATAAGCTTTTTTACAATAATTTGTTGTAGAAATGTAGAGAAAGTCATGTGAATGGTACACATCAGACTTTTCCCATTACAATGACTGAACGATGGACCGGAGCTATGTCGTGATGAAACAAGATATTTTTTCCCCAAATGAGGTCTTTTTCTTTTCACCTCATCACTCAAACGTTGCAGTAAGCTTGCGTATTAGTCACCAGTGATACTTTAAAAGTTTTTCAAGTAATCAGTAAAAATAATTCCCTGTGCATCCCAGAAAACACTCGCCATAACCTTGTTAGTTGACAAAATTGACTTTAATTTTTGGAGTTGGTTCACCTGACTGTTTTGACTGTGATTTACTTTCTGGAGTGTAGTGATACATCCAAGTTTCATCCATCCGTCTCAAAAATTCTCTGACATTTTTGCGGTAGAGCTCCACATTCTTAACAGAAACAATTTATTTTAGCAAATTTTGATCAAGTGTCAACAAACGCGGCAGCCATCCTGCACAGACCTTGTGAAAGCCCAAAATATTACGTGCACGTTCTTTTGTTATGTTTGCAGCCGCTGCTATCTCGAACAACTTTAATCTGCGTCTTCCAGTACTAAGCGATGCATTTTTTCAATGATCTCTGGATCAATGATCTCATTCTACAGGGCGTCCAGAGCGAGGCTCATCACTAGTGCTCGTACGTCCCATTTTAAACTCTGTAACCCACCTTTTAATCATTGAATATGAAAGGGCAGAGTCTTTCAATGTACTGTCCATTTCCTCCTTGATTTCTTTTGGCGTTAAACCTTTCAAATGGAAGTATTTAATCACTGCTCGTTTTTCCAAATCCTCCATTTTTCGTGAAAACTCTAAAGTTGTCTTGTTTAAAATGCTGTCATTCGAAAACTAAACAATCTATTGACCTGTAACTATGGATACAAGCTAGTCTAGAGTTAAACCGTTTAACTGGCCTAGTGGATCTATCAGCCGGCCCTCATAATATGTTAGAGAGTCATGTGAATGAAACACGTGTTTTTTTTTACAAAGCATAACATTCTGAAAGAACCGGTTGCTTGTTGGAATTGTGAGGAAGATGGTATTAGTTTCAAAGTAATTATCTATCGGTGCAGAAAAACCATAACCAAGAAAGGCAAGCGGAGTGTGGTTGAAACAAATGTGAGCGCTCAGTGAAGAAAAAGAATCGATTCTGATGCAACGTTAGGGCATCTATGTTATCTTAATGACATATATATTGGATTTCAGAGAGATAAACCTCAGATGAGTTCAATTCCATTTATTACCTTGCGAGCACTTTTTTGTTTTCCTGTGTATTCTTATGCGGGCCACCGTCACGCAAGTGCGTTGTAATATTATACTGTGGTCAACTTCGGAACCTGACTAGATGTAAATAAACCCCGTTTGTATTCTTCCGCCGACCGAGTTGTTGATCAAGTAGAACTGAAAGAAACACGTAAGATTTGAAGTTGACGGCACACCCACGAAGCTAACATCAGAGCGCTAGCATCGCAATTCCAATGTCCATTATTTTCATTGCAATCGGGTAAAAATTTGATGTGTTCCATTCACATGGTTTTTCGTACATCTATTAACAAATTATTGTTAAAAAGCGTGTTCTTCTGTCTACTCCATGCTAATCGGGATACAAATTAGCAGAAATTCTTTCTTTTAAGTAGAAAGAAAATAATGGAACAGACCAGGCTAAAACGACACTCAAATATTTTAAAACCGGTTACCATTTGGATGAAATCCGTATTATTCCATTGCTAGGAGTTGAAAATTCTCGTACATGAAAATATTTCAAAACTAAACCGAATAAGAACTAATATCTAAAAAATCTGATGTGTTCCATTCACATGACTTTCTCTATATCTCTGTAAATTATTATTGTTAATAAGCTTATCTTTTATTTACTTCATGCTACTCGAGAAAAAAATAGCAGAAATAGTCTTATTACTTGCTTCCTTGTAAGTAGAAGTGAAATAAGGGAGTACCATAGGTTAAAGTGATACTCAAAAGCTGGTTGCTATGTGACTGACGTTCCTTTGTTTGTATGAACAGGGGTTGACATATTCCTGCATGAGAAAAGTATACGTTTTTTAAAGCTGGAACCGAAAACAAGGAATATCTCAAAAACGATCAACTCCACGAAAAAATGTATTTGACATACATTATGTGTTTTAACGTGCTCTACATTTTTGGTGCGGTAAGTTTATGTCCATCTCTTACGGTTTAGCAGTTATGCAAAATTCCGTAAAATTCATCCAGAATAAAGTAGTATCAGAGGCTATTACCAGAAAATCCAAGATATACATTTTGTCAGGTAAATATCTTTTATATATGATATTTTGATCAAAATCGTTAGAGCAGTTTTTGAGAAAATCAAAATCTTCGAAAAAACTTCCATGTAAGGGTATTTTGGTGTAGGGAATTTTTTTTCAAAATCTTCGTGTCGCATACGTGGAAGATACTAAACTTAAATACCAGGTTTGGTAGTTTACCGAGTTTTCGTTATCGTATTCACAGGCACACAGACACACACGGACTTTTATCTGAAAATGCTTTTTGGGATACAGGAGACCCTAAAACATGTATTTCCAGTGAAATCTCGGTATCGAATTTTTGGGTGGAACGTAATAACCCTCTCTATACACTATGTATATAGTACGTGTAGAGAAAGTAAACATTGTTCTGCTTAAGTTCAGTGGAACCTCACTTATACGTTTTTCAAGGGAGTCTTCCAGAATACTGTATAAATGAGAAAGCGTGTAACTTTTTTTCTCTTCTGGTATGGACCTCACTAAGAGTTAAGGATTTTATTGTTTTCTTTCTTGCTGATTGATATATTTCTTCTCCTGTTTGTAACTCGAAACTCCACATAAAATAGATAAGTCACTTTCGGAACGATATGACGACAGTGAAAACAGCACACTAACATTACTCGACTTAAAGCAGACAAGTGACTGTTGGAACCGAGGTTAATAGATTGTTGGAACGATATGTCAACAATGAAAACCACTAACCAGGCAATTTCAAGGCTATACACAGCAGGCATACCACCATACTTTTTTAAAAACAAATAAAGGGGCACATTTTGTGTATGGGGATCACAAAAAGTGACGCATTATCGAGAAAACGTTTACCGAAAACGTATAATTGAGCATAATTTTAATAGAGAACACTGACCCTAAAATTTTAGTGTATATGTGCGAAAAATGTTGAAGTGAATAACGTATAAGCGAGTGTCAGCTGTATTTGAAATTCTACAGTTACTTCAGTACATTAAGCCATAGAATTATGGTCAAGAAGTTTGTGATGTGTTGCTATGTGTTTCGACACACCAGCACCTTCCAACTCATACTGGCCGCCTGGTGGATCAGCAGCAACTAGAAAGGAAATAAATACAGTGATTATGGTGACATTTATTTGTTAGTTCCATTTGTTGACTGCCTTGAGCGCAGTTGTCAAAGCATTGGTTTGGGAACTGGGAAAGGAGTTAACATTCCTCAACGGAGATTCGCCGTTTATTTCCTGGGGCAGAGAAATATTATTGCAATCAACGGAGGCAAAGTTGCATACGTCATGGATCCTTTTTACTTTCTCTACACATACTATATATAAATAGTGTATAGAGAAGGTATTCCACTCCACTAAAAATTCGATACCGTGATTTCATCGGAAATATATGTTTTAGGGTCCCCCGTACCCAAAAAAAGCATTTTCAGAAAAAGGTCCATGTGTGTGTCCCTGTATCTGTGAACACAACTCAAAAATGAAAAGTCTGCAAAAGACCAAACTTGGTATTTAAGTTTAGTAGCTTCCAGCGATGCGACACGAACGTTTTGAGAAAAATCCCCCCACCTCAAACTACCTTTACATAGAACTTTTTATCGGAAATTTTGATTTACTCAAAAATGGCTCTAACGATTTTGATTAAAATATTGAACTACCAGAGATATTCACCTGACAAATAAAATGTAAATCATGAATTTTCTGGGAACAGCCTCTGAAGACTATTTTATTCTGGGTGAATTTTACGGAATTTTGCATAGCTGCTAAACCGTAAGAGATGGACAAAAACTTACCACACAAAAAGTATAGAGCACTTTAAAACACGCAATTTATGTCATATACCTTTTTTACGTGGAGTTGGTCATTTATGAGATATTCCTTGTTTTTGGTTTCAGCTTTGAAAAACTTATACTTTTCTCATGCAGGAATATGTCAACTGCTGTCCATATAAACAGAGGAACTTCAGTAACATAGCAACCAGCTTTTGACTGTCACATTAATGTATGGTGCTTCCTTATTTTGCTTCTACTTACAAGGAAGTAAGTAATAAGACTGTTTCTGCTAATTTTTTCTCGATTAGGATGAAACAATAGAAACATGTAACAATAATTTGTTGCCGAGATGTAGAGAAAGTCATGTGAATGGATTACATCAGGTTTTTCAGAATTAACATGCAACATGAAGCCATATATTCACTTAGGTTGCACTTTTTATTTGGTATTTATTACTTTCTGTAGTCTGTGTGTGCAATGTACATAGTGAGTAGAGAAGGTACTGTATTTCACCAAAAAATTCTATACCAAGTTTTCACAGGAAATGCTTGTTTTGAAATCCCCTCAAAACAAACAAGAATTTTGAGAAACATGTGCGTGTGTCTGTCTGCCACTGTGTCTGTGTCCAGCATAGCTCAAAATCGAGAAGTTGGTTAAATGCCATATCTTCCAAGGATGCGACACGAATATTTTCAAGAAAATCTTGCCACTCCCAACTACCCTTTACGTGGAACACTTTCCGAAATTTTTAATTTTGTAAAAAATAGCCAACGATTTTGATTAAAAAGTCATGTCTTGAATTTTTTGGAATAGCATCTGAAGACCTCTTCATTCTGGATTATTTTTGTCTAACTGGTAAACCATAAGAGTTAGAAAAAGTTTGCTACACAAAACTGTAGATCTCATTAAGACACACAATTTATATTGTATACATTTTTACTTTATCTACACGTACTATGTACATAGTGTGTAGAAAAGGATTTGCATTCCACCCTAAAATTTGATACCGAGATTTCGCCGGAAATAGACGTTTAAGATACCCTACATAAAAAAGAAAAAAGATTTTTAGAAAAAAAAAAAAACGATAACTCAAAAGCGATATTTGGTATATAAGGTATCTTCCAAAACCGCGACACTAAGATTTCAAGCAAATCCACCAAACTACCGATTATATGAAACATTTTCCAAGAATTTTGATTTACTAAAAAATAGATCTAACGGTGTTGATTAAAGCGTCATTTGTTTAAGATATGTTCATGACAAATGAAGTTTATATCTTGAATTTTCTGGGAATAACCTCTTTTCATTCTGAATTACTTTTGGATAACTTTTGTATAACTGGTAAACCGCAAAAGAAATACAATCACTGACGACGCATAAAATTTAGATGTCATTAAAAACACAATATATATCATATACATTTTTTTTTTAAAGTTAACCGTTTTTGACATATTCCGACTTAATGGTTTATGCTTTAACGCACTTAAATTCTTCTCAGACGAAGACATTTATCTTTTCGTCTCTCGTTTGTTTGCTCTCAGTAAGCAAAGGGAACCGAATTACAATTGTTTCACTTAGAGACCGGCTTTTAAAATATCCAACTTTTGCTTTAGCCCAGCAAAAAATAAGAATAACTCTGGCAATGTTTATCTTGATTAGCATTACGTCATGATAAAATAATCTTTTGTAAAGAAGGTTTCTAGAACAGCTTGAGAAAAACCGTGGAAAGTAACACATTAGAGTTTTACTTTCTCTACACGTACTATGTACTATGTATATTGTAATGCACCGAAAAATTCGACACCGAGATTTCACCAGAAATATATGTTTTTGGTCCCCGCTATCCAAAAAAAAAAAAAAAAAAATTCTGGAAAAGAATCCGTGTGTGTGTGTGTGTGTGTGTGTGTGTGTGTGTGTGTCTGTCTGTGGACAGCATAGCTCAAAAGCGAAAACTCCGTTAAAAACCAAACTTGCGACACGAAGATTTTCAAGAAAATCCACCCACCCCAACTACCCTTTACATGGAAGTTTTTTCGAAAATGTTTTATTTTCTTAAAAATGGTTATAACGATTTTGATTAAAATATATATTAAATATATTTACTTGACAAATAAAACGCATATCTTGAATTTTCTGGGAATATCATCTGCAGGTTATCTTATTCTGGATGAATTTTGCTAAATTTCACATAACTTGTGAAGCGTAAGAGATAGATAAAACTTTACTGCACAAAAAATGTAGATCTCGTTAAAATACACAATTTACGTAATGTACATTTTTTTTCAAGATATTCCTTGTTGTTACTTTCAGGTTTAAAAAACGTATGATTTTCTCATACAGGAATTTGTCGACTCTTGCCCATACAAAGGAACTTCAGTCACATAGCAACCAGCTTTTGACTATCACTTTAACCTATGCTACTCCCTTATTTCGCTTCTGCTTACAAGGAAGCAAGTAATAAGACTATTTCTGCTAATTTTTCTTGATTAGTATGAAGTAAATAGATGAATAAGCTTTTTAATAATAATTTGTTGCAGAGATGCAGAGAAAGTCATGTGAATGGAAAACATCGGACGTTTTCGGCATTTATCGCAATTCTTTATGTGCCGTCGAACCTGGAATGTCAAGTTCCGCCGACAATCGCCGCCCGGATTTTGGACTGCGTTCGATAAATGTTCTAAATGTGTTCACTTCTGTCAGCAGAGGTTGATGGATGGTCTGGCCCGGACGATATCAGCGACTTTAAACTGTCGATTAATTGTTCGATAGCCTGATCAGGAGGTCCTGGTTTATAGAGTAGACGATCAAATCTCATCCGTGTTTTACCAGAGGACAACCTCGGCAACATTTACGCTATAATAGCTATTCTTTTCTGCATATTTGTCCAGTTATATCTAACATTAGAACAGGTCTTCAGCGGTGCCATGAATCCAATCTATCGTCTTCAACAACTGGAACATTTGCATCTCCATACAATACACCCGCTATGCACTAGAATATACATATTACCTCTTTATATCACCATTTGTTGTACAATTTATATTTAATATCTGAGCTCGCCTGCGGTGCCATATGTAGTAAAAGCGGGCATTAGCCACTACCAAACAAAAATCTAATGGTTCCATTCACATGGCTTTTTCTACATCTCTGCAACAAAGTGTTAAAAAGCCTATGCTTCTATTTACTTCATGCTAACCGAGAAAAAAGTAGCAGAAGTAGTCTTATTACTTGCTTCATTGTAAGTAGAAGGGAAATAGGTTAAGGTGATAGTCAAAAACTGGTTGCTAAGTGACTGAAGTTCCTTTGTTTGTATGGACAGGAATTGACTAATTCCAGTATGAGAAAATTATACGTTTTTTTAAAGCTGAAACCAATAACAAGGAATATTTCATAAACGATCCACTGTACGAAAAAATGTACATTAAGATAACTGTGTTTTGACGTGCTCTACATTTTCTGTTAGGTAAGTTTTTGTCTATCTGTTTGCCAGTTAGGTAAAATTCCGTAAAATTCATCCAGAATAAACTAGTCTTCTGAGGCTATTCCTAGAAAATTCAAGATATACATTTAATTTTCAGGTAAATATCCTTAATGCACGATATTTTTATAAAAATCGTTAGAGCCATTTTTGAGATAATCAAACTTTTCGAAAAAAAAGTTCTATCTAAAGGGTAGTTGGGGGTGGGGCGATTTTCACACAAACACACGGATGTTTTTCCAAAAATGCTTTTTCTGGATTCAGGGGACCCGAAACATATTTCCAGTGAAATCTCGGTATCGAACTTTTGGGTGCTTTACAATAACTCTTCTACACACTATGTACATATTAAGTGTGGAGAAAGTAAAAAAGCATTTTCAGAATAAGGTCTGTGTGTGTGTCTATGTGTGCGTGTGTCTGTGGACAGCAAAGCTCAAAAACGAAAGTCCGTTAAAAACCAAACTTGGTATTTAGGTTTGGTATCTTCCAAGTATGCGATACGAAGATTTTAAAGTAAATCCGCCCACTCTAACTACCCTTTCTTTTGAGCTTTTTTCAAAAAATTTGATTTTATCAAAAATGACTAAATATTTTGATTAGAATATCGTATATTAAAGGCATTTACCAGGCAATCAAATTTATATCCTAAATTTGCTTGGAATAGCTTCTGAACACTACTTTGTGCTGGATGAATTTTGCATAACGTATGAGATGGACAAAAACCTACCAAAACAAAAATGTAGAGCACGTTAAAACACACAGTTTATGTTGTATACATTTTTTTCGTGGAGTTCATCGTTTTTGCGATATTCCTTTTTTTTTTTTTTTTTTTTTTTTTTGGTTTCAGCTTTATAAACATACTTTTCTCATACAGGAATCTGTCAACTCGTGTCCATAGAAACAAAGGAACTTCAGTCACATAGCAACCAGCATTTGACTATCACTTTACTCTATGGTACTCCATTATTTCGCTTCTACTTACAAGGAAGCAAGTAATAAGTCACCCTCCGTGATGTAATAGTTACCATGCTAACTTCATATACCCAAAGTCGCGGGTTCAAACATGGCGGAGGACGATGGATTTTTTTCGGGCGTGAAAATCCTTAGCATGGCTTCCTTCGGAAGGGAAATGTTCCCGTGTCGTACATTTACTGCACTTAAAAAAACTTCAAGTTTAACAGTGAGGCCACTGAACAAATTTAAGTAGTCTTTCACGCCCAGCATAGAATGGGCCGCTGAGAATCACAATCGTTAAATAGCGTCTGTAAATAACACGCGATTTACTTTTAAGTAATAAGACTAGTTTAATAATTTTTTCTCGATTAGTATGAAGAAAGTAGAAGCATAAGTTTTTTTAACAATAATTTGTTGCAGAGTTGTAGAGAAAGTCATGTGAACGAAACGCTTCAGATTTTTTCCTAAATAGCAGATTAGAATATGTGACCGGCATTACCCGCATGTGTGGGTAATCCCGGTCAGTGACACCACTTAAATTTCGCATTATTAAGGAAAATGTAATTTTTTAAATAAAATTCTTCTTGGTATACATTTAGGCAAAGAACCAAACAATGTTAAATTGACAATTTAAGTTGTTTACAGCGACTTAAATGCGTCTATATTCGTCTGATTACACTTAAACTGTTAAATGACAGGAAGGTTAACTCCTTTCACTGATATTCCATGACTTTTAACGCGTACTGATGGAACGAGAAATGGGAATTACATCCCTGATCCAACAGTGAACAAATAAGCTAAATGTGCCTTTGCTGTTTGGAAGGCGGTGCGTTCCACGTTCTTTTTAAATTCTTATTAAGCTTAATGTTAGGGTAAAATGCTGGTAATTGAGTATCCAATTTTTCTTTATAGCCCCTTCTCGGCCTTGGTTCTGACAATGTATTTAAATTTAACGTTCAATAATACTAGGTATTAATACAATCATATACAACTTTTGTTTTTTCCACACGTATTATGCACTTACATTTAGTATAGCGCATATGTACAAAATAAGCAAACAAACAAACATCTACAATATCATGCCTCGACACCTAATTTCTTAAACGGGGATATGCCTTTCAAATTCTCATATTTATATCTTATATCAAAATACAAAAATAATTTTATTATTTTACACGTACTTTTAACATAATTAACACCATACCAACTAATATTAAAGTACAATTCCCAACATTTATTTTTCAAATGATATAAATAAAAGTATTTTATTTAATCACACTTTAATTTACTTAATAAATATTCCTTTTAACAATTTCAATTTTTATAGTTATTTTATTTTAAGTTTTTTTTTAATTTCTTAATTTTTTTCTCTATTATATCTATAAATAAATATTCTTTCCACACCTTCGTTAAAAATATACTTATTATAAGTTTTACTGCCACCCAATAATAAAAATAATATGATGTGCTCCATTCACATGACTTTCTCTACATCTCTGTAACAAATTATTGTTAAAAATTCATGCTAATCGAGAAAAACTAGCAGAAATAGTCTTATTATTTGCTTCCATATAAGAAGAAAAGAAGTAAAAGAGTACCATAGGTTAAAGTGATAGTCAAAAGCTGCTTACTAAGTGACTGAAGTTCCTTTGTTTGTATGGACAGGAGTTGACAATACCAATATGAGAAAAATATATGTATTTTAAAGCTGAAATCATTAACAAGAAATATCACAAACGATCAATTCAACGAAAAATGCTATATTGCATAAATTGTGTATTTTAACGAGCAATAAATTTTCTGTTAAGTTAGCTTTTGTCTATCTCTTACGGTTTACAAGCTACGCAAAATTCCGTAAAATTCATTCAGAATAAAGTAGTCTTCAGAGAATTTTCCCAGAAAATTCAATATATATATTTTATTTGTCAGATAAATATCTTTAATTTACGATATCTTGATCAAAATTGTTAGAGCTATTTTTGAGAAAATCAAAATTTTCAAAAAAAAAAAAAACTTACATATAATGGGTAGTTGGGGCTG
Source organism: Hymenopus coronatus (assembly GCA_030762935.1). Classification (NCBI taxonomy): domain Eukaryota; kingdom Metazoa; phylum Arthropoda; class Insecta; order Mantodea; family Hymenopodidae; genus Hymenopus; species Hymenopus coronatus. The sequence continues at coordinate 68,735,932 of CM060884.1, forward strand.
TGGGAGATATTCTTGAAGATCTTCGTGTCCCATCCTTGGGAGATACCAAACTTAAATGTCAATTTTGGTATTTAACGGTCTTTTCGTTTTTGAGCTTTGCTGTCCACACGCACAAACAGGCGTTTTTCTAAAAATGCTTATTTTGTTTTCGGGGGGACCCAAAACATGCATTTCCGGTGAAATCTTGGTATCAAATTTTTGGGTACAATACAATACGTTCTCTATACACTATGTACATAGTACGTGTAGAGAAAGTAAAAACGTTTTTAGATAAATTTGTGTGTGTACGTGAGTCCGTGTGTCTGTGAACACGATAACTCAAAAACGAAAAGTAGGTAAAATACCAAACTTGGTATTTAAGTTTAGTATCTTCCAGGAATGCGACACGAAGATTTTGAGTAAAATTCCCCCATCCCAAACTAGCCTTTGTATGGAACTTTTTTCGAAAATTTTGTTTTTCTAAAAAATTGCTCTAACGATTTTAATTAAAATATCGTATATTAAAGATATTTACCTGGCAAATAAAATGTTTATTTTGAATTTTCTGGGAATAGCCTCTGAAGACTACTTTATTCTGGGTCAATTTTACGGAATTTTGCATAACTGCTAAACCGTAAGAGATGGACAAAAACTTACCACACAACAAATGTGGAGCACTGTAAAACACACAATTTATGTTGTATACATTTTTTTCGTGGAGTTGATTGTTTTTGAGATTTTCCTTGTTTTTGGGTTTCAGCTATAAAAATATACTTTTTTCATACAGGAGTTTGTGAACTCGGTCCATACAAACAAAGAAACGTCAGTCACATAGCAACCAGCTTTTGACCATCAATTTAACCTATGGTACTTCCTTATTTCGCTTCTACTTACAAGGAAGCAAGTAATAAGACTATTTCTGCTAATTTTTTCTCGATTAGCATGAAGTAAATAGAAGCTTGAGCTTTTTAACAATAATTTATTGCAGAGTTGTAGGGAAAATCATGTGAATGGAACACATCAGATTTGTTTATTTACTCCTAGGGAGAAAAGAGAACCGATTTTCAATGCTTCAATCAGCGACCGGCTTTTAAAAGATCTGACTATTGCTTTAGACTGTTGTACTCCCTTATTTCCCATTTGTGTCTGTGGACTACACAGCTCAAAAACGAAAAGTCAGTTAAATACCAAACTTGGTATTTAAGTTCAGTATCTTCCAAGGATGCGACATGAAGATTTTCAAGAAAATCCCGTCACCCCAACTACCCTTTACATGCAATATTTTCCGAAATTTTCAATTTTCTAATAAATGGCTAATGCTGTTTAACATTCCGTATATTAAAGATATCTGCTTAGCAAATAAATTGAGTATTTCTTTCTTTCTTAAAGCTTAATGCTCTTTAACCTGGTTGGTCATATCAGACGACGAATGAAATTGGTGAAATGATACTCAAATGACCTTGGGGTCCATGGAGCTTAAAGTTACTGGACATTTATCTTCTGTGGATAAGGGAAAACCCCGAAAAATCTGATGTGTTCCATTCACTTGAGTTTCTCTACACCTCTGCAACAAATTATTATTAAAAAGCTTATGCTTTTATCCACTTCATGCTACTCGAGAAAAAAATTAGCAGTAATAGTCTTATTATTTGCTTCCTTGTAAGTAGAAGCGAAATAAGGGAGTAGTATAGGTTAAAGTGATAGCCAAAAGCTGGTTGTTGTATAACTGAAGTTTCTTTGTTTGTGTGGACACGAGTTCACAAACTCCTGTATGAGAAAAGATTAAGCTTTTCGTAGTTAAAGCCAAAAAAAAAAAAAAAAAGGAATATCTCAAAAAGGATCTTCTCCAAGAAAAACATTTATGTAACATAAATTGTGTGTTTTAACTTTCTCTAGTTTTTTGTGTGGTAAACTTATTTCCAACTCTTACGGTTTAGCAGTTATGCAGAATTCTGTAAAATTCATCCAGAATAAAGTACTCTTCAGAAGCTATTCCTAGAAAATTCAAGACATACATTTCATTTGTGAGGTAAATATCTTTAATATACGATATTCTATTGAAAATCGTTAGAGCGATTTTTGAGAAAATAAAAATGTTTGAAAAAAGTTCCAGTTGGGGATAGGGGGATTTTTTTGAGAATCTTCGTGTCGCATTCTTGGAAAATACTGAACTTAAATGCCAAATTTGGTATTTAACGGTATTTTCGTTTTTGAGTTATGCTGTCCACAGACATATATACGGACTTTTTTCTAAAAACCCTTTTTTTTTGCATTTAAGGGGACCCAAAACATGTGAAATATCGGTATCGAATTTTTCGATGCATTACAATACCTTCTCTATACACTTTATACATAGTACGTGTAGAGAAAGTAAAAAATCTTATCCGTATAACTCGCCCTTAGCGCGATTCGAACTCGCGACCTGTTCAATGAGAGTCAGACACGGATCCCAGCAGTATTGTTAATTCATTGATAACATTTCATCAGATTTTCTTTCCCTCTGTCAGAATCTACAAAATGTATAAGCAAGGCCAGTCTCTTTAAGGAAGTTTGGTAGCCGAAACATTCCCTTAAACAAAATTCCGGAGCAGGCGGACCTGACCCAGGCGGTCGCAGCGCTTTTAACGACATTTTGAAGTCGAGAAGCTTCAAAACTTCGATTTTTACTTAATCTAGAACTATGTAAAATGTATTTAATGGGTAGAAAAGGTATTGCATTCCACTCAGAAATTCGATACCGAGAGTTTACCAAAAAAATCTGATGTGTACCATTCACACGACTTTCTCTATATCCCTGCTACAAATTATTCTTGAAAAGCTCATAATTCTATTTACTTTATGCTAATCAGTAAAACATTAGCAGAAATAGCCATATTACTTGCTTCCTTGTAAGTAGAGGTGAAATAAGGGAGTACCATAGGTTAAAGTGATAATCAAAAGTTGGTTGCTATGTCACTGAAGTTTCTTTGTTTGTATGGACAGCAGTTGACAAATTCTTGTATGAGAAATGTATGTTTTTCATAGCAGAAACCAAAAATAAGGAAAAAAACGTATATAACATAAATTGTGTGTTTTAATGTGCTCTACATTTTATGTGTAGTAAGTTTTCGTCTATCTCTTACGGTTTAGCAGTTATTCAAAATTTAAATATCTTTAATTTACGATATCTTAATCAAAATCGTTAGAGCCATTTTTGAGAAAATCAAAATTTGGAAAAAAGTTCCATGTAAAGGGTAGTTGGGGTTGGGGGGATTTTTCTCAAAATCTCCGTGTCGCATACCTGGAAGATACTAAACATAAATACCAAGTTTGGTATTTTACCTACTTTTCGTTTTTGAGCTATCGTGTTCACAGACACACGGACACACACACACACACACACACACACGGACCTTTTTCCGAAAATGCTTTTTTTTAGATAAAGGGGACCCTAAAACATATATTTCCGGTGAAATCTCGGTATCGAATTTTTGGGTGGAGTGCAACACTTTCTCTATACACTATGTACATAGTGCGTATGGAGAAAGTAAAAATAGCAGAAATATTCTAATTACTCGCTTCCTTGTAAGTAGAAGCGAAATAAGGGACAACTGTAGGTTAAAGTGATAGTCAAAAGCTGGTTGCTTGAAGTTCCTTTGTCTATATGGATAGGAGTTGACAAGTTCCTGTTTGAGAAAAGTATACGTTTTTCATAGCAGAAACCAAAAATAAGGAATGTCACAAAAACGACGAACTCCACGAAAAAAATGTATATAACATAAATTGTGCGTTTTAATGTGCTCTACATTTTATGTGTAGTAAGTTTTTGTCCATCTCTTACGGTTTAGCAGTTACTCAAAATTTACTACAATTCATCCAGAATAAACTACTCTTCAGAGGCTATTCCTAGAAAATTCAAAATATGCATTTTATTTGTTAGGTAAATATCTTTAATATACGAAATTTTAATCAAAATCGTTAGATCCATTTTTTAGAAAATTTAAATTTTCGATGAAAGTCCCATGTAAAGGTTAGTTGGTTGTGGGGGGATTTTTCTCAAAAAGTTCGTGTCGCATCCCTGGAAGATACTAAACTTAAATACCAAGTTTGGTATTTTAGCTACTTTTCGTTTTTGAGTTATCGTGTTCTCACACACACACACACACACACACACACACACACACACACACACACACACACACACACGGACCTTTTTGTGAAAATGTTTTTTTTTGGATATTGGGGACCCTAAAACATATATTTCCCGTGAAATCTCGGTATCGAATTTTTTGGTGGAGTACAATACATTCTCTATACACTATGTACGTAGTGCGTATGGAGAGAGTAATAAATGTAAATGGCGTGCTATTTATGGACGCTCTTTAACTGCTGTGGTTCTCGGCGTGCCATTCTATGTTGGAAGAATAAGCGTCCCGCGACCTTGGGTATATGAAGTCAGCATGGGAACTATTACACCATGGAGGACGATTGTCATGCGTGTGTGTTCTTATGTCCTTGAACACGCTAACACAAAAACGAAAATTCGTTAGAATACCAAACTGGGTGTATAAACTTATCATCTTTCAAGGATGCGACCTAAAGATTTTGAAAAAAAAAAACTCACCGCAAGCTACTCTTTACATGGAAAAATATTCGAAAATTTTAATTTTCTCAAAATTGCCTCTAACGGTTTTGTTTAAAATACCGTATATTAAAGATATTTACCCGTCAAATTAAATGATATCTCGATTTTCTGGGAATAGCCTCTAAAGATCTTTTATTCTGCATGGTGTTTATTGAATTTTGCATAACTGCTAAACCGCAAGATATAACAAAAGCTTATTACACAAAAGTGTAGATCTCGTTTGTATACACGGTTTGTCATATACATCTTTCTCGTGAAGTTGTTCGTTTTTAGATGCTCCTTCTTATTGGTTTCAGCTTTCAAAACGTACTTTTCTAATATAGAAATTTGTCAACTCGTGTACATACAAACAAAGGAACTTCAGTCACATAGCAACCGGCATTTGACTATCACTTTAACCTATGCTACTCCCTTATTTCGCATTGAAGCAAGTAATAATACTATTTCTGCCAATGTTTTCTCGATTTGAATGGAACACTTCTTTGAGTGTACAAACAGATTTATTGTATTGAGACCTTCTCTCAAGGTCCTCTAAAGCTAATTTGTAATCCATAAAGTCACATTAGAAGCTTATGTGATGTTCGGTCTGCCATCAACCCAAGAGAGATGCCCATTAGCGTTATAACTTTGACAGCAGACCTCATGCTGTGCAATTGAAATGTTTCTGCTTGCGCAACACACATCTTTAGGAAGCAAACAAATCTTAAGACAGGAACGCTTGCAGCTTTCTGAATCTTTTCATGTACACTTAGAGACATAAAAAACAATCTGATGTGTTGCACTCACAATACTTTGTCTAACTGTTCTACAAATAAACTTCTTACAAAAGATTCTTCTTCTTTCTGCAGAAATTCTCCTTATTACTGGTAAACAACCGAGAAACGAGAAGAAGTGTTCCCGTCTGAGAAAACTTTAGGTGGTTTAAATTTGAATATCTCAAAAACGGTCTTGAAGAGGACTTCCAAGGCTATTCCCAGAAAAACTCGTGATATATATATTTCATCTGCTATAAAAATATCTTAAACATAAGTTATTTTAATCAGAATCGTTAGATCCATTTTTGAGAAAATGAAAATTTTCGAAAAATTTTCCAATTAAGGGTAGTTGGGGTATATTCTTGAAAATCTTCGTATCGTACCCTTGGAAGATACAAAAATTTAATAACAAGGTTGGTATTTTGAGCTGTGCTGCTTATAGACACAGGCACACACTCAGACATATACAAACACACGGACATTTTTCTAAAAACGCTCTTTTTTGGATTAAGGTTTCAAAAATGTATTTCTAGCGAAATATCGGTATAAAATTTTGGTTGGAATACAATACCTTCTTTATACAGTATGTACGTAGTACATGTAGAGAAAGTAATACGCCTGGAAATACTTATCGTAAAACGGGGATTTTTAGCTGACTCCGCCAATGTCTTACATCTGTTTGCTATGCTCTTAAAAGCGTGTTTGACTGGCCACGTTACTGAACAGATAGATATCAAACGCAACTTGCGACAGATGAAGTTTTCAGTTCCAAACGATGAGCCCTAAACTTTCTGGTTGGTCAATACTCGAACTCTTGCAAGTTGATACAAAAGTACTAAGGTTGGCTGATAAGTTCCGGGTCTCTCAATGAAAACAGCATTTAATTTATTTTTTTGCTTTAGTTCTCAACATAATCTCGAGAAAAGCGAATACAATTTATCAGATCGGTGTTCTAATTTAATTAAACCATCTCTGTAGTGCGATTTATCAATGTCCTCAAAATAGCTGTTTACCACATCAATGACCACCTCGTTGCTGTAAAGTCTTCGTCCTCCAAGAGTTCTTTTTAGGTTTGGGAATAGGTGGTAGTCGCTGGGTACTAGATCTGGCGAATTGGGTGGATGTTCAAGCAATTCCCACTTTAATTCGCACATGTTTCCCATTGCAATGGCTGAACGATAGGCCGGAGCATTGTCATGATGAAACAAGACCTTTTTTTTTTTTTTTTACAAATGAGGTCTTTGTCTTTTCACCTCATCACTCAAAAGTTGCAGTAAGCTTGCGTAGTAGTCACCAGTGATACTTTTACCCTTTTAAAGTAATGAATAAAAATAATTCCCTGTACAGCGCAGAAATCCTTGCCATAACCTTGTTAACTGACAAAATTGACTTTGCCTTTTTTTGGAGTTGGATCACTTGGTGCAATCCACTGTTTTGACTGTGATTTACTTTGTAGAGTGTAGTGTGCATCCACATTTTATCCATGGTAATAAGCTGTCTCAAAAATTCATTGGAATGTTTACGGTAGAACACCACATTCTTAACAGAAACAGTTTTCTTTGCAACTTTTGAGCAGGTGTCAACAAACGCGGCACACATCTTTCACAGACCTTGTGAAAGACAAAACATTACTTAAAATATTACCTGCACGTTCTTTTGATATGTTTACAGCCTTTGCTGTGCCTAACAACTTTAATCTGTGGTCTTCCAGTTCTAAACGATACATTTTTTCAACGATCTTTGGAATTGTCACTTCTACAGGGCGTCTAGAGCAAGGCTCATCAATAGTGCTCGTACATCCCATTTTAAACTCTGCGACCCAACTTTTAATCATTGAATATGAAGGGGCAAAGTCTTTCAATGTACTGTCCATTTTCTCTTTGATTTCTTTAGGCGTTAAGCCTTTCAAATGGAAGTATTTAATCACTGTTCGTTTTTCAGCTCCTCCATTTTCGTGAAAACTCTAAAGTTGTCTTGTTTAAAATGCTGTCCTTCGAAAACTAAACAAGCTATTGACCTGTAACTATGGATACAAGCTAGTCTATAGTTCAATTATACGACGCTACCGTCTAACTGGCCTAGTGGAGCCATATCTGTGAGAGGCCCGACCCTCTTACTTCAAATTCTGGGAATGGCTGCTGAAGTATTTTTCATTCTGGTTCATTGCTGCATAACTGGTAAGATGTAAGGCACAAGGATCAGTTTGTACAAATGTTTTGATTGCTGAAATATTCCTTGTTATAATTTAAATTTTCCAATATTTATAATTTTCTTGATGGAAAGTCGGCATATGAAACTGGGTCATGTAAAGTGAACGGAATGACATACTAACAGACGCTTAATGCTAATCTATTGTGTTTCCCTACATTTATTTACTTACAAATAAAACTCTAATGCATTCCAAGTCACGTGACCTTCTCTACATCTCTGCAACAAACTCTTGTTATAAACCTTATGCATCTATTTACCTCATGCTAATTGAGAAAAAATTAGCAAAAATGGTCTTATCACTTGCTTCCTTGTTAATAGAAGCGAAATAAGGGAGTACCATAGGTTAAAGTGACAGTCAAAAGCTGGTTGCTATGTGACTGAAGTTCCTTTGTTTGTATGGACAGGAGTTGACTATATGAGAAACGTGCTTTTAAAAGCTGAAACCAATAACAAGGAATATCTAAAAAACGATGAACTCCACGAAAAAATACATGTAACATAAATCGTGTGTTCTAACGTGATCTACATTTTTTTGTGTAGTAAATTTTTATCCATCTCTTACGGTTTAGAAATTAATATTTTAATCAAAATCTTTAGAGCCATTTTTGAAATAGTCAAAATTTTCATAAATATTTCCATGTAAAGGGTAGTTTGGGGTGGGGGGATTTTTCTCAAAATATTCGTGTTACATCTCTGGAAGATACTAAGCTTAAATATCAAGTTTGGTATTTTACTGACTTTTCGTTTTTGAGTTATCGTGTTCACAGTCACACACAAGGATCTTTTTCTGAAAATGCTTTTTTTTTTTAATACAGGGGACTCTAATACATACATTTCCGGTGAAACCTCCGTATCGAAATTTTGGGTGGAGTGCAATATCTTCTCCATACACTATGTACATAGTATGTGTAGAGAAAGTAAAAATGTAATATGACAATTTTCGCAAAAGTTTATTTGGATTTATATTAAGTGAATAGTAAAATAAGCCTTTTAGGAAGGTATTGCACTCCACCCGAAAATTCGATATCGAGATTTCGCCGGAAATATATGTATTTTCCGAAAAAGGTCGGTGTGTGTCAGTGTGTCCGTCCGTGTTTGCGTGTGTCTGTGAACACGATAACTCAAAAACGAAAAGTCGGTAAAATACCAAACTTGGTATTTAAGTTTAGTAGTTTTCAGGGATGCGACACGAAGATTTTGAGAAAACCCCCCACCCCAAACTACCCTTTACATGGAAAAAATTTCGAAAATGTTGATTTTCTTAAAAATGGCTCTAACGATTTTGATTAAAATATCGTATATTAAAGATATTTACCTGACAAATAAAACGTATATCTTGAATTTTCTGGGAATGGCCTCTGAAGACTACTTTATTCTGGATGAATTTCACGGAATTGTGCATTACTGCTAAACCGTAAGAGATGGATAAAAACTTACTGCATGAAAAATATAGAGCACGTTAAAACACAAGTTATGTCATATACATTTTTTTCTTGGAGTTGATCATTTTTAAGATATTCTTAGTTTTTCGTTTCTGCTTTGAGAAACTTAGCATTCTCATACAGAGATTTGTTAACTCCTGCCCATGCAAACAAGGGATCTTCAGTTAAATAGCAACCAGCTTTTGGCTATCATTTTAACCTATGGTACTCTCTCATTTCGCTTCCACTTACAAGCAAGCAAATAATAAGACTAATTCTGCTAATGTTTTTCGATTAGCATGAAGTAAATATAAGCATGAGCTTTTTAAAACTAATTTGTTGCAGAGATGTGGAGAAAGTCATCTGAATGAAACACATCAGATTTTTACTTTCTCTAGCCCCATATGTACAATGTACATAGGGATAGAGAAGTATTGTATTCCACCCAAAAATTCGATACCGGGATGTCATTGGTAATACATGTTTTAGGACCCCCTGTATCCAAAAAAAGCATTTGCAGAAAAAGGTCCGTGTGTGTGTCCGTGTGTCTGTGAACACGATAACTCAAAAACAAAAAGTAGTTAAAATACTAAACTTGGTATTTAAGTTTAGTATCTTCCAGGGATGCGACACGAAGATTTTGAGAAAAATCCCCCACCCCAAACTACCCTTTACATGGAACTTGTTTCGAAAATTTTGATTTTCTTAAAAATGGCTTTAACGATTTCGATTAAAATATCATATATTAAAGATATTTACCTAATAAATAAAATGTATATCTTGAATTTTCTGGGAATAGCTTCTGAAGACCTGTTTATTCTGAATGAATTTTGCTTAATTTGGAATAACTAGTAAACCGTAAGAGATAGACAAAAGCTTACTGTACAAAAATTTAGGTCTTGTTAGAATACACAAGTTATGTCATATACATTTTTCTCGTGGAGCTTACCGTTTTCGAGGTATTCATTGTTATTAGTTTCAGTTGTGAAGTACTTATACTTTTCTCACGGGAGTGTCCGCTTTTTTTGTTCTGATCCTGGCCAAGAAAATAAGCGACTTAAAATGACAATCGCATAACGAAAGCTTTTAAAACATTTGACTATTTGTTTAGCCTAGTGTATTCCCTTATTTTCTTCTTACTAATACGGAACTAAATAATAAGAACATTGTGATCATGAGTGCCACGATTAGCAAGGTGTAGAGAGAAGAAGAATCTTATGTAAGAAGTTTGTAGAACAACTAGAGCAAGTCATGTGAGTGTAACACATCATATTTTTTTACTTTCTCCATACGCACTACGTACAAGTGTATAGAGAAAGTATTGCACTCCACCAAAAAATTCGATACCAAGATTTCACCGGAAATATATGTTTTATGGTCCCCAATATCCAAAAAATCTGATGTGGACCATTCACATGACTTTCTCCATATCCCTGCAACAAATTATTCTTAAAAAGCTTATACTTCTATTTACTTTATGCTAATCAGAAAAAAATAGCAGAAATAGTCTAACTACTCGCTTCCTTGTAAGTAGAAGCGAAATAAGGGACAACAGTAGGTTAAAGTGATAGTCAAAAGCTGGTTGCTATGTCAATGAAGTTCCTTTGTCTATATGGATAGGAGTTGACATGTTCCTGTATGAGAAAAGTATACGTTTTTCATAGCAGAAACCAAAAATAAGGAATGTCACAAAAACGACGAGCTCCACGAGAAAAATGTATACAACATAAATTGTGTGTTTTAACGTGCTCTATATTTGTTGTACAGTAAGTTTTTGTCCATCTCTTACGGTTTAGCAGTTATTCAAAATTTAGTAAAATTCATCCAGAATAAACTACTCTTCAGAGGCTATTCCCAGAAAATTCAAGATATACATTTTATTTGTCAGGTAAATATGTTTAATATACGAAATTTTATTCAAAATCGTTTGAGGCATTTTTGAGAAAATGAACACGATAAATCAAAAACGAAAAGTCGGTAAAATACCAAACTTGGTATTTAACTTTAGTATCTTCCAGGGATGCGACACAAAGATTTTGAGAAAAATACTCCCACCCCCAACTATACTTTATATGGAACTTTTTTCGAAAATTTTGATTTCCTCAAAAATGGCTCTAACGATTTTGATTAAAATTTCGTATATTAAACATATTTAAGAGATGGACAAAAACTTACTGCACAAAAACTGTAGAGCACGTTAAAACACAATTTATGTTATATACATTTTTTTCGTGGAGTTCGTCGTTTCTGTGACATTCCTTTTTTTTTTTTTTTTTGTTTCTGCTATGAAAAACGTATACTTTTCTCATACTGGAACTTGTCAACTCCTATCCATATAGACAAAGGAACTTCATTGACATAGCAACCAGCTTTTGACTATCACTTTAACCTACGGTTGTCCCTTATTTCGCTTCTACTTACAAGGAAGCGAGTAATTAGACTATTTCTGCTAATTTTTTTCTGATTAGCATAAAGTAAATAGAAGTATAAGCTTTTTAAGAACTATTTGTTGCAGGGATTTGGAGAAAGTCATGTGAGTGTAACACATCAGATTTTTTATATTTGCTGTCATTGAGATGAATGTTTCCTGAAATATTTCATTACACAAGGGAGCGGGGAATTGGGGAAATGGAATCAACAGTCAGATGTTTATATGTTTTATATGCTGGCCTTGGAAATCCGTACTGTTTTCATAACATCGTGAGAAATAGCTGAGTATTGACAGCACTCAAAACTCGGATGTGTTCCAATGACTTGAGTTTCTGCGTCTGTTTCGTAACATGTTATTCTTACATAAGCTTATTCTTCTATCTACTTCTTGTTATTCCAGATAAACATTAGCAGTTTTTTTTTTACTTTCTTTGCACGTACTATATGCATTCCACCCGAAAATTCGATACCGAGATTTCACTGGAAATACATGTTTTGGGTCTCCATGAATTAAAAAAAAAAAACATTTTTAGAAGAAGAGTCCGTGTCTCTGTTGTGTTTTGTGATCTTCCAAGGATGCGACACGAAAATTTTCAAGAAAATCCACCCACCCCCAACTACCCTTTATATGGAAAAAATCTCGAAATTTTTTATTTTCTTAAAAATTGCTCTAACGATTTTGATTAAAAGATCGTATATTAAAGATATTTACCTGACAAATAAAATGTGCATCTTGAATTTTCTGGGAATAGCCTCTGAAGACTACTTTATTTTGGATGAATTTTACGGAATTTTGCATAACTGCTAAACCGAAAGTGATAGATAAAAACTTAAACACAAATGAAGCCTGAGGTTCTTTTCGTTCCGTAAATATACGACACGGGACCAACGGCTTCACTTCCCTTCCGAAGGAAGCTATGCCAATGATGTTTAAGACCTCCGCCGGGTTTAAACCCGCGTCCTTAAGGAGCCATTACACCACGGAGGGCAACTTTTTAACATGTATTTCTCTACTACGCACAGACATTTCACCGGAAGTAGATATTATGAAGGACGTAAATTCAAAAAGTGTTTATTTACTATTATTTTTTTATTTTATATTTCTGACTGGCATTTTAACACAACTCCTAAACCTAAAGTTGGTTAAGTACCATCTTTGCATTTAATGCCAAAGCACTTCAAGTAATTGATTGATGATTTTCAGAAAAAATCTCCGCATTCAAATTACTCTTTACAAAGAAATTGTTTCGAAATGTTCAATTTTTTATAATGGGTCTTGGTTCTTTTATTAAAATATCATATATTGGAGACACTTACATCCAAAATATTTTAAATTTCCTGAGAATGACCTCTTAAGCCTACTTCATTTTGGATGACTTTTGTATAAGTTGTAAACCGTAAGAAATGGGTAAAATTTACTACACAAAGCACACAACGTATATCTAAATATTAACTTCTTTTTGAAATAAATATCCATGATATTGTTCGTTATTGGTTTAACTTTTCCAACATTTATACTTTTCTCAAATGGGAAGTCGCAAATGGTTTTCATTCTCTTTCTACTCCTGACCATGCAAAGACAACGGCATTTCAAGGCCATCGATTAGCGACTAACTAAGTGGTGGGCTCAGAGTACAAATCTTAAAAATCTGATGTGCACCATTCACATGACTTTCTCTATATCCCTGCAACAAATTATTCTTAAAAAGCTTATACTTCTATTTACTTTATGCTAATCAGAAAAAATTAGCAGAAATAGACTTATTACTTGCTTCCTTGTAAGTAGAAGAGAAATAAGGGAGTACCATAGGTTAAAGTGAAAGCCAAAAGCTGGTTGCTATGTAACTGAAGTTCCTTTGTTTGTATGGACAGCAGTTGATAAATTCCTGTATGAGAAAAGTATAAGTTTTTCATAGCAGAAACCAAAAATAAGGAATGTCTCAAAAACGACTAACTCACGAAAAAATGTATTTAGCATAAATTGTGTGTTATAACGTGCTCTACATTTTTTGTTAAGCAAGTTTTTGCCCATCTGTTACGGTTTAGCAGTTATTCAGAATTCAGTAAAATTCATCCAGAATAAACTACTCTTCAGAGGCTATTCCCAGAAAATTCAAATATACATTTTATTTGTCAGGTAAATATCTTTAATATACAAACTTTTAATCAAAATTGTATAGCCACTTTTGAGAAAATCAAAATTTTTGAAAAAAGTTCCATGTAAAGGGTAGTTTGGGTTGGGGGGATTTTTCTCAAAATCTTCGTGTCGCATCCCTGGAAGATACTAAACTTAAATACCAAGTTTGGTATTTTACCGACTTTTCGTTTTTGAGTTATCGTGTTCACAGACACACGGACACACACACACACACACACACGGACCTTTTTGTGAAAATGCTTTTTTTGGATATTGGGGACTCTAAAACATATATTTCCGGTGAAATCTTGGTATCGAATTTTTGGTGGAGTGCAATACTTTCTTTATACACTATGTACATAGTGCGTATGGAGAAAGTAAAAAAACGGCGCTCGTAAAAACAGAGGGTTAAATATTGCATAAGTGATATTGCTAACCTAGAGCAGATTTTGACTGTTTAAATCTTTAAGTATAGTATACGGCTCAGAGATACAACCAGAATGTGCAATAAAATCAATGTCAGTGTTTTAGAAAATTAAATGTTGCAGAAACAAATGGACGCAATAAAAACAACTGCCTCCAGTCATGTTTTGATAGTCACTTGTTGAAGTATGTTATTACTAACGTACGTGGCAATACCACTATTGGCATGACGACTTTTATAGCCAGGGAAGCTATGTTATCGTGTTTATAATCAATCAGTGCCTTGCAAACATAACGACTGGTTGATGTGTCGTTATAAGCATTTGCAAAAATCCCAAATGGGAAACGTAAATTTTATGTTTCACTGGATTATACTCCATATGGAAATATCCGGTGGGCCATTCCACATGAACTCGTCCGAAATAAAAGGCAAATCGACCTAGAATTTGTACTTTCTCTATACGTATTATGTACATAGTGTATAGAGCAAGTATTGATACCGAGATTTCACCGGAAATGTATGTTTTAGGGTACCCTGTTCCAAAAAAGTATTTTCAGAACAAGGTCCCTGAGTGTGTGTCTGTGTGAACACGATAACTCAAAAACGAAAAGTCGGTAGAACACCAAACTTGGTATTTAAGTTTAGTATCTTCCAGGGATGCGACACGAAGATTTTGAGAAAAATCCCCCAACCTCAAACTACCCTTTACTTGGAACTTTTTTCGAAAATTTTGATTTTCAAAAAAACGGCTCTAACGATTTTGATTAAAATGTCGTATAATCAAGATATTTACCTGACAAAAAAAAATTATATCTTGAATTTTCTGGGAATAGCCTCTGAAGACTACTTTATTCTGAATGAATTTTACGGAATTTTGCATAACTGCTAAACTGTAAGAGATGGAGAAAAACTTACCACACTAAAACTGTAGGGCACTTTAAAGCACACAATTTATGTTATATGCATTTTTTTCGTGGAGTTGATCGTTTTTTAGATAATCATTGTTTTTGGTTTCGGCTTTGAAAATGTTTTTTAACAATAATTTGCTGCAGAGATATAGAGAAAGTCATGTGAATGGGACAATTCAGATTTTTTTGAATGTCTAATACACTGGCGTAACGCCTACTATACAGTTGTAGGACACTCGGCTTTGTGCTATTCTTGATATTGAATGGTGGGGTCACAAATCTTGCATGTACCACACTGACGGATCTCGCACTTTCGTGAAATAACATCACGAAAGTGGGCTGTCCCTTTATACAGGATGACTTATATACAACTGACATTTTCATTCATTAGTTATTCTGTTGAAAATTCACCCAATGCCCCAATTTTAGCTCTAAACTAAGCAGAATGTTCTGGAGTTTCGATTGCCTGTCACTAGATGCGCAGATGTTTATGCTTTATTCCTTAATTGTTTTTTTTACCGGCAACTGTTTTTGGGTTTTTGTTCCAGTCAACGTGAAAATGGAGTACACGTTAAGGGTATGTATGACTGAAATTTCGTGAAAAATTACAAATAATCTGATCTGTTCCATTTACATGACTTTCTCTACACATCTGCAACCAATTATTGTTGAAAAGCTTATGCTGCTATTTACTTCATGTTAATTGAGAAAAAATTAGCAGAAATAGTCTTATTACTTGCATAGGTTAATGCTGGTTGCTTTGTGGCTGAAGTTCCTTTGTTTGTATGGACAGGAGCTGTCAAATTCCTGCATGAGAAAATTTTTAGTATTTTAAAACCGAAATCAATAACAAGAAATCCCTCGAAAACGGCAAACTCCACGAAAAAAATATATATGACCTAAATTGTGTGTTTCATGTGATCTACATTTTTTGTTTAGTAAGTTTTTGTCTATCTCTTACGGTTTACCAGTTTTAAAAAATTCGGTAAAAATCATCCAGAATAAAGAGGTCTTTAGCTGTTATTCGGAGAAAATTTAAGATGTACGTTTTATTTAGCATCTAAATATGATAAATATAAGAGATTTTAATCAAAATCGTTAGAGCCATTATTGAGAAAATAAAATTTTTCGAACATTTTTCCATATAAATGTAGTTTGGGATGCGGGGCGGATTTTTCTCAAAATCTTCGTGTCGCGTCCCTAGAAGATACTTAACTTAAATACCAAGTCTTTTCGTTTTTGATCTTTGCTGCCCACGCACACGTACACGGACATACACACAGACAGACACACATGGATATTTTTCTAAAAATACTTTTTTTGTATTCAGGGGGTCCCAAAACGTGTATTTCCGGTGAAATCTCGGTATCGGATTTTTGGGTGCAATACAATACCTTCTCTACACACTATGTACATAGTACGAGTAGAGAAAGTAAAAATCTGATATGTTCCATTCACACGAGTTTCTCTACCTGATCCGCAAACTCTTAAGACAAAAGATTATTCTTCTATGTACTTCATACTCTACGAGAAAAATATGAACATAGATGAGCTAAATGCTTAGTTCGTTACAGTAGCAGTGAAATAAAATAATGTACTAGGCTAAAGCGACAGTCGCTCTGAGAAGTTTGTCATTTAAATTCTGTTCTCATTCCATGACCAGGAGTAAAGCAAGAGAGAGATGAAACGGACGAGGACTTCTCGTTTGAGAAAAGTCACTTAGTTTAATATCGAAACCAGTAATAAGGAATATCTTGGCAACGACCAACTCCATAAAAAATTATGTAAGTTAAATTGTGTGTTTTAACAAGATCTGCATATGTTGGATTGTAAACTTTTGTCTATCTCTTACGATTTAACAGTTATGCAAAATTCATCCAGAATGAAGAGGTTATTCCCAGAGAACTCAAGATATACGTTTTATTTGTAATGTAAATATCTTTTACATGTTTTATTTTAATCAACATCGTTAGTGATTTTTCAGAAAAATAACATTTTAAAATATGTTTCCATGTAAAGCGTAGTTTGGGATTGTTGAAAATGTTTTGAGTCACATCCTTGTAAGATACTAAACTGAAATACCAAATTTAGTATTTAACAATCTGTTGTTGTTGAGCTATGATGTTCCCAGACAGAAACACACTTACACGCCCGCGGATCTTTGTCTAAAAATGCTTATTTTGGGCTCAGGTTACCTCAAAGCATATATTTTATGTGAAATATCGCCATAAAATTTGTGGGTGCAATACAATACTTTTTCTACCTAGTATATGCATACAATGTGTGGAGAAATATGTATTATTTAACGACTCAAAAATACCTGTTTTCATGAAAATAAATGTTGGATGATTTATTCATTTTTGTTTCTCTAATAATTCTATGGTGTTTGGTCATAGCTCCAAAATTGACTTTTTTTGGCTTAAGGAAGTAGTGGTATAATCATTTGGTGAAGCTCTGATATCTCCAGAAACAATCCTCTACCATTTGGTGAAGCCCCGATATCTTCAGAAACAATTCTCTATCATTTGGTGAATCCCTAATTTTTTCAGAAACAATCCTCTATCATTTGGAGAAATCCTGATATCTCCAGAAACAATCCTCTATCATTTGGTGAAGCTCTGATATCTCCAGAAACAATCCTCTACCATTTGGTGAAGTCCTGATACCTCCAGAAACAATTCTCTACTATTTGGTGAAGTCCTGATATCTCCAGAAACAATCCTCTATCATTTGGTGAAGTGCTGATATCTCCAGAAACAATCCTCTATCATTTGGTGAAGTGCTGATATCCCCAGAAACAATTCTCTATCATTTGGTGAAGTGCTGATATCCCCAGAAACAATTCTCTATCATTTGGTGAAGTGCTGATATCTCCAGAAACAATTCTCTATCATTTGGTGAAGCACTGATATCTTCAGAAACAATTCTCTATCATTTGGTGAAGTCCTGATATATCCAGAAACAATTCTCTATCATTTGGTGAAGCACTGATATCTTCAGAAACAATCCTCTACCATTTGGTGAATCACTAATTTTTTCAGAAACAATCCTCTATCATTTGGTGAAGTCCTGATATCCCCAGAAACAATTCTCTATCATTTGGTGAAGCTCTGATATCTCCAGAAACAATCCTCTATCATTTGGTGAAGCCCTGATATCTCCAGAAACACTCCTCTATCATTTGGTGAAGCTCTGATATCTCCAGAAACAATCCTCTATCATTTGGTGAAGCTCTGATACCTCCAGAAACAATCCTCTATCATTTGGTGAAGCCCTGATATCTCCAGAAACACTCCTCTATCATTTGGTGAAGCTCTGATACCTCCAGAAACAATCCTCTATCATTTGGTGAAGCTCCGATATCTCCAGAAACAATCCTCTATCATTTGGTGAAGCTCTGATCTCCAGAAACACTCCTCTATCATTTGGTGAAGCACTGATATCTCCAGAAACAATCCTCTATCATTTGGTGAAGCTCTGATCTCCAGAAACACTCCTCTATCATTTGGTGAAGCCCTGATATCTCCAGAAACAATTCTCTTATCATTTGGTGAAGCGCTGATATCTCCAGAAACAATCGTTATCATTTGGCGAGCCCCTGATATCTCCAGAAACAAGTCTCTATTAGTTGGTGAAGCCTACATTACTCTCTGTGAAGGATTGTCAAGGGTGTCGTATTAACGACAAAAATTTAATGGAAAATGTAGAGCTCACTAAAGCACACGATTTGTCACATAACATTTTTTCCTCTGGAGTTGACGTTTACGAGATTTCACTTGTTATTAGTTTCAGTTTTAAAATACATAAACATTTCTCATACTGTCAACTCCTGTAAATACAAACAAAGGAACTTCAATCCCTTAGCAACCAGCGTTTGACTATAACTTTGTCTACATCTTACGATTTAGCAGTTACGCAAAATGCGGAAAAATTCATTCAGAATAAAGCGGTCTTTAGGGCTGTTCCCAGAAAATTTGATATACATTTTATTTGGAATATATATACGATATTTTAATAAAAATCGTTAGCAATTTTTGAGAAAATCGAAATTTTCGAACTTTTTCCATGTAAAGGGTAGTTTGGGGTGGGTTTTTTCCTCAAAATCTTCCTTTTACTGCCCTGGAAGGTATTAACTATAATACAAAGTTTGAAATTTTATCAAGTTTTCGTTTTTGGGTTATCGTATTCACAGACACACACACGGAACCTTTTCTAATAAAATACAAGGGCCCTAAAACGTGTATTTCCGGTGAAATCTCGGTATTGAAGTTTTAGATGGAATGTACATATTAGGTGTAAAAAAGTAAAAATCATGTCGCATGCTTGGAAGATACCAAATTTTCGTTTTTGAGGTATACTGTCCACAAACACACACACGGATATTTTTCTAAACCTGTTTTTATTCGATTCAGGAGACCATAATATATGTATTTCCGGTGAAGTATCAAAATTGAATTTGTGGGTGGAATTCAATACCTTCTCTATTTACAGTTTACAATTTACATACGTGCTAGAGAAAGCAGTAGATATAGAACATTGAAGTTACATTCTCAGTGCTCCTTAATCTCGACTTGAAATTAAACCCGCAACAAATATGCGAAATCTTTATTCGAGTATTCTACTGAAGCAGATAATACATGGAAAATACAGAAGGACCAAAAATCTCAAATATGTTAATTACGTCAACCATTTTTAGCAGTACTACTATTGAAATGAAATGAAGTTATCTGACAGGTGTCATTCTTGAATTGAGGCAAATTGCCTTGAAGTTTTGCTAATTAATTAAAAAGTAAAGGGAGCGGAATCTGGTTTGAATGTTCTTATATCGTATTAATCGTTCCTTCACTCTAGGCTTTCGAAAGTTGTATCAAGCTTAAAGAATCCAATGTCACGCCTGGGATTAAAATAACAATCGCCATCTCAAGATGTTAATGCGTAGTTTAAACCAAAACTTAGGTCAATTAATTAATTCATCCATTTTAGTTGCTACAACGAGTATGTACATAGTGGATAGCGAAAGTATTGTATTCCACCCAAAAATTCGATATTGAGAAATATGTTTAGAGGCACCCGGAGTCCAAAAAAAAAAAAAAAAAAAAGAATTTTTAGAAAAGGATCCGTGTGTGTCTGTGGGCAGCTTAGCTCAAAACCGAAAAATTCGTCAACTACCAATCTTCCAGGAATGTGACGCGAAGATTTTCAAGAAACTACATTTTTGAGAAAATCAAAACTTTTGAGAAGCGTTTCATGTAAAGGGGAATTTTCTTGAAAATCTTCGTGTCGCATCCTTGGAGTTTGGTATTTAACGGCCTTTTCGTTTTAGAGCAATGCGGCCCACAGATACACACCCTCTCGCGGGCATTTTTACTTTCTCTATACGTACTATGCACATAGTGTATAGAGAAGGTATTGCATTCCACCCAAAAATTCGATACCGAGATTTCACACAAAATACATGTTTTGGGTCCCCCTGAATCTAAAAAAAGAAGCATTTTCAGAAAAACGTTCGTGTCTGGGTGTGTCTGTGGACAGCATAGCTCAAAGACGAAACTTGGTTGAGAACCAAACTTAAGTTTGATATCTTCCAAAGATGCGGCACGAAGATTTTCAGGAAAATTCCCCCACCCTATCTACCCTTTACATGGAAATTTTCTCGAAAATTTTGATTTCCTTAAAAATGGCTCTAACGATTTTGATTAAAATACCGTATATTAAAGATATTTACCTCACAAATAAAATGTATATCTTGAATTTTCTGGGAATATCCTCTGAAGACTACTTTATTCTGGGTCAATTTTACGGAATTTTGCATAACTGCTAAACCGTAAGAGATGGACAAAAACTTACCACACAACAAATGTAGAGCACTTTAAAACACACAATTTATGTTTTATACATTTTTTTCGTAGAGTTGATTTTTTTAGATATTCCTTGTTTTTGGTTTCAGCTTTGAAAAACCTATACTTTTCTCATACAGGAATCTGTCAACTCCTGTCCATACAAACAAAGGAACTTCTGTCACCTAGCAACCAGATTTTGATTATCACTTTAGCCTACGGTATTCCCTTATTTCGCTTCTACTTAAAAGAAAGCAAGTAATAAGACTGTTTCTGCTAATTTTTTCTCGATTAGCATGAAGTAAATAGAAGCATAAGCTTTTTAATAATAATTTGTTGCAGATGTAGAGAAAGTCATGTGAATGGAATAAATCAGATTTTTTTTCTCTTTACTTCGCCCTAATAATGATGAACAGAACATAGCAAAAATTGTCGACTTAATTATTCCCTTATAAGTAGAAGGGAATTAAGTGAGCGCGCTAGGCTAAAGCGTTAGTCTACTCTTTTAAAAGCTTGTTGCTATGTGATTGAAAACCAATTTCTTTGCTCGACCAGAAAAGTTTTAAGTATTTAAAACTTAAAGACCTATAATAAGGAATACCTCGTAAATGGGCAATACCTCAAGAAAAACATTTGACATAAATCATGTGTTTTAACGATGTACACATTGTGTGTAAATTTTTGTCTATCTTTCACGTTTTACCGGTTATGCAAAATTAATTCAGAAGGAAGGTCTGCAGAGGATATACCCAGAAAATTCAAGGTTTACATTTCATTTTCCTTTTAAAGGGCCTTAATATACAATGTTTTAATCAAAATCGTTTGAGCCATTTTTGTGAAAATCAATATTCTCTAATTTTTTCCATATAAAGGATAGTTTGGTGTAGAGAATTTTCCTCAAAATCTTCCTGTTGCTTCCTTAAAAGATACCAAATTGAATCCAACTTGGTATTTTACCGACGTTTTGTTTTTTAGTTATGTTCACGGATACACACACGTGCGCTCGAACCTTTTTCTAAGAATGCTTTTACTGGATACGGGTACCCTAAAACAGTTTTCTGGTGAAAACTCGATATTGAATTTTTGAGTGGAATACTATGTATATTGTACATACGTGCTAGAGAAAGTAGGGCACTCGCCTTTCACCTAGACGGCAGGGGTTCGATCCCAAGCGACCGCATGTGAGATTTGTGGTGAACAAACCGGCGCTGGGGCTGGTTTCCCCCGCCATCGCATTCCATCATTCGTGTATCATCAGTATCATCAGTGCCTGCGGTGCCATACGCAGATAAAGCGGGCGTTAAACACTACCATAAAACATAGATAAACTAAAAATGTATGTCATAAATTATGTTTTAACAAGATCAAATTTAAGTATAGTAAGTTAAATATTGCCTTTTCTGTTACTAGTTATACAAAAGCCATCAAGAACAAATAGGTTTTCGATTGTTTTCCCAGAAAATTTAAGTTGTTCATTTTATTTGTACGGTATTTTAATCAAAATCGTTAGCCATTTTTGAGAGAATCAACATTTTCCAAATTGTGACCATTTTGGGGTGGGGTGCTTTCTGTAAGATCTTCGTGCGATGTATTTGGAATATGCTGAAATTAAATATCAAGTTTGCTATTTAACAGACTTTTCGTTTTTGATTTATCCTGTCCACACGCGCGTTGTCTGAACTTCTCCGGAAATAATATAGAACATTCTACTATCCAGGATGCTTCTATTTCTCTGTTCTCTACACAACGTTCTCCATAGTAAAATTGTTAAAAAGCTTATGTTTATATTTACTTCATACTAATCGAGAACAAATTAGCAGAAATAGTCTTATTACTTGCTTCCTTGTAAGTAGAAACGAAATAAGGCAGTAACATAGGTAAATGACAGTCAAAAGCTGGTTGCTATGTGACAGAAGTTCCTTTGTTTTAATGGATAGGAGTTGACAAATTCCGTATGAAAAAAGTATTAAGATTTTTAAAGCCGATACCAAAAACAAGGAATATCCCCAAAACGATCAACTCCATGAAAAAAATTTATATAACGCGAATTATGGGTTTCAAGTAGCCCTACATTTTCTATTTAGTTGTTTCTATCTATTTCTTACGGTTTCCCAGCTATGCAAAATTCCGGAAAATTCATTCAGAATAAACATGTCTTCAGAAGCTATTTCCAGAAAATTCAAGGTGTACATTTAATTTGCAACACAAATTTCTTTAACCTATTTTATTTTAATCAAAAACGTTGGAGCCATTTTGATACATTCCATGTAAAGAGTAGTTTGTGGAGTGAGGGGGGGATTTTTTCAAAATGTTCGTGTCTGATCGATGGAAGATACTAAACTTAAATTCCAAGTTTGGTATTTTATCGATATTTAGTTTTTGAGGTATCGTGTTCACAAACACAGGGACACACACAAACACACACTCACACACATGGACCTTTTTATAAAAATGCTGACCCTAAAATATATACCCGGTTAAAGCTCAATATATATCCAATCGATACCTTCTCTAAGAAATGTAATATTTATGGACGCTCTTAACTGCTGCGGTTCTCAGCGTCCCACTCCTTACTGGGTGTGAAAAACAGCTTAATTTTGCTCAGAGGCCTCTTTTATCAGACTATAGGTTCTTTTCCGTAAATATACGACACGGGACCAACGGCTTTACTTCCCTTCAGAAGGAAGCCTTGCTAAGCATTTTACGCCCGAAAAAAAGCCATCGTTCTCTGCCGGGTTTAAACCCGTGACCGTAATTATATGAAGTTCGCAGGGTAACCATTACACCACGGAGGCGACCATACCTTCTCAATATACATAGTACATTTAGAGAAAGTAATAAAAATGCCTCCACTGCCAACAAATCTTGTTTATAAAAAAACAATGAAAAAAAAAAAAGAAAAGGACTACCAAATGATAATACATCCAACCACTATTTTAAGTAATATTCATCATTCAAAAGCTTGTATGAGATACACGTGTGTTAATTGTATTGTAGAATCTCGTAAATTTAAAAGTTAAAACTTTACAATTTTTTCCTCGGTTCTGTAATACGAGGGTCGGCTGATAAGTCCCGGGCCTTACTTAGAAAATGAAGGATTTGGCAGTGATTAAATACTTCCATTTAAAAGGCTTAACGCCTAAAGAAATCAAGGAGGAAATGGACAATACATTGAAAGACTCTCCCCCTTCATATTGGATTTCAGAATTCTGAATGGGACGTACGAGCACTAGTGATGAGCCTCGCTTAGAACACCCAACTCCAGAAACCATTGGCAAAATTCATCGTTTAGTTCTGGAAGCCTGCAGATTAAATTTGTGTCAGCTAGCAGAGGCTGTAAGCAAATCAAAAGAACGTGCAGGTAATATTTTAGGTAATGTTTTGGGCTTTCATAAGGTCTGTGCAAGATGGGTGCCGCGTTTGTTGATACCTGATCAAAAGTTGCTGTTAAGAAGGTGGAGCTCTACCCTAAAATTTCCAGTGAATTTTTGAGACGGCTTCCCCCCATGGATGAACCTTGGATTCATCGCTACACTTCAGGAAGCAAATCACAGTCAAAACAGTGTATCGCGGCGTGGTGAACCAACTACAAAAAAGGCAAAATCAATTTTGTCAGCTAACAAGGTTATGGCGACTGTTTTCTGGGGTGTACAGGGAATTATTTTTTTGATTACTTGGTAAGGGGTAAAAGTATCACTGGTGACTACGCAAGCCTACTGCAACAATGATGAGGTGAAAAGAAAAAAAAAAAAACAAAAACGTCTTTCATCACGACAATGCTCTGGCCCATCGTTCATTCATTGCAATGGGAAAAATCTGATATGTTACATTCACATGGCTTTCTCTATATCACTGCAATAAATTATTCTTAAAAGCTTATAATTCTATTTACTTCATGCTAATCAGTAAAAAATTAGTAGAAATAGCTTTATTACTTGCTTCCTTGTAAGCAGAAGCGAAATAAGGGAGTATCATGGATTAAAGTGATAATCAATAGCTGGTTGCTATGTCACTGAAGTTCCTTTGTTTGTATGGACATCAGTAGTCAAATTCCAGTATGGGAAAAGTATAAGTTTTTCATAGCTGAAAAAAAACCAAGGAATATGTCAAAAACGATCAACTCCACGAAAAAAATGTATATAAGATAAATTGTGCGTCTTAAGGTGCTCTACATTTTGTGTGTTGTAAGTTTTTCTCCATCTCTTACGGTTTAGCAGTTATGCAAAAATCCATAAAATTCATCCAGAATAAAGTAGTCTTCAGAGGCTATTCCCAGAAAATTCAAGATATGCATTTTATTTGTCGTGTAAATATCTTTAATATACGGAATTTTAATCAAAATCGTTAGTAATTTTTGAGAAAATCAAAAATTTTGAAAAAAGTTCCATGTAAAGGGTAGTTGGGGGTGGGGGGATGTTTTTTTCAAAAGCTTCGTGTCGCATCCCTGGAAGATGCTAAAATTAAATACCAAGTTTGCTATTTTACCGACTTTTCGTTTTTCAGTTATCGTGTTCACAGATACACACACACACACACACGCGGATCTTTTACGAAAAAGCTTATTTTTTTAGATAAAGGGGACCCTAAAACATATATTTCCGGTGAAATTTCGGTATCGAATTTTTGGGTGGAGTGCAATACCTTCTCTATGCACCATGTACATAGTGCGTATAGAGAAAGTAAAAATTTGCGAATTAAAGTTGGAATTGCTTGAACATCCAACCTGTTCGCCAGATCTAGCACCCAGTGACTACCACCTGTTCCCAAACCTCAAAAAATTTCTTGGAGGACGAAGATTTCACAGCAACGAGGAGGTCATTGAAGCTGTAAACATCTATTTTGAGGACCTTGATAAATCGCACTACAGAGATGGTTTAATTAAATTAGAACACAGATATGACAAATGTATTAGCCTTTCTGGAGATTATGTTGAGAAATAAAGCAACACTTCTCACGCTTGTATTGCAATATACTATTGTAAACTTTGAATTGTTAACTGCTTCCTTATTTAGTTCGTCGCTTAACAGGTTTTAAGGCCGAGCCCTGCATTTGATTCAATTACCGGATAAACCTTCAAGGTCCTTTCGAACCTTCCACATATAATATTGCATGCAGCTAGACTGTTTGCAAGCAGTTCTGATTTCCGGACTATACTAATCGTTAATCACTATTAGCGATAAGACCACAGTCAATTGTGTATCCGAGATTTTGGGCCAAGTCTTGTTACTTTTTCTTTCTCTGGCAGTACACAGTAGGTGGAAAAGGTATGTGGACAAAATGCATTTACATGAATTATGTTTTTACAAGATCTACATTTTGTATGCAGAGGTCTTCAGAGGTTATTCCCAGGAAATTAAAGATATACGTTTTATTTCTTATGTAAATATATTTGATATATCATATTTTAATCAAAACAGTTAGAGCTCTTTTTGAGAAAATAAAGAATTTCAATTATTTTTTCATGTAAAGAGTAATCAGTGTGGGGGGATTTTCTTGAACATCTTCCTGTCACATCTTTGGAAGATATCAAACTTAAATATCAGGTTTGAGCTATGCTTCCTAGACACACACACACAAATGGATTTTTTTCTAAAAATGTTTTTTGTAATCACGGGGTCCCAAAACATATATTTCCGGTGAAATCTCGATACCGAATTTTTGGGTGCAATAAAATACCTTCTCTATATACTATATAAATAGTCATTTTTTACTCTGTGTGTAGAGAAAGTAAAGTGTATTCTCTTATTTGTCTTGTACCTACATGGAATTAAATAATAAGAATATTTCTATTTATATTTAGAAGTGATTAGCATGGAATAGATGCAATAATAAGCTTTTCTAAGAACATTTTGTTCCAGAACAGGTGGAAAAGGCTATGTTAAGGTAAGTATATCAGAATAATGAAAACAAATTTCAATCGCATAACGACCAACCTTTTTAAAGATTTGACTAACGCTTTGGCCTAACGAATTCCCTTGTTTAATTTATACTTATAAGGGACTAAGTTAGCATGAAGTAAATAGATTAATAAGCGTTTTTAAGAATTAATAATGCCAATCAAGATAAATATTATCAGAAAGTCTTATTTCTTAGTTCCTTATAAGTAGAAGGGAAATAAGGGAATACAATAGGCTAAACCGATAGTCAAAATATTTTAGAAGCTGATAGCTACGTGATTGAAGTTGCTTTGGTTGTATAACTAGCAGTTGAAACATTCCCGTATTAGAAAATAATTTTAAATCTGAAACAATAACAAAGAATAGCTCTAACCATCAGCCCTTAGAAAAATAAAAAGGATGCTAACAAAGTGGTGCTAACAAAGTAAATGAAATTTTTTGTCTTCAAAACAAAATTATTAGGATAGTTAAAAAAAGTTCCTGTATAACTCCATGTAGACCCATATTTATTGAGTTAGGCATTTTGACTCTTTATATTTTAGATAATTTAGTATATATACATGCCTCTCGTCATAGACATATTTTGAGTATGGATATTCATAGTTTTAGTACTAGATACAGGTCCAATGTAAACATTCCATATCATCGACTAACAAAATTTCAGAATAGTTATCAGTACTTAGGTATTAAGTTGTATAATAACTTGCCTGATAGTGTTAAATGTTTAAACATGCAGACTTTTAAGTCCAGGATATACATATGGTTAGTCAAACATCCTTTTTATTCTATACATGAATATTTTTATGATAAATTTTGTGATCTTGTTTTGTAATTTATTATGAGAAGGTTATTGTACTGCTTTCAACAGACGTCAATGCCTGTATAGTGCTCTCAGACAAAATAAAAATGAAATGTAATTTAATGAGATCTACATATTTTGTGTGACAAGTTTTTAACTATTTCTTACAGTTTGTCAGATGCGCAAATTTCAGAAAAATGTATCTTGAATATAGGCATTCACAGGATCTTCCTAGAAAATTCAAGATATACATTTTATTTTTTATTTTAATATCTTTAATGTACGATATTTTAATCAAAATCGTTTGCCATTTTGAGAAATTGAAGAACCTCGATAATTATTCCAAGTAAAGGGTAGTTTGTAGTGGGGGAATTTTCTTGAAAGTCTTCGTGTCACATCCTTGGGAGATACTAAACTTAAATACCAAGTTTGGTATTTAGGGAACTTTTCGTTTTTGGAAAGGGAAGTGGCGTGTAATTTATGGACGCTCCTTGACTACTGTGGTTCTCAGCGTCCCATTCTACGTGGGGCGTGAAAGACCGCTTAATTTTGCCCAGAGGTCTCTCTATCAGGCTTGAGGTTCTTTTATGTGCCGTAAATATACGACCGGGACAAACTGCTTTACTTTCCTCCCAAAGGAAGCCATGCTAAGAATTTTTACACCCGAAAAAAATCCATCCTCCGCTGGGTTTGAACCCGCGACCTTGGGTATATGAAGTTAGCATGGTAGGTAACTATTACATCACGGAGCGCGACTTTTTCATATTTACTTTCTCTACACGTACTATGTACATAGTGTATAGAAAATGTATTGCATTCCACCCAAAAATTTGATACCGAGATTTCACCGCAAATATGTGTTTTGGGTCCCCCTGAATCCAAAAAAAAAGCATTTTCAGTAAAAGGTCCGTGTGTGCGCGTGAGTGTGTGTTTGTGTGTCTTTGTGGACAGCATAGCTCAAAAACGAAAAGACCGTTGAATACCAAACTTGCTATTTAAGTTTGGTATCTTCCAAGGATGCGAAGCGAAGATTTTCAAGAAAATCCCCCCACCCCAAACTACCCTTTAGATTTTTCAAACATTTTGATTTTCTTAAAAATGGCTCTAACGATTTTGATTATAATATGGTATATTAAAGATATTACATGACAAATAAAATGTATATCTTGAATTTTCTGGGAATAGTCTCTGATGACTATTGTGGATGAATTTGATGGAATTTCGCACAACTGCTAAACCGTAACACATGGACAAAAACCTACCACACAAAAATTGTAGAGCACGTTAAAACACAATTTATTTAAAATACATTTTTTTCGTAGAGTTAATCGTTTTTTCGATATCCCTTGTTTTTGGTTTCAGCTTTGAAAAAACTTACTTTTCTCATACGGGAATTTGTCAACTCGTGTCCATAGAAACAAAAGAACTTCAGTCACATAGCAACCAGCTTTTGACTATCACTTTAACCTATGGTACTCCATTATTTAGCTTCTGCTTACAAAGAAACAAGTAATAAGACTTTTTGCTAATTTTTTCTCGATTAGCATGAAGTAAATAGAAGTAAGAGATTTTTAACAATAATTTGTTGCAGAAATGTAGAGAAAGTCATGTGAATGGAACACATCAGATTTTTATTTGTTACACCTACCGCAGGTTTGGTCCAGCAATTTTCATCTGGAATCAGCGATACACTCATTCGTCTCCCTTCCAACAACAGGTCAGTTTGACCAGTTTAGTCCCAAAGGCGAAATTTTCCCCTCCACTCGAAAATACAAACATACAAACAAACAAAAATTGCTGACTAGTTTCCTAGATGTCGTGAATAGTCGGGTCACTGGTTCTTGGTTATGTCAATTCAGATAAACAGTAATTACAGAAGTACACGTTTCGTTATAAGATACAGTAGTAAAGCGTCGTATTTTTAAAGAGCGTGTCGCTATGTGATAGGTTTGAAACTCTATGCTATTTGCATGACCACAAGACCACAGAAAGAGACAGTTGAGAAACTCAAACCAATAAACAAGGAATATCACCGAAATGCTTGCTCGACCAAAAAAAAAAAAAAAAATCTGATGTGTTCCTTTCATACGACTTTCTCTACATCTCTGTAACAAATTATTGTTAAAAAGCTTTTGTTTCTATTTACTACATGCTGATCTAGAAAAAAATAGGAGAAATAGTCTTATTACTTGTTTCCTTGTAAGTAGATGCAAAATGAAGGGAGTACCATAGGTTAAAGTGATAGTCAAAAGCTGGTTGCTATCTGACTGAAGTTCCTTTGTTTGTATGGACAGAAGTTGACAACTTCCTGTATATGAGAAAAAATATTTCCAAGCTGAAACCAAAAACAAGGAATAACTCAAAAACGGTCAACTCCACGAAAAATTGTGTATAACATAAATTGTGTGTTTTAACGTGCTCTACATTTTTTGTGTGCCAAATTTTGTCCATCTCTTACGGTTTAACAGTTCTGCAAAATTCCATAAAATTCATCCAGAATAAGGTAGTCTTCAGAGGTTATTCTCAGAAAATTCAAGATATAAATTTTATTTGTCATAGATATAAATATCTTTAATATTTAATCAAAATCATTAGAGGCAGTTTCGAGAAAATAAAAATGTTCGAAATTTTTTCCATGTAAGGGTAGTTTAGGGTGCGGGGATTTTTAAATCTTAGTGTCGCATCCTTGGAAGATGCTAAACCTAAATACGTACCAAGTTTGGTACTTAATGGTCTTTTTGTTTTTGAGTTATCGAGTTCACAGACACACGAACACACACACGCGGACCTTTTTCCGAAAATTCTTTTTTTTTCCTTTTTCTTGTTTTTTTTTTTTTTGGATACAGGGGGCCATAAATCATATATTTCCGGTGAAATTCTGTATCGAATTTTTGGGTGGAGTGCAATACCTTCTCTACACACTATTCACGTAGTACGTATAGGGAAAGTAAGAAACAATCTGATATGCTGCATTCATATGACTTTCTCTGTAACAAATTATTATTGATTAAGCATTTTCTTCTATCTACTTCATGTTAATCGAGATAAAAGTTAGCAAAACGGTCTTATTACTTAGTTCTTTTATAAGTAGAAGGGAAATAAGGGGACACAGAACGCTAAACCGACAGTCAAATGTTTTAAAAACTGGTTGCTATAGGATTAAAATCTGTTTCTTTACGTGGCCAAGTGTTGATAACTTCCTGAGTGAGTAAAGTTTTAAGTATTTTAAAACTGAAATAACAAGGAATATCTCAAAAATAGTCAATTCCACGAAAAAACTTATATCACATAAATTATGTGTTCTAACGTGATCTATATTTGTGTTTTAAGTGTTTGTCTATCCCTTACGGTTTATCAGTTACACAAAATTCATTCAGAATAAAGAGCTCTTTAGTGGCTATTCCCAGAAAATTCAAGATACACATTTTATTTGCCATATAAATATCTTAAATATTTATTCAAAATCAGAACCATTTTTGAAAAATTCGGGTAGTTCGGAATGGGGGTAATTATCTCAAGAGCTTCGTGTCGCATCTGCGGAAGATACTAAATTTAAATACCAAGTTTGGTACTTTGCCTAGTTTTCGTTGTTGAATTATCGTGCTCACAGACACACACGTACCTTTTTTTAAAAATACCCGTTAGGATACAGGAGATCCTAAAACGTGTATTGTATGAAATCATCTTATCGAATTTTGGGTGGAATATTATACCTTCTCTGTACACTATGTATATAGTACGTGTAGAGAAAGTAAACATGGTAAAATTTCAACAGAATTTGAATGCGTTGAAACTGTTAATATATTCATATATGCAATCTATTAGATTGTCGATGTTTCTACTCCTTCTTGAGCTCTTTTGGGTTTTGGCCTCACTGCTCTGTCGACACCCTTCATCTAAAACATCTCTCGGCTTTGCTTTGCGGCTTAGAGCTTAAATATTTATAACAAACCAGTAAGCAACTACAAATTGGTTCTAATTAAAGAACACAGTAAGTATCAAATCTGGATCACGTATGGAAATAAGTGGAACACTTTAGCAATTTTAATACTAGCTCTTAAATTTCTCATGAATATGTAGGTATTTAAATTTCTTTTTAATTTCTCTACACGTATTATGTACATAGTGTATAGGGAATGTATTGTAATGCACCCAAGAATTCGATACTGAGATTTCACCGAAAATACAAGCTTTGGGTATCCCTGAATCCAAAGAGGCATTTTCAGAAAAAGGTTTGTATGTGTGTGTGTGGATAGCATAGTTCAAAAACGAAAAGACTGTTTAATACCAAAGTTGGTGTCTAAGTTTGATATCTTCCAAGGATGCGACACGAAGATTTTCAAGAAAATCCCTCCACTCCAAACTACCCTTAACATGGAGAAACATACGAAAATGTTGCTTTTCTCAAAAATGACTCGACGATTTGATTAAAATCTCTTGTATTTAAGATATCTACATACCAAATAAAATGAATTTCTTGACATTTCTGGGAATAACCTCTATAAAGACCACTTTACTCTGGATGATTTTTATTGAATTTTGCATAATCGGTAAGCTGTAAGAGAAAGACAAAAACTTAATCAACCAAAAATGTAGATCACGATAAAATACACAATTTATGGCATATACATTTTTTTTCTAGAGTTGGCCGTTTTTGAGATATTCCTTGTTTTTGGTTTTAGCTTTAAGAAACTTATACTTTTTCTCATACAGGAATTAGTCGACTCCTGTCCATACAAACAAAGGAACTTCAGTCACATAGCAAACAGCTTTTGACTATCACTTTAACCTATGGTACTCCCTTATTTCGCTTTTACTTACAAAGAAGCAAGTAATAAGAGTACTTCTGCTAATTTTTTCTTGATTAATATGAAAGCATAAGATTTTTAACAATTGAGGGGCTCAGCGCCAGAGGGGGATATCCCACAAATAGCTAAAGTTGCGAAAAAAGGAGTTTTAATAGAGTTGTTGATTTGGTGAAAAATGTAATATTGAGGTACAAGTTTTTTAAATCCAGTTTTTGTACACATTTTGAAATGTCCTAGAAAATAAAAAGGTGAACTTTAAGTTTTTTATTTATTTAGCACTGCAAACCGTATTATTTACTAAAATTTACTTATGCAGAGAGAGAAACTAAACATGACATTATTCATATTCCTCGCCATTGTTTCTTTTTCGTTTAGCAACAACTTTTTTCCATATGTTTTGCTTGCATATACGTTTCTTTGCTTCACTAGCTGCACTATTTACCTCCATTTTGAAAAACAGAATAATTTGCAGCATAGTATAATGCCTAAAATTTCAACTATTTACACAATATTCTTAATGTTTAATAATATTCTTACCTTCTGGCACAAACTTTCTCACTTTGGAAAATGACACAGTTTCTGTAAGTTACTGTAGATGGCACTCTAAAACAAGATTTCCACAGACATGAGAGACGGCAGAAGCCGTCTAAAAACAAAAGAATCTCATTCTTTCATAATGTGTGGGATAGCTCCCTCTGGCACTGAGCCCCTCAATTTGTTGCAGAGATGTAGAGAAGGTCATGTGAAGGGAACACTTCAGAGTTTTTCTGTCAGTACAACGCAGTTCCTCGCGTGACTCAGGGAAACAGACGAACAACATTCCTTTCCTACTGCCCTGTCTGTTTTCAGTAAAGCTTCCAACATAAAAGCAAACATTTCCAGAAATAATAGTCAGTTTGGAATAGTGAAAGGTTGAAACTAGGAATATAAAAGCTAGTGGGCCCAAGGCTGACTGGGTACTTGCGTCTCAATAAAACTATCTGATTCATGGTCACCCCTTACCATGTGGCTGACAAAAATATGATTGATAAAACCAATACAAAAATCTGATAAAGGAAGTGAAATATTACCTTTCCGCAGTTAAATATTCTGAGATTTAAGTATGCATATATGTAGTTACCAGAGATAGATAAAAACTTACTGCATAAAGCATGTAGATCCTCCTAAAACACACAATTATATCATATAACATTTTTCGTAGAGTAGGCCGTTTCCGAGATATTTGTTGTTATTGGTTTAAGTTTTAAAATATCTCATATGGGGACTTATCAATTCCTGGCCACGCAAAGAAACGGATTTCAGTCCCATACCAACCAGCTTCTAGAACATTTCAACATTTTAGCCTACTAGATTATTTCCTTATTTACCTTCTACTTATAAGGAATGTGGCGATACTGGGTTCGTGTTCCGGTGCGGGTTTTGATTAGCGGGAATGGTGTAGGTTTTGGTTGGCTTTGCTCAGGGTTTTTATTAGCATGGAGACTCTTTCAGGTTGTGGTGAGACACACGTGCTTTATTAACTGAGTCCGGCCTTTTTCCGCGTATACGAGGTACGTCCAGAAAGTAAGATCCATTTCTATTTATCTCCGCTGCAGTGCTGCGATCGCAGTTCCGCACATACGCGGTAGACGCTCTGTATCAAGGAGAAGACACGTGAGCCATTTTGAGATCGCTGTCAGCCACATACGCTTTGTTGTGCTTGTTTACAATGTCGGTGTTGACTGAAAATCCCTCCGCTTGTGAAATCAGATCTGTGATTCGTTTTCTGAATGCTAGGAAAGTGAAACCAATTGAAATTTATCGGCAAATTTGCGAAGTTTACGGACAAAATGCGATGAGTGACTCAATGGTGAGAAGATGGGCCCGACAGTTCAATGAAGGACGTAGTGAAGTGCACGATGAAGAACGAAGTGGGCGTCCACATTTGGTAACAGAAGAACTGGTTCACGCGATTGATGACAAGATCCAGGAAAACCGCAATTTTACAATTAGTGCTCTCGCTATGGAATTTCCCCAAAGCTCACGATCACTAATTAATGAGATTGTTACCGAAAAACTGAAATTTCGTAAGCTTTGCTCACGTTGGGTACCAAAGATTCTTACTGAGCAACACAAAACAAAACGGATGGGTAGTGCACTTCAGTTTTTAACCCCTTATGATGAATACGGCGAAGAATTTTTGACACAGATAGTCACAGGGGATGAGACTTGGGTTTCTTACGACATCCCTGAAAGTAAGCGGCAATCAATGGAATGGAGGCATACTTCATCCCCAAGCCGAAACAAATCTTGACACCTCGAAAAATGATGTGCACAGTGTTCTGGGACTGGAAAGGCATCTTACTCATTGATTTCTTACCGCGTGGTCAAACAATCAAAGCAGATGTTTATTGCGAGACACTTAGGAAATTGCGCCGCAAAATACAGAATAAGCGCCGAGGATTGCTGTCAAAAGGTGTTGTTTTTCTTCACGACAACGCACGACCGCACACTGCAAATGTGACGAAAAACCTCCTACAGGGATTTGGCTGGGACGTGTTTGACCATCCTCCATACAGCCCTGACCTCGCTCTTAGCGACTTTCATCCGTTCTTACATCTTAAGTCTTTCCTTGGCGGTCAACACTTCAATGACGAAGAGCTGAAGAAAATGTTTCCAACTTTTTGAAGACACAGGCGGCAAACTTCTATGAAGAAGGTATACAAAACTTGTGGAACGCTATGAGAAATGCCTGCAAAACTTCGGCAGTTATGTGGAAAAGTAGTTTAAAAGTTGTAGAATTTTGTGTAATAAATAATTATTCTGTATCTGTATACAATTTAATTTTATTACCAAACGGAACTTACTTTCTGGACGTACCTCGTATTTCTCAATTTTCTGTTGTAACGTCACACTTTACCCTCACGCGACTATTATAATTTATTCGTTTGATGCAGTGATATGTCTCGGTCTTAAAATCACTTGCTTCCTTCACAACTAAGGCTTGCACCACGCGCTCAAATATCACATCTTGGGGTTCTTCAAGTGCCTCACAATTAAAAGGTAGCCTGTTCGGCTTCCCCCTGGATTCTAAAATCACATCTTGTTTGTGCGGAGGTCCTTCACCAAGTACCCTACACTGTCGCCTGACCAGCGGGAATAATTGTCTTGTGTCCCGTTAGTTTTCCTTGGGCAGGGCATTCTCGCCCCTTTCCCTCGGGTCAATCCACGGCAGGTAACGGATCTTGTACCCCGAGCTCGTGCCTTATACGTGTTAAGTCTTTCTACCCTTCCCATTTTCACTCTACATTTATATTTTATCTTCGTGATATAATTTATATTCTTGGCTATGATTTATATTTCTCTTCTGAATAATTCTTTTCCCCTGGACAAGACATGTACTGCCTCAGGAAGTAAATAATAAGGCCGTTTCTGCTAATGTTTATCTCTTGTAGCATGAGGTAGATAGAAGGATAAACCTATTAACAATAATTTGCTGCAGGGATATAGAGAAGGTCATGTGAATGGAATACGTCATTTTTTATATGTATATTAAATTAATAAATGCATACATTTTACATGGAATTATTAGAACATAAAATTCTTATCCATAGGAGTTCAATCTCACATGTAACCACCAGAGCTAGGAGGTTAGTACTAATTTCCTTATGCAGAGTAAGAGAGGCCAGACTTGGCAATACCATGTGGCGCTACTAGCGCGAGCAAATGTAAACGTAAAGTGCAACCCATTACTGCAAAACAGCTATTACTGCATAACACAGAACCACGTCGGTAAGAAGGCAGGCGTTCGAATAACATTTTTATTCTGCTTAAATTTCAGCAAAATTAATTTGTTATACAACCATAATAAAATTGCTATTAGTGTACGTATCCATGTACTTATTTAGAAACAGGAGGCAGTATTAGTAAACACACTTCAAACGTCTAGTAACAGAACAGCTTCACAGAAACATATTATTGATTCAAATTTGTTCAGAAAGTTACCTACAACTATCACACTGTTATAGTCCAGAGCTGAACAGAATTTGTGCGGCATGTAGAAGAACTGTCAAGACGGATCTACTAATCCACGACCATCCTATCTGAAACAAAGATGAAAATAAGAGGTGTAATTGAAAAATTGCAGGATTCAGTATGACGTATTGCATGCAAGCTGCACTTTTAGATCCTAACAAATGATATTTACTTGGTAATACTGAAACGGAACTGAAAAAATATTGTGTGTTCCATTCACATGACTTTCTCTACATCTCTGCAACAAATTATTGTTAAAAAGCTTATGCTTCAATGTACTTCATGCTAATCGAGAAAAAATTAGCACAAATAGTCTTATTACTTGTTTCCTTGTAAGTAGACGCGAAATAAGGGAGTACCATAGGTTAAAGTGAAAGCCAAAAGCTGGTTGCTAGGTGACTGATGTTCCTTTGTTTGTATGGACAGGAGTTGACAAATTCCTATATGAGAAAAGTATAAGTTTTTCAAAGCTGAAACCAAAAACAAGGAATATCTAAAAAAAAAAAAAAAAAATTATATTAACATAAATTGTGTGTTTTAATGTGTGCTACATTTTTTGTGTGGTAGGGTTCCGTCCCTCTTTTACGGTTTAGCGGTTATTCAAAATTTCGTAAAATTCATCCAGAATAAAGTAGTCTTCAGAGGCTATTCCCTGAAAATTAAAAAATATAAATGGTGTTTTATTTATGAAACGCTCTTTAACGGTTGTGGTTCTCAGCGTCCCATTCTATTTTGGGCGTGAAAGACCGCTTAATTTTGCTCAGAGGCCTCTTTATCAGACTTGAGGTTCCTTTACGTGCCGTCAATCTACGACACGGGACATACGGCTTTACTTCTCTTCCAAAGGAAGCCATGCTAAGGATTTTTACGCCCGAAAAAATCTATCGTCCTCCGCCGGGTTTGAACCAGTGACCTTGGGTTTATGAAGTTAGCATTGTAACCATTACACCACGGAGGGCGATACCAGAAAATTCAAGATATGCTTATTATTTGTCAGGTAAATATATTTAATATACAGTATTTTAATCAAAATCGTTAGAGCCATTTTTAAGAAAATCAAAATTTTCGAACAAAAGTTCCATGTAAAGCGTAATTGGGGGTGGGGGTTTTCTTCAAAATCTTCGTGTCGTATCCTTGGAAGATACTAAACTTAAATACAAAGTTTGGTATTTTACCGACTTTTTAAAAAAATCTGATGTGCTCCACTCACATGACTTTCTCTACTTCTCTCTAACAAATTATTGTTAAAAAGCTCATCTTTTTATCTACTTTATGATAATCGAAATAAACATTATCAGAAATTGCCTTAATTACTTGCTACCTTGTAAAAATAAGAAATATACGGAAATACTCTAGACTAAAACGATAGTCAAATATTTTAAAAACTGGTTGCCACGTGGATAAAATCCGTTTCCATGCAACGCCAGGAGTTTACAACTTTCCGTGTGTGAAGTGTTTATTTCAAATCAGCAAAATTCATTCAGAATAAAGAGGTCTTGCTATTCCCTGAAAATTCAAGATATAAATGTTATTTTCCATATAAATATCGTTAATATACGGTATTTTAATCAAAATCGTTAGACATTTTTGAGAAAATCGAAATTTTTGGAAAAATATTCCACGTAAAGAGTGGGTAGATTCTTCTCAAAATCTTCGTGTCGCATCCCTGGAGGTTACTCAACTTAAATACCAAGTTTGGTATCTAACTGACTTATCGTTTTGAGCTATGCTGTCCACAGAGGATCCAACAGACATACACAACGTGTATTTGCGGTATCTAATTTTTGGGTGGAATGCAATAACTTCTCTATACATAGTACGTGTAGAGAAAGTAAAACTCGCCGACCTGAGTACTTACGTCACCGGTAGCTACTGCAGCATAAGTATAAAAGTCTGTACAGAGCTAATAGAGATGTTTAGTGCATGGCGGGGGAAACTACATTAAAAACACGCGAGTTGTGGATACAGTGAACTGTATTTCAAAGGTTTTAAATGAAGCTTTTTGCAAAATGACTCGAGAAAATTTATTTTGTAGCGTTAAAGCAATCACCATGTACATAAAGTCACACAGCAAACGTAGTACATGGTTTGAAGAGAAATAAAATGGAAGAGTTGTGGCGTTTATATCCATACTGAGTATTTTACGTCTGTTTTAATTACGGCTGCAGTCATTTACCCATATACAGCCAAGCAGTGCTCTAAGTAACGTCATTTATCATTCTAACTTACTAGTTAGGTAAAATGGTTAAAAGCCATTTACATATTAAACATTTATATAGGTTAAATAAATCATCTACTACGGTTTATGTGTTGAATGATTCTAGTTGGATCCAAATAAAAGTAACTTGCCCTATTTTACTATTATTAATTAATTTATTTATTTGATAAATTTCTCCGGTGGTTGCAAACTCTCTTGGACAGTTTTACCAACAGATGAAATCTCGGTATCGAATTTTTGGGTGCAATACAATAACTTCTCTATACACTACGCACATAGTACGTGTAAAAATCTGATGTGTTCCACTCATATGACTTTCTCTACATCTCTGCAACAAAGTGTTGTTAAAAAGCTTGTGCTTCTATTTACTTCATGCTAGTCGAGAACAAATTAGCAGAAATAATATTATTACTTGCTTCCTTGTAAGTAGAAGCGAAATAAGAGAGTACCATAGGTTAAAGTGATAGTCAAAAACTAGTTGTTAGGTGACTGAAGTTCCAATGTTTGTATGGACACGAGTTGACAAATTCCTGTATGAGAAAAAAAAAAAAACAAGTTTTTCAAATCTGCAACCAAAAACATGGAATATCTACAACTCCACAAAAAAAAATCTATATAACATAAATTGTGTGTTTTAATGTACTCTACATTTTTTGTGTGTTAGGTTTTTGTCCATCTCTTACGGTTTAGCAGTTATGCAAAATTTCGTAAAATTCAAGATGTACATATTATTTGTCAGGAAAATTTATTTAATATACGATATTTTAATTAAAATCGTTAAAGCCATTTTTAAGAAAATGAAACATTTTCGAAAAAAAGTTCCATGTAAAGGGTAGTTGGGAGTGGGGGAAATTTCTTGAAAGTTTGGTATTCAACGGTCTTTTCGTTTTTGAGCTATGCTGTCCACACACACATACACAGACCTTTTTGTAAAAATTCCTTTTTTGGATTCAGGGGGACCCAAAGCAAGTATTTCCGGTGAAATCTCGGTATCGAATTTTTGGGTGCAATACAATACCTTCTCTGTAAACTATGTACATAGTACGTGTAGAGAAAGTAAACAGTGTGCGTTATTGAGTGTGTATGGTGTTTGCAGCTTGCTTTCTACCTAGTATTACGTCATACACACGAAACTATATCATATTTGTACACAGCAAACCAGCTCGCCGCTGACGTACTTGTGGTTTCAATTGGGGGTCAGGGTGAGTTGCTCACTAAGATATCATTTACCCAATGAATTTATGCCACAAACGTGGCACGTGTAAAGGTCAACATTTTACTGCTTCTATAGGTGTGTGTATGCTCCACGTAAACCATACTACAGTGGTGATACTTTTTCGATAACTTCAACGTTACCAGAAATGGTCTCATTATTTAGTGCCTTATAAGCAGAGCGAAAATATGGGAATACACTAGACTATTGTATTATTAATTATTTAATTCATTTTTGCTTTCCTTCACGTTCTACGTACATAGAGTATAGAGAAAGTATTGTATTTCACCCAACTATTCGACACCGATATTTCAC
This sequence comes from Hymenopus coronatus, assembly GCA_030762935.1. Classification (NCBI taxonomy): domain Eukaryota; kingdom Metazoa; phylum Arthropoda; class Insecta; order Mantodea; family Hymenopodidae; genus Hymenopus; species Hymenopus coronatus. The sequence goes on from CM060884.1 coordinate 68,775,922, forward strand.
TGGAAATAGACGTTTTAGGGGCCCCTGTATCAAAAAAATCTGATGTTTTTCTTTCACATGACTTTCTCAATAACTCTGCAACAAATTGTTAAAAAGCATATGCTTATTTTTACTTCATGCTAATCGAGAAAAATTAGCAGAAATAGTCTTATTACTTGCTTCCTTGTAAGTAGAAGGAAAATAAGGGAGTACAATACACAAAATCGATAGTTAAATATTTTAAAGGCTAGTTGCTATGTAATTGAAGTTCCTTTGTTTATATGGACAGGAGTTGACAAATTACTGTATGAGAAAAGTATAAGCTTTTTAAAGCTGAAACCAATAATAAGGAATATCTCAAAAACGGCCAATCTCTCAACAAAAAAAAGTTAATATAACATAAATTGTTTGTCTATCTCTTCAGTTTAGCAGTTAAGGAAAATTCAGTAAAATTTATGCAGAATAAACAGGTCTTCAGAGGCTATTCCCAGAAAATTCAAGATATTCATTTTATTTGGGATGTAATAGTCTTTAATATAAAGGCTTTCAATCAAAATCGTTAGAGCCATTTTTTAGAATTTCAAGTTATCGAAAATTTTACAATTTAAGGGTAATTTGTGGTGAGGGATTTTCTTGAAAACGTTCGTGTTACATCCTTGGAAGATACCAAAGATAAATTTAACAGTCTTTCCGGTTTTGAGCTATGCTGTCCACACACACTCACACACAGGACCTTTCTCTGAAGATGCTTTTTTTTAGGATTCAGGAGGTCCTAATATCTACATGTATTTCCGGTGAAATCACGGTATTGAATTTTTGAGTGGTATACAATACTTCCTCTATACACTATGTAGGTATATACTGCGTGTATAGAAAGTAAAAATTGTTTTCAGAAAAATGTCCGTGTGTGTCTGTCTGCCAGCATGTCTGTGGCCAGCATAGCGCAAAAGCGAAAATACCGTTAAATACCAAACTTGATATTTAAGTTCGGTATCTCCCAGGGATGCGACACGAATATTTTGAGAAAAATCCCCCCACCCCAAAATACCTTTCTCATAGAACAAATCTCGAAAATATTGATTTTCTTGAAAATGGCTCTAACGATTTTGATTAAAATACTGTATATTATAGATATTTATACGGCAAATAAAATATACCTTTATCTTTAATTTTCTGGAAATAGCTTCTAGAGACCTCTTTATTGAGAATGAACGTTGCTGAATTTTGCACAGCTGCTAAGCCGTATGAGATACACAAAAACTAACTACACAAAAAATGTAGATCACGCTAAAACACACAATTTATGTCATAAGCGTTATTTCTTTCGTTGAACTGCCCATTTCTGAGACATTCCTTGCTATTTGTTTCAGATTTAAAATACTTAAGCTTTTTTACTTTCTCTACACGCACTTTGTACATAGTGTATAGAGAAGGTATTGCACTGCACCAAAAAATTCGATACTGACATTTCACCGGAAATATATGTTTTAGGGTCCCCTGTATCCAAAAAATGTATTTTCTGAAAAGGGTTAGTGTGTCAATGTGTCTGTGAACACGATAACTCAAAAACGAAAAGTCGGTAAAATACCAAACTTGGTATTTAGGTTTAGTATCTTCCATGGATGCGACACGAAGATTTTGAGAAAAATCCCCGCACCCCAAACTACCCTTTACATGACATTTTTTTTCCAAAATTTTGATTTTCTAAAAAATGGTTCTAACGATTTTGATTAAAATATCGTAAATTGAAGATATTTACCTGACAAATAAAATGTATATTTTGAATTCTCTGGGAATAGCCTCTGAAGACTACTTTATTCTGGGCCAATTTTACGGAATTTTGCGTAACTGCTAAACCGTAAGAGATGGACAAACACTTATCACACAACAAATGTAGATCCTTTTAAAACACACAATTTATGTTATATACATTTTTTTCTTGGACCTGATTGTTTTTGAAATATTCCTTGTTTTGGTTTCAGCTATAAAAAAACATATTTTTCTCATACAGGACTTTGTGAACTCCTGTCCATACAAACAAAGGAACTTAGGTCACATAGCAACCAGCTTTTAACCATCACTTTAACCTTTGGTACTCCCTTATTTCGTTTCTACTGACAAGGAAGCAAGTAATAATACTATTTCTGCTATTTTTTTCTCGATTGGCATGAAGTAAATAGAAGCATAAGCTTTGTAACAATAATTTATTGCAGGGTTGTATAGAAAGTCACGTGAATGGAAGACATCAGATTTTTTTTCCCACGGACAGCTGTAATCTCCTGTCCCTGCATAGAAACGGATTTCAACCACATGGCAACCAGCTTTTAAAACATTTGACTATCGTTTAGGCTAGTGTGTTCCATTAGTTTCCTTCTACTTATAAAGGAACTAGGTAATAAGACCGTTTTTTGCTAATGTTTATCTCGATTAGCATGAAGTAGTTTTTTAACAATAATAACTTAAGAGTTGTAGTGAAAGTCATATAAGAGGTTTTGCGTTTGCAATCGATCCTGTATCTTATCTTTGCTGGTATGTTGCCAAGAAACTTCCTTGCAAACAGGTCTCAGGTTTCTTAAATGACGCACGCACGCCTCCACTATTGTGGTTCTTTCTTGAGGACGATTCTCGTTCAGATATTTACCTCACACGGTTGAGTAACTCTCAGTGGCGTTCTTACTTACAGTACTCTCCCTCCAGCCTTACTTCACCGGTAATGTAAACAAAAGCAACAGGTTGAAACGAGTATGATTGGTTGCTGAACGTTTTACTGCTTTTCTTCATCACAAAATAGTTCCTCTTAAATTTCCAAGTGAGTAGGTACAGAAATATCGTATTTAACTATGCAATGTTGTCTAAATATTATAGTATGGATGATATTGCATTAAAAATTTCATACCGAGATTTCATCAGAAATATATGTTTTAGACCTCCTGAATCGGTAAAAAAAGATTTTTAGAAAAATGTCCGTGTGTGTGATTGGGAAAAGCATAGCTAAAAAAGGTCTCTGAGCAAAATTAAGCGGTCTTTCACTCCCAGTATAGAATGGGACGCTGAGAACCACAGCAGTTAAAGAGCGTCCAAAAATAAAAAATAAATAAATAAATAGCTAAAAAACGAAAAGTCTACTAAATACCAAACTTTGTATTTAAGTTCAGTATTTTCTAAGGATGCCACACGAAGATTTTCAAGAAAAATCCCCCCACCCCTACTACGCTATAGTAATAATAGGCGCGGTCGCGTAAATCGTAGCTTAAGAGTAGAAAATTTAGGAGGAATGCGTGTGTGTTTGACGGCAGAAAAGGCCGAACGAGATGAATAAATGAGTTCGATAATGATCTGGAACTCAAGAAAATCACTTCCGTCTTACCATTCCTTAATATCGTAAATCTGCACCCGGGTTTCGAACCCGCTAACTCCCTCGCAAGACCTACAGAAATGCCTCTGGAGTTGCGTGATACGGAACTGGAGCACCAAAGCAACACACGCGCTTGTGGTCTCAGTTGGGGTCAGGGTGAGTAGCTCACTTTACGTATCTCTTACTCAGTGGTTTTATGCCACAAACGTGGCGCGTGCAAAGGTCAATATTTTACTGTTTCTAACGTCTAAAGTTCTATTTGTAGACCTTTTTACTTTCTCTACACGCATTATGTGTGTAGTCTATTGAGAAGGTATTGTATTGCACCCAAAAATTCTATACCGAGATTTCACCGGAAATACATGTTTTGGACCTCCAAAAGAAAGCACTTTTAGAAAAAGGCCCGAGTGTATGTATCCGTGGGTAGCATAGTTCAAAAACGAAAGGTCTTTAATACCAATCTTGGTATTTTAGTTTAGTATATTCCAGGGATGCGAGGTAGGAGGCGAACGGTCTAACCACTCGGCCACGGCGCAGCCATGCCTTAAACATACGACATTTAATCCAAATCATTAGTCATCTTTTAGAAAATTAACATTTTAGACTATTTTGTAAAGTATGGGTAGTTCGATGTGGGAGGCTTTCTTGAAGTCTTCGTGTCATATCCTTGGTGTATGCTGAACTGGATCATACTTGGCATTTAATATACCGGGGCCGTTTTTTTTTTATCACCTCCGATAGGCTATAAATAAAAGACAAGCTCATAGAAAACAATTATTTTATTACTAAAAGTTTTGTACACTTATGGTTAATTTTCAACATAATCACCGAAAATATTGACACTTAATCGTACCTGTGCACAAGCCTTACAATACCCGCTTCAAAAAATGTTGCCGCCAATGATTTCAAATAAGCATTGACGTTGTTTTGAAGATCTTCGTTGGTTTGAAAGTGCTGCCCTCCTAGCCAAGTGTTCAGTTCAGGGAAAAGGGAAAAGTCGCTGGGTGCCAGGTCAGGACTGTACGGCGGATGATCGAAAATGCCCCATTGAAATTGTTCAAGGAGCCGATGGGTTGTGTCAGCAGTGTGTGGACGAGCGTTGTCATGGATCAACACAATTCCGGAAGTCAGCATTCCTCTTCGTTTGTTTTGAATGGTTCTCCGCAAACGCCGTAAAGTACGAAGATCTTCAAAATAACGTCAATGGTCATTTGAAATCATTGGCGGCAACATTTTTTGAAGCGGGTATTGCAAAGCTTATGCACAGGTACGATAAATGCCTCAATCTTTCCGGTGATTATGTTGAAAAGTAACCATAAATACATACACATAGTTTCTCTAGCCCGTATGTACAGTTAAGTTCGAATGGCTACCCAGGGCCGAAGTCTCCTATTCTCGTACCAGGGAGTACAAGACTCCGTGGCTCTTTCCATTAAGCCAATATTTGATTTTTAAAAAGTCCCCCCCCCCCGGTATGGGAACCTAGGTCGGGGCGACGGTCGCTAGCATACCGTCTACTATCTACCCGGGCTAGTGCCGGAGGACATTGAGGTGTCTGCACAACCCCGTCAAGGCAAGAGCCGAGACGTACCCAATATCCCTTGGGTATCGTGACCACTGCCACGTCGAGTCCAACCCAATCCGAACAGTTCACCTACAGGAGGGGCTCGGATGTTCGGCCCGACTACTTCTGGTCACGTCAGAAGTACCACGGGTGCTCTGGGTACGCAGCGCTCGCACCAAAACAGCTGAAGAGGTCGGAACCTCTCCCCTACGGGAAATCCGTATATACGAGAGTACATAGTGGATAGAGTAAGTATAGTATTGCACCCAAAAGTTCAATACCGATATTTCACAGGATATACATGTTTTGAGACCCCCTGATTTGGGTATACATTGTAAAACTGTGATGAGGTATATGATAAAAAGTTTGGCATTGTGTAATATACTCGACAGGTTTAGATGTGATCGCCTAAGGTGATTCAAGGTTTTATCATATTCTGCGACATTGGGGCAAGATGTTGGGATACGGTGGAATGGAGGGAAAAGTGTTCAACGCGAACCTCGATCACCTCCATTGAACAGTTAAGTGCGTGTTGGATTCTATTGGCGGGCATGGAAACACATGGAGGGGGAAACGTAAATTTGACAGCTGAGATCTGACAAGCGTGGTGAATGGACTGAAAATGGGGGGAGGGGAGGGGTAAGAGCAGCTAAACAATGCTGTTAATCCTATATGTATATTTTGTTTCTCTACGGCGTATACTAAGTAGGGTATGATATTCCACTGAAAATTCGATGTTCAGATTTCACCAGAAATATAACTTTTGGATATCCACGAATAAAATAAAATTAGAAAAATCTCATGTCTCCCATTCAGATAACTTTCTCTAGCTGTTCCATAAGTAATTAAAAGATTTGTTTCCAAAGTGACTTATCTCTATGAAATCATTTTTCACAAAAGACAAATTTCATATAATCCCTTGTCATATTAAGGTAGAAGCCTAATTTTTGGCATGTTGTGGCATTCAGTAATACTTGCAAATGTATCTATATATGTGAAAAAAATCACAAGAGTGGTAGGAATGGAGGAACTGGTATCACATGACAGGGAGTAAACTAAAGCTTTATATAGATGTCCACTGCAATATGATGAAGTTGATTTGTATTATTGATAAAATAAAAGTGCTATAGCTGTCAATCTTATGTTTATTATCATTTAAACACCATAACATCTAAATGGTAAACCAAAAGCCTTCAAAATGTTACTTTAATACCATACCGGATGAGATAATTGATTAAATATTTAAACTTCTCACACTATAAAGATAGCCAATACCAAACTTCTTTTTCCAACTGGAAATAATATTAATAGCTAAGGATTAATTGTAACCTGACTTTGTGTACTTAAATTATTCAAGTTTTCAGTTTATAAAGCTTAAAAACAAACAAAATTAATATAACAGCCAATGTAATTAATTTAACTATCACTAGAAATAATAGTATGGGCCTTATCACTGACTGCAAGAAAAGACCTGCTTATGAAATGACATTGCAGGATGATCATCAGAAATACATAGTTTTTACTTTCTCTATACTCACTACGTACATAGTGTATAGAGAATGTATTGCACTCCACCAAAAAATTCGATACCGAGATTTCACCGGAAATATATGTTTTAGGGTCCCCTGTATTCCAAAAAAGTATTTTCAGAAAAAGGTCCGTGTATGTGTGTCCGTGTGCCTGTGAACACGATAACTCAAAAACGAAAAGTCGGTAAAATACCAAACTTGGTATTTAAGTTTAGTATCTTCCAGGGACGCGACACGAAGATTTTGAGAAAAATCCCCCCACCCCCAACTACCCTTTACATGGAACTTTTTTCGAAAATTTTGATTTTCTAAAAAATGGCTCTAACGATTTTGATTAAAATATCGTATATTAAAGACATTTACCCGAAAAATAAAATGCATATTTTGAATTTTCTGGGAATAGCCTCTGAAGACTACTTTATTCTGAGTGAATTTTCCGGAATTTTGTGTAACTGCTAAACCGTAAGAGATAGAAAAAAACTTACCACACAAACAACGTAGAGCACATTAAAACACACAATTTATGTTCTATACATTTTTTCTTGGAGTTGATCGTTTTTTAGATATTCCTTGTTTTTTTTTTCAGGGTCGAAAATAATAACTTTTCTCATACAGGAATTTGTCAACTCATGCCCATATAAACAAAGGAACTTCAGTCACATAGTAACCAGCTTTTGACTATCGCTTTAACCTGTGCTACTCCCTTATTTCCTTTCTAGTTACAAGGAAGCAAGTAATAAGACTATTTCTGCTAATTTTTCTCGATTAGCATGAAGTAAAAACAAGCATAAGCTTTTTAACAATTTGTTGCAGAGATATAGGGAAAGTCATGTGAAAGAAAAACATCAGATTTTTTTTATAAGTAGCTTGAAGCGTTCCTATTGGCTATGAGGAGATGAGAGGCTTTGGAAATAAACAGAGCTGGGAGATGCGTCACGTTGGAAATAACATCAACTTTCAAAGCCTCCTGACGCTGGCATTTACATCGTTTTGAACATTTAATACAATTTACACCTTCGCTCTGGTATGCTCAGCCCAATTCTTTTAAAATCGGAGATGCGTCACTTTGGAAATAAGCCCTTCAATTTCTTGTTACAAAAGAGTATTCTTGTATACGTCATGCTGATCTAAGATAAACAGAAGCAGAAACGGTCTTATTACCTGCTGCCTTCTAAATAGAAGGTAAATAAAGGAATACACTAGGCTAAAGCGATACTGAAATCTCTTAAAAATTGATCGCTATGTGAAACAATTGTGGCTCGGCTCGGATGAAATTTAATTAGTTCAAAACTAAAACCAATAGTATAGAATATCTCGAAAACGGTCAACTCTACAAGGAAAACATTTGACATTCATTTTGGTTTAATGAGATCTAAATTTTTTGTGTAGTAAGTTTTTGTCTATCTCTTACGGTTTAACCGTTATGCAAAATTCTGCAAAACTCAACCAGAATAGAAAGCATTTGAGACGCCATTCTTAGAAAATTCAAAATATACATTTTATTTGTGATGTGAATACCTTTAATAACGGCATTTTAATCAAATTGTTAAAGCCATTTTTGAGAAAAATAAAACAAAAAAATTCGAAATATATTCCACATAAATGGTAGCTGGGAGTAGGGGAATTTATTTTTAAAATCTTCGTGCGGCATCCGTGAAAGATACTGAACATAAATATCAAGTTCGGTATTTAAACGACCTCTCGTTTTTTGGGCTATGCTGTCCACAGACACACATTCACGGACCTTTTTCTAAAAATCTAATGTGTTCCATTCACATGAGTTTCTCTACATCTCAGCAGAAATATTCTTAAAAAGCTTATGCTGCTATTTACTTCCTGCTATTCGAGAAAAAATAGCAGAAATAGTCTTATTACTTGCTTCCTTGTAAGTAGAAGCGAAATAAGGGAGTACCATAGGTTAAAGTAATAGTCAAAAGCTGGTTGCTATGAGATTCAAGTTCCTTTGTTTGTATGGACAGGAGTTGACAAATTCCCGCATGAGAAAAGTATGTTTTTCAAAGCTGAAAGTAATAACAAGGAATATCTCAAAAACGATCAGCTCCACGAGAAATTATGTAAAATTACAAGTAATTCTAGGCAACATTTGATTGTAGGCAGTTGTTTGAAGCAGTGGAAGTGCGCATTACTTTGAAAATGGAGAAATTCGAATATCGTTCTGTGATAAAATTCTTCGCAAAAGAAGGTTAACACTTACAGAAATTCATTTGCGGATTGTAAATTTATGTGGTGGCCCTTCACCTTCAGTTTCCACTAAAAACTGTAACCACACCGTAAATTACTGAAAAAGTGCAAGACATGATTTTGGAAGATCGGCGTAGAAAGGTGAGTGAAATTGCTGATGCTATTGGAATTCCAAAGGAACGTATTGATCACATCTTGCATCAGGAATAAGACATGGATAAGCTTTGCGCAAGATGGCTGCCGTGTATCCTCACTGTGGATAACAAACGCATTCGCATGACACTTTCTGAAAAGTGCTTGGTGCATTTTCAGAAGAAAGAAGTTACTTTTTGCCCCAATTCATCACAATAGATGAAACATAGATCCACCACTGCACACCCGAATCCAAGCAGCAGTCGAGGCAGTGGACAGAAGCTGGTTCTTCAGCTCCAAAGAAGGCGAGGATGTTGCCATCGGCGGGAAAGATCATGGCGTCAGTGTTTTGGGATGCCAAAGGAATTTTATTGATTGATTACCTCTAAAAAGGCAAAACCATTACTGGAGAATGCTACTCTCAACTTATAACCAAACTGAATGCAAGCATTCGTGAAAACAGACCCGGGTTAAAAAGGAAACAAAATGTTTTCCATCAGAACAATGCACCTGCCCACAAAAATGTTTTCTCAATGGGGAAATTGAGAGATCTGCACTATGAAGAGCTGGAACATCCACCTTATTACCCAGATTTGGCTCCCTCGGACTTCAATCTGTTTCCAAAACTGAGGAAATCCCTCGCTGGTGGGCGCTTTTCGTCCAATGAAGAATCAATTGCGGCTGTAAATGGGTACTTTGCAGCACAACAGAGAGGGGATAATGGCATTGGAACACCGCTGGACAAAATGTGTTGATATTAGAGGAGATTATGTTGAAAGCATTAATTGTCTATCGTTATTCTCTCTCAGGCCCAGAACTTTTCAGACCACCTCATATGTCTCCCGTTTTGAGAAAAGTTTAAGTACTTTAAAACTGAAACCAATAACTCGGAATATCTCTAAAACGATTAACGCCACAAATACAATGTATATAACACAACTTGTGTATTTTAACGAGATACGTTTTTGTATAATAGGATTTTCTCTTATCTCCTACGCTTTACCATTTATACAAAAGTCATCCAGAATAAAGAGGTCTTTAGAGGCTATTTCCAGAAATTCAAGATATACATTTCATTTGTCTCGAAAATATCCTAAACATATAACATTTTTATCAGAATTATTAAAGCCACTCTTGAGAAAATCAACATTTTCGAAAAAATGTTCTATGTAAAGGGCAGTTGGGGTTCTCGATATTCTTTTTTTTTTTTAAATCTTCGTGTCGCATATTAGAAGATAATGTATTTAAATACCACGTTTGGTATTTAAACAATTTTGAGCTATGCTGACATAGACAGACACGCACACACGGACCTTTTTCTAATAATCTAATGTGTTCCATTCATATGCTTTTCTCTAAATCTCTATAACAAATTATTGTTAAAAAGCTTATTCTTCTATCTATATCGTGCTAATGGAGATAAACATTAACAGAAACGTTCTTATTACTTAGTTCCTTATAAGTAGAAGGGAAATAAGGGAATACATTAGGCTAAACCGACAGTCAAATGGTTTAAAATGTGGTTGCTATGGGATTGAAATTCGTTTCTTTGCGCTGCCAGTGACAAGTTCCCGTATGAGAAAAGTTCAAGTATTTTAAAACTGAAACCAAAAACAAGGAATATCTCGAAAATGGTCAAATCCACGAAAAACGTATGACATAAATTCTTAATTTTAAGAAGATATACATTTGTTGTGTGTTACGTTTTTGTATCTCTTACGGTTCACCAGTTTTACAAAATTCAGAAAACAATTAATCCAAAATAAAGAGGTCTTCAGAAGCTGTTCCAGAGTATTCAAGATTTACATTTTATTTGCCATGTACACGTCTTAAATATAAGAGGTTTTAATAAAAATCGTTTGAGCCACATTTGAAAAAATTAAAATTTTCGAAATGTTTTCCTTATAAAATGTAGTTTGGTGTAGGGGGACTTTTCTCAAAGTCTTCGTGTCGCATCTGTGGAAGATGCTAAACTTAGATATCAGGTTTGGCATTTTACCGACTTTTTCTTTTTGAGCTATCGTGTTCAGACACACGGACATACACGGATCTTTTTCTAAAAATGCTTTTTTTGGATACTGGGGACCGTAAAACATATATTTCCGGTGAAATCTCGGTATTGAATTTTTGGGTGGAGTGCAACACCTTCTCTATACACTATGTACGTAGTACGTGTAGAGAAAGTAAAAGTTGTTGTTTCTGAGCTGAACACTCATTTTGGATTCGCAGTTTGCTTGGTTCTCGACAGGCCACTGACCCACGGCGTTGGTTTGTTAGACCTTGTCCGAAAGGCAAGCTTGAAGTAAAGGAAATACAGTATCGCCTTGAGCTGGTCCTTCATATACATGGATATACATTGACAGACACGTGGAGCTAAAGCCATGATCACACGTTTCGCCCTCCTAGAAGCATGTTGGACGCTACTGGCAGGCACGGAAACCATGGACGGGCTAGGTAAATTTATACTTAAGGCAAGACAGCTGAGGTCTGAGAAGGGGGGGGGGGAATAAGGTCAACTAAACAAAAGTGACTACATTGTTCTACATACATGTATATTATGTCATACTTAGGTCACTGTTGTGCTATGGTTTTATATATGTTGTATATATTATGTGTATATATGTCTTTTACGTGTAATTTTCAATTATAAGAGGGTGCATTTATGAAGGTGTACTCTGTGCTGTAAATTTAAATTGCTATATTTGAATATCTTTGTCTTTTTATTTTCGTGTTTACTCATTTAATTCTTTGTTGTTGTTGTTGTTTTAACATTGCTTGTAATGTGTATTACAAAAGCACGTACGGTCTGTGGACCCGTGCGATTGTTGAAATTCTATGTATGATATTGCTATGTCAATAAATACACTTATTCATTCACGTTTCGCCCTCCTGTCCTTACAAATCCCTCTACCTGATCTGCAAACAAACTTCTTACAAACAGAAATTCTGTTAAAGTAAGAGCTGAAGCTTTCCTGACGATGTATTAACTCTAAAACGATCTTGGGCTCCAAACTTTTCGAAGATGTGCATCATCTTCGTCTTCAGGGTACACTGATGGTTTGAAACTCCGGATCCCAATGATGCCTTCACTTTGACATAAATAAATCCAATCAGATCCTAATTTCACTCTGACACTATAAATAAATCCAATCAGATGCTAGCTTCACTCTGGCACTATAAACAGAAACAATCAGATGCTAGCTTCATTCTGACACTATAAATAGAAACAATCAGATGCCAGCTTCACTCTGACACTATAAATAGACACAATCAGATGCCAGCTTCACTCTGACACTATAAACAGAAACAATCAGATGCTAGCTTCATTCTGACACTATAAATAGAAACAATCAGATGCCAGCTTCACTCTGACACTATAAATAGAAACAATCAGATGCCAGCTTCACTCTGACACTATAAATAGATACAATCAGATGCCAGCTTCACTCTGACACTATAAATAGAAACAATCAGATGCCAGCTTCACTCTGACACTATAAATAGATACAATCAGATGCCAGCTTCACTCTGACACTATAAACAGAAACAATCAGATGCTAGCTTCATTCTGACACTATAAATAGAAACAATCAGATGCCAGCTTCACTCTGACACTATAAATAGATACAATCAGATGCCAGCTTCACTCTGACACTATAAATAGAAACAATCAGATGCCAGCTTCACTCTGACACTATAAATAGATACAATCAGATGCCAGCTTCACTCTGACACTATAAACAGATCCAATCAGATGCTAGCTTCATTCCGACACTATAAATAGATACAATCATATGCCAGCTTCACTCTGACACTATAAATAGATACAATCAGATGCCAGCTTCACTCTGACACTATAAATAGATACAATCAGATGCCAGCTTCACTCTGACACTATAAATAGATACAATCATATGCCAGCTTCACTCTGACACTATAAACAGATACAATCAGATGCCAGCTTCATTCTGACACTATAAATAGATACAATCAGATGCCAGCTTCACTCTGACACTATAAACAGATCCAATCAGATGCCAGCTTCACTCTGACACTATAAACAGATCCAATCAGATGCCAGCTTCACTCTGACACTATAAACAGATCCAATCAGATGCCAGATTCACTTTGACACTATAAATATAACCAATCAGATACAAGCTTCACTTTAACACTATAAATAGTACAAATCTGATGCCAGCTTCACTTTGATTCTATAAATAAAACCAATCATATGCCAGCTTTACTCTGACACTATAAATAGAAAATAGATACAATCAGATGCCAGCTTCACTCTAACACTATAAACAGATACAATCATATGCCAGCTTTACTCTGACACTATAAATAGAAAATAGATCCAATCAGATGCCAGCTTCACTCTGACACTATAAACAGATACAATCAGATGCCAGCTTCACTCTGACACTATAAATAACACCAATAGATATCAGCTTTATTCTGACACTATAAATAGATACAATCAGATGCCAGCTTCACTCTGACACTATAAACAGATACAATCAGATGCTAGCTTCACTCTGACACTATAAATAACACCAATAGATATCAGCTTTATTCTGACACTATAAACAGATACAATCAGATGCTAGCTTCACTCTGACACTATAAACAGATACAATCAGATGCCAGCTTCACTCTGACACTATAAATAACACCAATAGATATCAGCTTTATTCTGACACTATAAATAGATACAATCAGATGCCAGCTTCACTCTGACACTATAAACAGATACAATCACTTGCCAGCTTCACTCTGACACTATAAACAGATACAATCATATGCCAGCTTCACTCTGACACTATAAACAGATACAATCAGATGCCAGCTTCACTCTGACACTATAAACAGATACAATCAGATGCCAGCTTCACTCTGACACTATAAACAGATACAATCAGATGCCAGCTTCACTCTGACACTATAAATAGATACAATCAGATGCCAGCTTCACTCTGACACTATAAATAGATACAATCATATGCCAGCTTCACTCTGACACTATAAACAGATACAATCAGATGCCAGCTTCACTCTGACACTATAAATAGATACAATCAGATGCCAGCTTCACTCTGACACTATAAATAGATACAATCAGATGCCAGCTTCACTCTGACACTATAAATAGATACAATCAGATGCCAGCTTCACTCTGACACTATAAACAGATACAATCATATGCCAGCTTCACTCTGACACTATAAACAGATACAATCAGATGCCAGCTTCACTCTGACACTATAAATAACACCAATAGATATCAGCTTTATTCTGACACTATAAATAGATACAATCAGATGCCAGCTTCACTCTGGCACTATAAACAGATCCAATCAGATGCCAGATTTACTTTGACACTATAAACAGATCCAATCAGATGCCAGCTTCACTCTGACACTATAAACAGATACAATCATATGCCAGCTTCATTCTGACACTATAAATAGATACAATCAGATGCCAGATTCACTTTGTCACTATAAACAGATACAATCATATGCCAGCTTCACTCTGACACTATAAACAGATACAATCATATGCCAGCTTCATTCTGACACTATAAACAGATACAATCAGATGCCAGCTTCACTCTGACACTATAAATAGATACAATCAGATGCCAGCTTCACTCTGACACTATAAACAGATACAATCAGATGCCAGCTTCATTCTGACACTATAAATAGATACAATCAGATGCCAGCTTCACTCTGACACTATAAATAGATACAATCAGATGCCAGCTTCACTCTGACACTATAAACAGATCCAATCAGATGCCAGATTCACTTTGACACTATAAATATAACCAATCAGATACAAGCTTCACTTTAACACTATAAATAGTACAAATCTGATGCCAGCTTCACTTTGATTCTATAAATAAAACCAATCATATGCCAGCTTTACTCTGACACTATAAATAGAAAATAGATACAATCAGATGCCAGCTTCACTCTAACACTATAAATAGATACAATCAGATGCCAGCTTCACTCTGACACTATAAACAGATACAATCATATGCCAGCTTCACTCTGACACTATAAACAGATACAATCAGATGCCAGCTTCACTCTGACACTATAAATAACACCAATAGATATCAGCTTTATTCTGACACTATAAATAGATACAATCAGATGCCAGCTTCACTCTGACACTATAAACAGATACAATCAGATGCCAGCTTCACTCTGACACTATAAATAGATACAATCAGATGCCAGCTTCACTCTGACACTATAAACAGATACAATCATATGCCAGCTTCACTCTGACACTATAAACAGATACAATCATATGCCAGCTTCACTCTGACACTATAAACAGATACAATCATATGCCAGCTTCACTCTGACACTATAAACAGATACAATCAGATGCCAGCTTCACTCTGACACTATAAATAGATACAATCAGATGCCAGCTTTACTCTGACACTATAAATAGAAATAATCAGATGCCACCTTCGCTCTGACACTATAAATAGTTCCAATCACATGCCAGCTTCACTCTGACACTATAAATAACACCAATAGATATCAGCTTTATTCTGACACTATAAATAGATACAATCAGATGCCAGCTTCACTCTGACACTATAAATAGATCCAACTATAACTAGATTGGTTTGAAAGTGCTGCCCTCCTAGTCACGTCTTCAGTTGAGGGAAAAGGTAAAAGTCGCTGGGTGCAAGGTCAGGACTGTACGGCGGATGATCGAAAATGTCCCATTGAAATTGTTCAAGGAGCCGATGGGTTGTGCCAACAGTGTATGGACAAGCGTTGTCATGGATCACACCATTCTTGAAGTCAGCATTCCTCTTCGTTTGTTTTGAATGACTGTCCACATACGTCGTAAAGTATGAAGATCTTCAAAACAACGCCAAAGCTCATTGACAGCAACATTTTTGAAGGGGTATTGCAAAGGTTGTGCACAGGTACGATAAATATCTCAATCTTCTCGGTGATTTTGTTGAAAAGTAACCAAAGTGTACAGAACTTTTGGTAATAAAATAATTGTTTTCTATGAACTTGTCTTTTATTCATGGATTATCGGAGGTTGACAAAAAAAAAAATAAATAAACGGCCCGCGTATAACCTTAATTTACCTTCCGGTGAAATAGAATTTCATGTACTTGTATATTCAATAAATGAATGCTTATCGGGCGCGTGTGCCATCCATTACAAGCCGCCACTGCAAAAATGATTTGAAATAATGAAGAGAGATCTGAAGGCAAACTTGTTGAGTTACTGAAGACATTAGATCAGCTGCAACCACTGCGGAAATCTTGACACGACTTTTCTGTTATTATAAATGACAGTGCATGCCACTCCTGTGATTAATGTGGTGTGTCTTGTTCTTCTTATCTGAGACATTCAACATATACTTCTTGCTCTTTTATTATGTATATTTATATAACTTACCACTGAATTGCAGTTTTTACTTTCTCTACACATAATGTACATAGTGTATAGAGAGGGTATTGCACTCCACTCAAAAATTCGAAACCGGGTTTTGGGTCCCCCTGAATCCAAAAAAAGCATTTTCAGAAAAATGCACATGTGTGTGTGTGTGTGTGTGTGTGTGTGTGTGTGTGTGTGTGTCCCAGTGGCTATGAACACGATAACTCAAAAACGAAAAGTCTGTAAAATACCAAGCTTTGTATTTAAGTTTAGTATCTTCCAGGGATATGACGCGAAGATTTTGAGAAAAATCCCCCCATCCAAAAATACCCTTTACATGGAACATTTTTGAAAATTTTGAATTTCTCAAAAATGGCTCTAGCGATTTTGATTAAAATATCGTATATTAAAGATATTTACGTGACAAATAAAATGTATATCTTGAATTTTCTGGGAATAGCCTCTGAAGACTACTTTATTCTGGAGGAATTTTACGGAACTGCTAAACAGTAAGAGATGGACAAAAACTCACAACACAAAAAAATGTAGAGCACGTTAAAACATACAATTCATGTTATATTCATTTTTTTTTCGAGAAGTTTATTGCGTTTCAGATGTGCAAAAGTAATTAAGTGGGCTTCAGATGTTATTCCTAAGAAATTCAGGATGTACATTTTGTCATGTAAAATATTTAATATACAATATTTGAATCCAGATCGTTTTAACCACTTTTGAATAAATCTGATGTTACACTCCCATGGCTTTTTCTAGCTACTCTACAAACTTCTTACAAAAGATAATTATCCTTTCTACACAATACTAATCGAGATAAACATTAACAGAATGTTCTTATTACATAGTTCCTTATAAGTAGAAGGGAATAAGGGAATACGCTATGCTAAAGTGATATTAAAATGTTTTAAAAGCTATCGTTATGCGATTGTCATTGAAAATTGCTTATTTGCCTGGCCAGGAGTGGAACAAAAGAAAAACTGACTCTTCCTGTCGGAGAAAAATTTAAGTACTTCACAATTGAAACTAATAACAAGGAATATCTCGGAAATGGTTACCTCCACAACAAAAATATAAAGGACATAAAGTGTGTGTTTTCATGAGATCTACATCTTTGTGCCGTAAGTTTTTTGTCTATCTGTTACGGTTTAGCAGTTAAACAAAATTCGGCAAAATTCATCAAGAATAAAGAGGTCGTCAGTGGGTATTCCTAGAGAATTAAAGATTTAATTTTATATGAGATATAAATAGTTTTAATATAGGTACTGTATTTTAATCAAGACAGACCATTTTTGAGAACATGAAAATACATATGGTCTTTTGTGCACCTGCCTTTCCTCGCTCTTCAAGACATAAACAAAAAAAGTGCTGCAGAATTGGTGTAATACATGTGCGCCATCCGAGAAAGGAATATGATCTTGAAGCGCCTGTTCTAAATGAACATATTATAGTTACTTTCCTGTAACGTCTAAGTATAGTATCTCGTTACGATGTTTCTGTGATTGGATTTGAACTTCTAGTTCGTGACTTCGCCGCTATGCGCCATGGTGACGAAGGATCGGCTCGCCATCCACAGAGGGCACTCTCAGCGTCCCATTAAATACTGGGCGTGACAGACCGCTTAATTTTAGTCAGAGGCCTCTTTTTACGTGCCCAAAAATCTATGACACTGGAGCTGGGATTTTATTCCCCTTCCGAAGGAAGTCATGCTAAAGATTTTTACACCCGAAAAAAATCCAACGTCCTCCACCGGGTTTGAACATTCGAATTTGTAGGACGAAATCACGACTTACGGGCTTAAATAGCGGAATTTTTTCAAGAAACCTGCTTCTGTCAAGGCGTGGAGTTCTTTTACGCGCAAATAAATATTGCACGCGACACCAGCTTTAACTATCTTCCCGCAAGAAGCCATGCTAAGGATTTTTGCGTCCGAAAAAGTCCATCACCCTCCACCAGCGCGTTTTAGAAGCTACTAGAATGGTAACCACTACATTACGGAAGGCGATATTGTTAAGGATAACTTTCACTAAATCTTGAACAGAAATACATACATTAGACTAGGAGCATGGAGGAGCACAAAAATTGCTGACGAGAATGGTACGAGAATCTGTCCCATTTGCGAGGAGGAAGAGTCGTGGACTCGCATTGGCAAGATGTAGGGGTACGGAGGAATGGCGGCAAAAATATTTACCACGATCCTTTACCACCGCGAATGTAGAGCTGGAAGTATGTTGGACGCTACTGGCAGGCCGGAAGATGTAGACGGGCTAGGTAAACAAGACAGCTGAGATCTGAGAAGGCTGCCAATAGAGAAGGGGGGGGGAGGGATAAGAACAACTAAACAAAAATGACTAGAATGTTTTACATACATATTTGATGACATACTTAGGTCACTGTTGTGTTATGGTTTTATGTATTGTGTATATAGTATGTGTATATATTTCCTTTATGTGTATGTATTTCTTTTTAGTGTGTATTACAAAAGCACTCTATTGACCCGAGCGATTGATGAAGTTCAATGTATGATATTATGTCAATAAATACACTTATTCATTCATAATAGTGTTTAACGCCCGCTTTTCTACGATAGCGCAGGCGATGACATTCATGATACATGCAATGAAGATGGAACTCCGGCGGGGGAAACCGGAGAAAACTCGCCCCTGCGCCGCTTTGTCCACCACAGATCTCACATGCGGACGCTTGGATCGAACCCGGGCCGTGTAGGTGAGAGGCCAGTGCCTGACCGCGGCGCGGACCGGACCAATACTTGCTTGGAGCACACGATGCCACACAAACTCTCAGACGCAGTGGTGGGGATATAGATTACCTAATCGCCGCAGAAAAGGTAGTCCTCTTGTACCGGATTCAAACAACCTGCCGAATAGTCTTATTCCGGAGCAATTTATTCCAAAACATTCGCTTTAGGATACTAGGCACCTCTGAGGAATGTGGTGTATATGTCCTGTTAGACAGGAGCAAACCGGTTTATATGATAATAGCACTGCAATCTCTTTTATAGTCTCTATCAAGTACGATAGGCTATAAATAAAGACAAGTTTATAGAAAACAATTATTCTGTTACTAAAAGTTTTCTACACTTATGCTTACTTTTCAACGTAATCACCGAAAAGATTGAGACATTTATCGTATCTGCGCACACGCTTTGCAATACCCGCTTCAAAAAATGTTGCCGCCAATGATTTCAAATGACCATTGCCGTTGTTTTGAAAATCTTTGTAGATAAGAGATTAATCTTTCGAATAAAAAATTTGCGGAACAGCTAGAGAAAGTCGTGTGAATGGAAAACGTCAGATTTTTAAGCCTTGCCTTAATATAGTATTTGTTTCAAAGATCAGCAATTCTGCGTGGTCTAGTGACCCCGTTATATGCAACTTGTATAACATGTAAATTAAACACAGTCTACACTTTTTATGTAAGTCTGTAGGTCTACATTACACTTGTACAGCTATTAGAATTATATGGAAGCACAGTCCCTATCACAATTCGTCTCAATGCATTATTATTATTATTATTATTATTATTATTATTATTACGAGGACCGTTTTATTTCAACCTCCGATAGACTATAAATAAAAGCCAAGTTCACAGAAATTTTATTACTAAAAGTTTTATACACTTATGGTTACTTTTCAACATAATCACTGAAAAGACGTTGTTTTGAAGATTTTCGTACTTTACGACGTTTGCGGAGAGCCATTCAAAACAAACGAAGAGGAATGCTGACTTCAGGAACTGTGTTGATCCATGACAACGCTCGTCCACACTCAGCTGGCACAACCCATCGGCTCCTTGAACGATTTCAATGGGACATTTTCGATCATCCGCCATACATTCCTGACCTGGAACCCAGCGACTTTAACCTTTTCCCTGAACTGAAGAAGTGGCTAGGAGGGCAGCACTTTCAAACCAATGAAGATCTTCAAAACAACATCAATGCTCATTTGAGATCATTGGTGGCAACATTTTTTGAAGCGGGTATTGCAAAGCTTGTGCACAGGTACGATACATGTCTCAATCTTTTCGGTGCTCTTATTGAAAAGCGTACAAAGCTTTTAGTAATAAAATAGTTGTTTTCTATGAACTTGTCTTTTATATAAAACCTATCAGAGATTGAAAAAAAACTGACCTCGTATTTACACATGGTAGGCGGAGAAGGGTATTGCATTCCAAGGATATTGTAAGGATTTTTCAGGAAAATTCTCCAACTCAAACTACCTTTTACATGGAAGAGTTTTCTAAATAGCCTATTTTTACTTTCTCTAGCCCACATGTACAATGTATTTAGGAATAGAGAAGGTATTGTATTCTTCCCAAAATTTGATGTCGAGATTTCACTGGAAATATATGTTTAGAGTTGCCTAAGTCAGAAAAAAACGCATTTAGAAAAAGGTTCATGTGTGTGTGTCTGTGGACAGCATAGCTCAAAAACGAAAAGACAGTTAAATACCAAACTTGGTATTTTACTGTCATTTTCTCAGAAATGGCTCTATCTTGATTAAAATACCGTATATTAAAACTACTTACATCTCAAATAAAATTATATCTTAAATTTTCTAGGAATACCATCTGAAGATCTTTTTATTCTGAATGAATTTTGTATAACTGTTAACCGTAAGAGATACACAAAAACTTACACACAAAAAAACGTAGGGCTTGTTAAAACACAATTTATCCTATATGCATTTTTTCGTTGATTTCATCATTTTTGAAGACATTCCTTGATTTTTGTTTCAGTTTTAAAATATTTAATACATTTCTCACACGGGAACTTATTAACAGCTCACCACGCAAAGAATCGGATTTCAATCCAATAGCAGCCCCATTTCAAAACATTTGACTGTTGTTTTAGTTTGTCGATAGTAAATTTCGAAAATGTTGATTTTCTCATAAATGGCTACGGTTTTGATTAAAATGTCGTTTATTAAAGATATTTACATGACAAATGAAATCTATATTCTGAATGTTCTAGGAATTGCCTTACAGACCTCTTTATTCTGGATGAATTTTACGAATTTTGTATAACTGCTAAACCGTAAGAGATGGACAAAAACTTACCACACAAAAATTGTAGAGTTCGTCAAAATACACAATTTATAATACACATTTTTTTCGTGGAGTTGATCGTTTTTGAGATATTCCTTGTTTTTGGTTTCAACTTATAAAACTTATACTTTTCTCATACAGGAATTTGTCAACTCCTATCCATACAAACAAAGGAACTTCAGTGACATAGCAACCAGCTTTGGACTATCAGTTTAACCTATGGTACTCCCTTATTTCGCTTCTACTTACAAGGAAGCAAGTAATAAAATTATTCCTACTAATTTTTTCTCGATTAGCATGACGTAAATAGAAGCATAAGCTTTTTAACAATAATTTGTTGCAGAGATGTAGAGAAAGTGATATGAATGGAACACATCAGATTATTTAGTTTCAGGGGGTCGTAAAACATGCACCTATTTCCGGTGAAATCTTGGTATCGAATTTTTGGGGTAGAATACAATACTTCCTCGGTCCTTCTGGGTAGTGTTGGGGTAGCGTGTCTGCCTCTTATTCAACAGGTCGTGAGTTCGAATCTCGCTTAGTTTGAGTTACCGGATAAGATTTTTTTTTTTTGGGCTTTGCCTTATCCTGAGAAGATAAATGTCGAGTAACTTTAAGCTCCATGGACCCCGAGATCATTTGAGCATAATTTCACCAATTTCATTCATTGTCACATATGACCAACCAGGTTAAAGGTCGTTAAGCTATAAGAAGAAAAATCTAATGTATACCATTCGCATGACTTTTTCTACATTTCTGCGAAAAGTATTCTTAAAAATCTTATACTTCTATTTACTTCATGCTAATCGGAAAAAAGTAGCAGAAATAGTCTTATTACTTGCTTCCTTGTAAGTAGAAGCGAAATAAGGGAGTGCCATAGGTTAAAGTGATAGTCAAAAGCACGTTGCTATATCACTGAAGTTGCTTTGTTTGTACGGACAGCAGCTGATAAATTCCTGTTTGAGAAAAGTGTTTTTCATAGCACAAACCAAAAACAAGGAATGTCTCAAAAAGGATGAACTCGACGAAAAAATGTATATAACATAAACTGTGTATTTTAACGTGCTCTACATTTTTGTGTAGTAAGTTTTTGTCCATCTCTTACGGTTTAGCAGTTACTCAAAATTCCGTAAAATTCATCCAGAATAAAGTTTTCTTTAGAGATTATTCCCAGAAAATTCAAGATATACATTTTATTTGTCAGGTAAATATCTTTAATACACTATATTTTAATCAAAACCGTTAGAGACGTTTTTTAAAAAATAAAAATTTTCGTAAATGTAAAGGGTAGTTGGGGGTGGGGACTTTTAGATAGACAGGCAGACAGACAGACAGACAGACACACAGGTACTTTATTTCACTGCTTAGGGCGTGGCCTGGCAGCGCTGTCAATGTAATAATACAATGTAGAATACAATTGAGTTAAATAACAATAATGTGAGTAATACACTGTTAAAATGCCAATGACATCATAGTACACTAATATATACATAATTGTAACAACAGTAATAATAACGCAATACTTTTATTTACTATCCTGACTATAAATCACTCTTCTTTAGTCTCTTTTTAAAACTATTTACACTTTGAGGCAAAGTCTCCAGTAAATCTGCAGGTATTTTGTTCCATTCGTTTATTGTTCTATTTGTGAAGGAAAATTTACCTATGTCTGTTTTCTGTTCCCTATTTCTTATTTTTTCCGAGTGATCATTCCTCCCACAGTATAATGGCTTTAATAATTGTTTGGAGATGTCTTTCCATGCAGGTTCCCCCTTATAGGCTCTAAAAATTGCACATATCCTTGCTCGTCTCCTACGTTTTTCTAGTGTTTCCCAGGAAGTAGCAGTGCTGCTATGATTTTCGAATCGTTTACTTCTGTCTACAAATTTAGCTGCTCTTTTTTGAACTCTCTCTAGTGCCAGTTTTTGCCCCACCCGATACGGATCCCAGCATGCAGCACTATATTCTAATATTGGTCAAACTAAAGAAGTGTATGCCAAATTTCGCGACTTTCCATTGCTGCGTTTTAAAATCCTCGTTACGAAATGCAACGCTTTCCAGCCTTCCTAGTGATCGAGTTTACATGTTCCCCCAACTCCAATCTTTGATTTAGTATTACCCCTAAATATCTGGTACTATTTACTCTCAGTATTTTCTTATTGTCTAATTTATATGTTACGTTTTCTGCTATTCTTGCCCTCGAAAATATAATTGTTTTACATTTGTTTGGATTTATCTCCATTTTATTATATTTTGCCCAGAGTTGAATTTTGTTTAAATCTTCTTGTAGATCTATTGTGTCACCTCTACCGCTAATATTTCTATAGATTATACAATCGTCTGCAAATAGGCGAATCTGAGATGTTATCCCTTCCCGTAAATCATTTATATATGCTAAGAAAAGCAACGGCCCGATCACGCTTCCCTGGGGCACACCAGAGTTACATTTGTAGGAGACGATAATTTATTTCCCACCCGCACTCTTTGGGTTCGTTCGCTCAAAAATTCCCGAATCCAAGTTATTACTCTGTTGTCTATTTGCAGCTTACAAAGTTTTTCTATTAGTCGTCCATGAGGTACAAGGTCAAACGCTTTAGAAAAATCGATTATTATTGCATGTACCTTTCCACCCGCGTCTAGTGTATCGGCTACATCCTGACAAACAGCTACTAGTTGACTCTCACAAGAATGTCCGTTCCGGAAACCATGTTGGCCTTCGAAGAGCCAATGCGTTTTATCCCATTCACGTCTTAAATATTGTGCTATAAGATACTCAACTTGTTTGCTTACTACTGATGTCAAACTAACTGGTCTATAGTTTGCCGCATTTGTTCGATCCCCTGCTTTATAAATAGGCACAACTATAGCCTGCTTCCAGTCTTGCGGTATACTTCCGTTATTTACTGTTACTTCGAATAGCCTCAGTATGTATGGAACGATTGCCTCCCCCCAATCTTAAGAAAGTCGCCGAAATGCCATCTGGCCCGACTGGTTTATGTTTTCCTAATTTAGCCAACCGTCTTCTAATGTCACTTGGCTTCACTGTCATAGGGGGCCCTTCCGTTCTTTTAATACAGGCATTGCTCTTTACTTGAAAAATTGAAGCGAAATGTTGATTAAACACTTCGGCCTTTGACAATGAATCGGCCGTTAGTATATTTCCATTCTTGATTTCTGGAATGATTTCTGCGTTTCCCCTGCGCCTTCTCACAAATTTAAAAAATTGCTGCCAACTATTCCTGTCAGACGAGAGAATACTTTTTAAGAAATGTTCTTCCGCGGTAATCTTTTCTAATAGAAGTTTGTTTGACAAAACTCGGAATTTATTTGCGTGATAACTACTAATGTTTCATGAACTATATGCTCTCCTGACTTGTTTCTTTAGCCGTTTTACTGTTTTGTAGTATTCCGCGTCAGGGTTTTTAGTTAGCATTTTACGGGGTATATATTTATATGTTGCTTCCATAACAATTTTTTTAAAATTTTGCCATATTTCTTCTACCGAGCTTCCAGATTGGGACCACAGCGAATATTTTTCGTTTAAGAATTTTTGCAGCCTGGGATGTCTCCTTTGTTATATTGGTAAAAGTGTCTCATTTCATCCGTATGAAACTTGGCACGTATTCCTTCTACTTTAAGTAATACGCAGTTATGGTCACTTATACCTGAAAAAACCTCGCATTCTAGTACAGCTTCTTCTGGTTTTACAAGAAATACGTCCAATGGTTGGGGTTTTTACAGTTTTTACAGTTTGAACAAGGCCACCTTCCCAAACCAGCTCATTAACAATAGCCTGCGATTCCCCACCCCTCACGTCACCCGCCCAGTTAACTTGCGGAAGATTTAGGTCTCCCCCTACAATTACCTGCTCACTGGCCATGTCACTCTTAAAAATTCGTTTTGCAAGTGATTTTAGTGATCCTAAGTGATCACCTGGTGGCCTAAATATTCCTATTACCTGCCATTTACTTTTACTATAGTTTCCTGAAATTTCTACTTGTAAGATTTCATATTCCTCATCCCTCCATAATTCAACAGCATTGTATATATTCTTGACACAAATAAATATCCCACCTCCTCTGTCATTCCTATCTCTTCTTATTGTCGTGAGGTTATTCCCTAATACTTCAGCGTTTGTAATATCTGGATGAAGCCATGATTCGGTACCTATTACTACGTCTGGATCATAAGCATTTATTAAGTTTGAGAATTCTAATTTTTTGTTTAAGATACTTCGACAATTTACCTGCAAAATCACTAGAGACTCACCTTTACCATTGGGTTTTTCGTCGGCGTTCCCACAGTTCCATTGTCAGTTGCCACCGGCCTCATCCCGTCCACCATCACCTTCCTCGTTTCGTCCGCAGCCCCCCTCGCCAGATGCGCCACCGTCGTGTTCATCACCGTCCTCGTCTCGTCCAGCGCCGTCCTCTTCCCGTTTTCCGCCGAACGATGCAGCCACTCTAGTGAAAAGCGACGCCAATGACGCCGCTCCTCTCCTATTTAGGTGCACACCATCACGCTCTAAATCATTATCACCCAGCCAGGAGTTTGGGTCAACGAAGAGAAGACCCAGTCGCTCTGCCACCCATTGAAAAGAGTCATTTACTCTACCAACCTTGCGCCAGTTTACGTCTCTCGTACCACTCCCCTTAAAATTATTTTAGCAGCGGGAAATTTACTCTTCATTGTTGTAGCCACATCGTACATGTTCCCCATGATGTGGTCTATGCTTCCCCTCAGGTC
Organism: Hymenopus coronatus; assembly: GCA_030762935.1. Classification (NCBI taxonomy): domain Eukaryota; kingdom Metazoa; phylum Arthropoda; class Insecta; order Mantodea; family Hymenopodidae; genus Hymenopus; species Hymenopus coronatus. Next base: position 68,801,944 of record CM060884.1, read on the forward strand.
ATTTGATCCTACATGCACAATTACCGTTTCCGGATTTCTTTGTTCCTGCTGCTCCACAACGTGCCTCATCTGCTCCGTTCTTTTTTGTTGAAAATCTTGGTGTCGTATCCTTGGAAGATACTGAACTTAAATACCAAGTTTGACTTCTCGTTTTCGAGTTATGCTGCACCCACACACAATGACATTTTTCTAAAAATGCTTATTTGTATTCAGGGTTCCCTAAAACATGTAGCCCCGGTGAAATCTCAGTAGGTATCAAATTTTTGGGTTCTTTGCAATACCTTCTCTATACACTCTGTATATAGTACGTGCAGAGAAAGTAAAAATTGTCTGGAGACTATCCCGAAAATCCCCGCCTCGCTTATGAAAACCAAAACCCGTCCTTGAGTAGCGAAAGGATAAAGTTAACACTTTACCTATCAGGTAAAATATGCTACAGTCAAAATAATGGTCCAGAAGCCGTCAAATGACCTTAAGTTAACGATGGAAGGGAGACGAGAAAGTTGAAATCGCGAAAGCTGTTAATAATTTAGGAAGTAAAAGGTTTTGTTGTTAGTGAATTAAGGAATTGGATATCCTCAGAAAATTTGTGTGATACTTCAGCGACATCCAGACGACCATGAGCTTGCTTGCTTTCAAATCTTAAGTGCAAAATGTTGTGGCGTTTATTGAAATGCACTTGGAGAAGTTGTGACTTTGCCAGCGGTGCCTAAGGTCGGTCCGATTTATGCATTACATTCTGGTAATGGTGTAGAGACTGGGTAGTGATAGAATTTAGAGGATTAATTGTTTTCTCACACAAGCCCTGTGTGGGACAGGAGTTGGATAGGTTGTCAACTAACATGGTAGCTCAGTGGCAGAGCAACCGGCTAGAGATCGGGAGAACTGTATTTCAGATCCCGGCTATGGCACTGACTTTTTCAGTCTGAACCTACACACGGCTTGAGTGAAAAAACAAGTAATCCTGGAATTTCAATTGTTTCATAGAGCAACCGGATTTTAAAGGACAATACTGTCGCTTTAGCCTGTGCATTTTCTTATTCCTTTCTACTTACAAGAAAGCTAGTAATAAGACTAATTCTGCTTATGTTTATCAGCATGATGTAGATAACAGATTAATGTTTTGAATAAAGGTTTGTTTACCGATAGCTAGGATATCGTGTGAATGGAACACATTAGCAAGTAATAAAGACAATTTCTGCTAATGTTTATCTCGATTATCATTAGGTGGATAGAAGCTTAAGCTCTTCAACAATAATTTGTTAGAGATGTAGACAGCCATTTGAATGGAACACATCAGATTTTTACTTTCTCTATACGTACTATGTACATAGTGTATACAGAAGGTATTGCACTCCACCAAAGAAATTCGATACCGAGATTTCATCGGAAATATGTGTTTTAGGGTCCCCGGTATCCAAAAAAAGTATTTTCGGAAAAAGGTCCGTGAGTCCGTGTGTCTGTGAACGCGATAACTCAAAAACGAAAAGTCGGTAAAATACCAAACTTTGTATTTAATTTTAGTATCTTCCAGGGATGCGACACGAAGATTTTGAGAAAAATCCCCCCAACTCAAACTACCCTTTACATGGAACTTTTTTCGAAAATGTTGATTTTCTAAAAAATGGCTTTGATTAAAATATCGTATATTAGATATATTTATCTGAAAAATAAAACGTATATTTTGAATTTTCTGGGAATAGCCTCTGAAGACTACTTTATTCTGGGTAAATTTTACGGAATTTTGCATAACTGCTAAACCGTAAGAGATGGACAAAAACTTATCACACAACAAATATAGAGCACTTTAAAACACACAATTTATGTTATGTACATTTTTTTAGTGGAGTTGATTGTTTTTTAGATATTCCTTGTTTTTGGGTTCAGCTATAAAAAACTTACTTTTCTCATACAGGAATTTGTGAACTCGTGTCCATACAAACAAAGGAACTTCAGTCACATAGCAACCAGCTTTTGACCACCACTCCCTTATGGTACTCCCTTATTTCGCTTCTACTTACAAGGAAGCAAGTAATAAGACTATTTCTGCTAATTTTTTCTCGATTAATAGGAAGTAAATAGAAGCACAAGCTTTTTAACGATACTTTATTGCAGAGTTGTATAGAAAGTCATGTGAATGGAACACATCAGATTTTTACTAATTCATCCTGATATATGCACATGTCAGGTGTTACTGGCATTGACAGCATAGCGCTTGGTTCTGAGTCTGGCCGCTAGTCTGTCAGACTCCAGCTGTCAGCTGTATGAATTGCTGTCCAATGGTGCGTGGCTGTCCGAACTAGAGGATATTGAGGTCTGCCTGCGGGTTGGGAACCTCCTCCCGTCACCGAGGGTGTAGCCACAACCAATCCATCATGAACATCCTTGAAACAGGGACATCATCTAACATTTGTTCAGCTTTTAATGACAAGTTAATTGTAGGTTATAACCAACGAGTTGGGCGGCATTCAAAGTTCATGCCCGCCAGTCAGTCCAACCCCATTTTTACTTTCGCTATACGCACTATGTACGTAGTGTATAGAGAAGGTATTGCACTTCACCCAAAAATTCGATACCGAGATTTCACCGGAAATATATGTTTTAGGGTCCCCTTTATCTAAAAAAAAAAAGCATTTTCACAAAAAGGTCCATGTGTCCGTGTGTCAGGGTGTCTGTGAACACGATAACTCAAAAACGAAACCTCGGTAAAATATAAAACTTGGTATTTAAGTTCAGTATCTTCCAGGGATGCGACACTAAGATTTTAAGAAAAAAATCCCCCTACCTCAAACTACCCTTTACATGGAACTTTTTTCGAAAATGACTCTAACGATTTTGATTAAAATTTCGTATATTAAAGATATTTACCTGACAAATAAAATGTATATTTTCTGGGAATAGCCTCTGAAGAGTAGTTCATTCTGGATGAATTTTACTGAATTTTGAATAACTGCTAAACCGTAAGAGATGGACAAAAACTTACTACACAAAAATGTAGAGCACATTAAAACACACAATTTATGTTATATACATTTTTTTCGTGGAGTTCGTCGTTTGTGAGACATTCTTTATTTTTGGTTTATGCTATGGAAGACGTATACTTTTCTCATACCGGAACTTGTCAACTCCTATCCATATAAACAAAGGAACTTCATTGACATAGCAACTTTAACCTATGGTAGTCCCTTATTTCACTCCTACTTACAAGGAAGCAAGTAATACGACTATTTTTGCTTTTTTTTTTTTTTCTGATTAGCATAAAGTAAATAGAAATATTAGCTTTTCAAGAATCATTTGTTGCAGGGATATAGAGAAAGTCATGTGAATGGTATACATCAGATTTTTCCTTTTCTGTATAGAGGTTAAATACACATTCCACCTGCATATCTGTCCTATCCCACTACTTAGTAGTAGTAATTAAAGGAAGCATACATTCCATCCAAAAAGTTGCTACCAATTAACGAGGTAGGCCATGGTGCGTTTAAACTTTCTCTATGTACAAAGTACATTGAGGATAACAAGTTTATTACTTTCTCTACACGTACTAAGTACCTACACAGAGTTTAGAGAAGGTATTGTAATATACCCAAAAATTCAATACCGAAATGTCACCGGAAATACATGTTTTGGATCGCTGTGAATCCAAAAAAAAGCATTTTTTTAAAATGGTTCATGTGTGTGTGTGTGTGTGTGTGTGTGTGTGTGTCTGTGAACACTATAACTCTAAAACGAAAAGTCGTTAAAATACCAAACTTGGTACTTAAGTTTAGTGTCTTGCAAGGATGCGACACCAGGATTTTCAACAAAATCCCCCCACCGCAACTACCCTTAACATGGAAAAATTTACGAAAATGTTTATTTTTTCAAAAACGACGCTAAGGTTTTCAAAAAAAAATTCCCCCACCCTTACATGGAAAAAATTTGAAAAATTACAATTTTCTCAAAAATGGCTCTAACTATTGCAATTAAAATGTCATATATTAAAGATATTTACATGACAAATAAAATGTATATCTTGAATTTTCTGGGAATCGCCTCTAAAGACCACTTTCATTTCTGAATGAATTTCACTGAATTTTGCCTAACTGGTACACCGTAAGAGATAGACAAAAACTTACTTAACAAAAAATGCAGTGGTCGAGTGGTCAGCTCGCTGACTTCTCACCCCGGGGGCCCCGGGTTCGATTCCAGGCTGGGGCGGGGAATTTTTCTTTGGCCAGAATTATTCCCTCACAGAGTCTGGAAGTTTGTATGTGAGTATGAATGCGTGCGTGTTTGAGTAAAACAAAGTGATTTAAACCACGTAAAAGTACCAACAGACAGCGAGTTATTTCAAGTGGAAAACCCTCCGATATGACCTTAGATGTTAAAGTAAATGAAACAACTAAAAACTGTAGATCACGTTAAAATATACACAATCTATGTACACAGAGAATAAAAAGTTGTTTTTTCTTTTTCTACACGTACTACGTACCTATATAGAGTTTAAAGAATCTTTTTGGAAAAAGGTTTGAGTGTGTGTCTGTGTCTGGATAGCAAAGCTCATAAACTAAAGTCGATTTTCAAGAAAATCCCCCACCCCGAGCCACTATTTACAAAGAACATTTCTCAAAAAGGCTCTAACGATTTTGATTAAAATGCTGTGTGTTTAAGATAATTTCATCACAAACGAAAAGTGTATCTTGAATTTTCTGGGAATATCCTATGAAGATATCTTCATTCTGAATGACTTTTGCATCACCGTAAGAGATAGACAAAAACTTACTTCGCAGAAAATGTAACTCTCATTAAAATTCACAAATTTGTTTCGTATACATTTTATTTTGTACAGTTAAGCATTTTCGAGATATTCCGAGTTATTGGCTTTAGTTATAAGTTAAATAACCTTTTTTCAAAAGGGATTACATTTTTTTCGTCTCTTTTTGCATTTAAAAGGCTTGACTATCGCTTTAGCCTAGTGTATATAATTTCAACTTGCAAAAAATCAAGTAATAAAAATAATTCTACTAATGTTTATATCGATAAACATGATGCAGATAAAAGAATAATCCTTTTAATGAAATGTTATTTTTAGAACAGCTAGAGAACATCATGTGAATGGAACACATCAGATTTTTGCAATTGTTTGATAAATATCAGTAATAAGTGTACATCGCCACGGAGAGGAGTGCATATTAGTGATTTCTTCACCATCTGAAATAATAATTTGATGAATAGCTGCTGTACATACTTAAAAACTATAATTATTAACTATATTACTTGAGCCGGCTGATAAGTCCCGGGCCCCTCAATCAAAGCAGAATTTAAATTTTTTGTTTGCTTTATTTCTCAACATAATCTCCAGAAAGGCTAATACATTTGTCATATCGGTGTTCTAATTTAATTAAACCATCTCTGTAGTGCGATTTATCAAGGTCCTCAAAATAGCTGTTTACCACATCAATGACCTCCTCGTTGCTGTGAAATCTTCGTTCTCCAAGACGTTTTTTGAGGTTTGGGAACAGCTGGTAGTCACTGGATGCTAGATCTGGCGAATAGGGTGGATGTTCAAACACGTTAATTCGCAAATTTTTACTTTCTCTATACGCACTATGTACATAGTGTATAGAGAATGTATTGCACTCCACCTAAAATTTCGATACCGAGATTTCACCGGAAATATATGTTTTAGGATCCCCAATATCCAAAAAAAAGCATTTCCACAAAAAGGTCCGTGTGTGTGTGTGTGTGTGTGTGTGTGTGTGTCCGTGTGTCTGTGAACACGATAACTCAAAAACGAAAAGTCTGTAAAATACCAAACTTGGTATTTAAGTTTAGTATCTTCCAGGGATGCGACACGAATATTTTGAGAAAAATCCCCCCACCCCAAACTACCCTTTACATGGAAGTTTTTTTCGAAAATTTTGATTTTCTCAAAAATGGCTCTTACGATTTTGATTAAAATTTCGTATATTAAAGATATTTACCTGAAAAATAAAATGTATATTTTGAATTTTCTGGGAATAGCCTCTGAAGAGTAGTTTATTGTGGATGAATTTTAGTAAATTTTGAATAACTGTTGAACCGTAAGAGATGGGCAAAACCTTACTACACAAAAAATGTAGAGCACGTTAAAATTCACAATTTATGTCATACACATTTCTTTGTGAGTTCGTCGTTTTTGAGACATTCCTTATTTTTGGCTTTTGCTATGAAAAACGTATACTTTTCTCATACCGGAACTTGTCAACTATCCATATAGACAAAGGAACTTCATTGACATAGCAACCAGCTTTTGACTATCATTTTAACCTATGGTAGTCCCTTATTTCGCTTCTACTTACTAGGAAGCAAGTAATTAGACTATTTCTGCTCATTTTTTCTGATTAGAATAAAGTAAATAGAAATATAAGCGTTTTAAGAATAATTTGTTGCAGGGGTATAGAAAAAGTCATGTGAATGGTACACATCAGATTTTTCCCATTGCAATGACTGAACGATGGGCCGGAGCATTGTCGTTATGAAACACCTTTTTTGACTTGCCAAATGAGATGTTTTTCTTTTCACCTCGTCACTCGAACGTTGCAGGAAGCTTGCATAGTAGTCACCAGCGATACTTTTAACCTTTTCCAAGTAATCAATAAAAATAATTCCCTGTGAACCCAAAAAACACTCACCCTAACCTTATCAGTTGGCAAAATTGACAATGCCTTTTTGGAGTTGGTTCACCTGGCGCAGTCCACGGTTTTGACTGATTTACTTTCTGGAGTGTAGTGATGTATCCAAGTTTCAGCCATGGTAATAAGCCGTCTCAAAAATTGACTTGGGGTACAGCTCCACATTCGTAACAGAAACCGTTTTTCTTTGTAACTTTTGATCAGGTATCAACAAATCGGCAGCCATCTTGCACAGACCTTGTGAATGCCCAAAACATTACTTAAAATATTACCTGTACGTTCTTTTGATATGTTTACAGCCTTTTCTATCTCAAACAACTTTAATCTGCGGTCTTCCAGTACTAAACACTGCATTTTTTCAATGATCTCTGGAGTTGTCACTTCTACAGGGCGTTCAGAGCGAGGCTCATCACTAGTGCTCGTACGTCACATTTTAAACTCTACAATCCACCTCTTATTCATTGAATATGAAGGGACAGAGTCTTTCAATATACTGTCCATTTTCTTCTTGATTTCTTTGGGCGGTAAGCCTTTCAAATGGAAGTATTTGATCACTGCGAATTTTTCCAAAACCTTCATTTTCGTGAAAACTCTAAAGTTGTCTTGTTTATAATGCTGTCATTAGAAAACTAAACAAACTGTTGACCTGTTACTATGGATACAAGCTAGTCTACAGTTTACCTACATGATACTACCGTCTAACTGCCCAGTGGCGCCAGATCTGTGTGAGGCCCGGGACTTATCAGCTCAAGCGCAGTCATACTAAACAAGAAAAGTCAACAAATCTGAGCTACACCAAAGTAATCTAAACAACTCCCAACTAGAGGATAAAGCCACAGTAATAAAATCAGAGCATGGTATAATCATTAAAGCTTATCCTCCAGCTGTCAGTCGCCTTACTGATGCAACTAATATTCACTCTGTGTCGCGAATTTCAAATATGCATGTATTTGTCGTTGAAGAACTACTAAGCATTAAAGGTTACTCATTAATTATGACTTTTGATGTCAAGCACCAAACGAGTAATACCATAAAACCTGCCGTTCCCAGTGCTACACTAGAAGAAAGCTTTTCTGTGTTAGCAATTAAACTGACGTCATGTATTGAATTTATTACAGCTCGTACATCTTGCCCACCTTTTTTTCACGTGTTCTTAGCTTCCACAGTCAAATGTATGTGTGTGCAGGCTGAGGATTATGCAACCATTCAGAAAGCAGTATCCAATATGAGGTCACCAATTATTGGATAAACATATCCTCTTTTCTTGTGTAAGAAAGGTCACCTCACTAAGCGGAGCACAGAAAAATCTGATGTTTATCATTATCATGGCTTTCTCTACATCTCTGCAACAAATTGTAGTTAAAAAGCTTATACCTCTATTTACTTCATGCTAATTGAGAAACATTAGCAGAAATAGTCTTATTATTTGCTTCCTTGTAAGTAGAAGCGAAGTGAGAGAGTACTATAGCTAAAATGTAGCCAAAAACTGGTTGTTATGTGACTGAAGTTCCTTTGTTTGTATGGGCAGGAGTTAACAAATTCCTGTATGAGAAAAGTATAAGTTTTTTATAGCTGAAACCAAAAAAAAAGGAATACCTCAAAAACAATCAACTCCACGAAAAAAAATATATATAACATAAATTGTGTGTTTTAAAGTGCTCTACATTTGCTGTGTGGTAAGTTTTTGTCCATCTCTTACGGTTTAGCAGTTATGCAAAATTCCGTAAAATTGACCCAGAATAAAGTGGTCTTCAGAAGCCATTTCCAGAAAATTCAAGATATACAATTTATTTTTGAGATAAATATCTTTAATATATGATATTTTAATCAAAATCGTTAGAGGCATTTTTCAGAAAATCAAAATTTTCGAAAAAAGTTCAATGTAAAGGGTAGTTTGGAGTGAGGAGATTTTTCTCAAAATCTTTGTTGCATCCCTGTAAGATACTAAACTTAAATACCAAGTTTGGTATTTTACCGACTTTTCGTTTTTGAGTTATCATGTTCAGACACACACACACACACACACACACACACGGACCTTTTTCTGAAAATGCTATTTTTTTTGGATACAAGGGGCCCTAAAACACATATTTCCGGTGAAATCTCGGTATCGAATTTTGGGTGGAGTGCAATACCTACTCTATCCCTATGTACATTGTACATACGGGGCTAGAGAAAGTAAGAATCTGATATGTCCATTCACATGGCTTTCTCTACATCTCTATAATATATATTTTTTTATATATAGTTTAACGTCCTATAACTGGTTGGTCATATTGGACGATGAATGCAACTGATGAAATGATGCTCATATGATCTCGGGGCTCATTGAGCTTAAAGTTAGTTACTCAACATTCATCTTCTCAGGATAAGGAAACCTCCAGAAAAAAAACTTATCCGGGTAACTCACCCTAAGCGAGATTCGAACTCTCGACCTGTTGAACATGAGGCAGACACGCTACCACTACACTACCCAGGTGGGCTATAGTAAATTATTGTTAAAAAGTTATTCTTTTATATACTTAATGATAATCGAGAAAAAATTAACAGAAAGGGTCCTATTACTTACACCCTTGTAAGTAAACGGAAAATAAGGGACTATCGTGGGCTAAATCGAAAGTTACATCTTTTAAAATCTGGTTGCTATGTGATATAAATGCCTTTGTTTGTATGGACAAGAGTTGACAAATCCCCGGAAGAGAAAAGTGTACATATTTTAAATCTGAAACTAATAACAAGGAATATCTCAAATAGGTCAGTCTCACAAAAACAAAAAACAAAAAAAAAAATCTATATAACATAAATTGTGTGTTTTATCGTGATGTGCATTTTTTGTATATCAAGTTTTTGTTTATCTCTTACGATTTGTCACTTATGCAAAATTCAATAAAAATCATCCATAATAGAGGCCTTTAGAGGTTATCCCTTGAAAGTTCAAGATATACATTTTATGTGGCATGTAAATAACTTAAATACAAGATATTTTAATCAAAATCGTTAGCGCCATTTTTGAGAAACTCAAAATTTTCGAAATTGTTTCCATGTATAGGGTAGTTCGGGGTGGGGGGATTTTCTTGAAAATCTTCGTGTCGCAACCTTGGAAGATATTGAATATAAATATCAAATTTGGTGTTTAAGGGACTTTTTATTTTTGAGCTATGCTGCTCACAGACACGCACACACACACATACACAGAAACAAACACAGACACACAGATGGACATTTTTCTAAAAACGCTTTTTTTTTTTTTTGTCTTCAGGGGTCCCAAAACATATATTTTCGGTGAAATCTCGCTATCGGATTTTTGGCTGGAGTGCAATATTTCCTCTATACACTATGTACATAGTACGTGCAGAGAAAGTAAAAATCTGATGTCTTCCATTCACACGACTTTCTCTACTTCTGTGTAACAAATTATTGTTAATAAGCTTACTCTTCTATTTATTTCAAGCTAATCGAGAAGAAATTAGCAGAAATAGTCTTATTGCTTGCTTCCTGTAAGTAGAAGCGAAATATGGGAGTATCATAGGTTAAAAGTGAAAAGCTGGTTACTAGGTGACTGAAGTTCCTTTGTTTGTATGGACACGAATTGACAAATTCCTGCATGAGAAAAGTATAAGTTTTTCAAAGTTGAAACCAAAAACAAGGAATATCTCAAAAACGATCAACTCCTCGAAAAAAATCATATAACATAAATTGTGTGCTTTAATGTGCTCTACATTTTTTGTGGTATGTTTTTGTCCATTTCTTACGGTTTAGCAGCTATGCAAAATTCCTCCAGAATAAAGTAGTCTTCAGAGGCTATTCCCAGAAAGTTCAAGATATACATATTATTTGTCAGGTAAATATCTTTAATATACGATATTTTAATCAAAATCGTTAGAGCCATTTTTGAGAAAATCAAAATTTTCGAAAAAAGTTCCATGTAAAGGGTAGTTGGAGGTGGGGGGAGTTTCTTGCAAATCTTCGTGTCGCACCCTTGCAAGATACCAAACTTAAATACCAAGTTTGGTATTTAACGATATTTTCGTTTTTGAGCTATAATGTCTACAGACACACACACGGACCTTTTCCCAAAAATTTTGGGTGGAATACAATAACTTCTCTATACACTATGTACATAGTACGTGTAGAGAAAGTAAAAATGATGAGCCATGCAACAAGGAGAGAGGAAAATAAACAATACAAACTTATTAATGACCAACCTAAGGAACACAAAGACACCTCAATTACTTACATTTACCTAAATTGCCACTAAAAGCAAATTTAACCGAAAAATCAAAGTAAAACAGCCCAGTTCTGCTTTTAAACAAGCAAATAACCTAATAAGACTTCACCTATACCTTTAACTGCATCGGAGATGTGCCAATATAAGCAGCTTCAATCCTAAGAAAACACCCAAACAAATAACTGTTTAAAATAATGAAAGATATATTTCTGAGTCGAGTATTCTTAGCAAATACTTCATTTCAGACGTTGAGTCAGATAGCAATAAGAAACTGCAACCAATGCTAATGATTCTTGCGCTAATATTAAACCACCAAGCAAGAAAATGAAAACTTCTGAAACTAGCATTAGTGAAATGCATTGCGCTGTAAAAACATGAAAGAAAATGCACCCCAAGGTTATGCTCTTAAATTCTCTACAACTTCAAAACTTAATTAAAAAACTGGCCTCGGAATATATAAGTAGTTTAGCGGAATTACTTGAAATACTCATAAAACTTAACCGCAACACAAAGAGAAGAGAATAAAAAGACTACGAAAGGGAATAAACACCCCAGACGCCAGATTAATTGCATATTTTCTTAAGATAATGGATGCATAATTAAGTAAAAATCCATCTCTTGCAAAGAGTTATATATTTGCGTGTTTCCTCTTAATTATTGTGATTTATAGCAACACTTTGTAGTAGAAAACTCTCAACTAGAATAGCTTAGGGTGTTAAACAACAAACATTCGACGTAATCTGCTAAAGTAAACTAGTAGTATCGTTTCTTTTTTGTTATTTTTTTCACAATATAATTTATTTTTGGTCGCTTTAACAGCATAGTCATATGGCGACCTTTCAAATTGTACATAAAATAGTTACATAAAGGGGTTACAATGTACATAGGGGTTTGGTAATTTCCAAGGATGCGACACGAAGATTTTCATGAAAATTCCCCATCCCTAACTAGCCTATACATGGAAGGTTTTTTGAAAGTGTTGTTTCTCTTAAAATGGCTCTAACAATTTTTATTAAAATAGCACCTATTAAAGCCATCTCTTATCACAAATAAAATGTATATCTTGAATTTTCTGGGAATAGCTTCTAAAGACCTGTTTATTCTGGATGAATTTTGCTTAATTTGGCATAAGTAGTAAACAGTTAGAGATAGACAAAAACTTGCAATACAAAAAATGTAGATTTTGTTAAAATACACAAGATATGCCAAATACATTTTTTTTCGTGGAGTTTAACGTTTACGAGGTATTCCTTGTTATTAGTTTCAATTGTGAAGTACTTATACTTATCTCAGACGGAAGTTTTTTCCGTTTTTCTTTTGTTCTACTCCTGGCCAAGCAAAGAAGCGATTTGCAATGACAATTGCATAATGACAGTTTTTGAAACATTTGACTATAATTTTAAACTAGTGCATTCCCTTAGTTTCATTCTACTTATAAGGAACTAAGTAATAAAATTCTGCTAATGTATATCTCGATTAGCATTCTGTTGAAATAAGTAAGAACTTCTTTCGTAAGAAATTTGTTTGTAGAGTAGTTAGAGAAAATCATGTGAGTGTAACACATCAGATTTTTAATTGTGTGATGGTTGTGTAGAGCACTTGGTAAGTCACTGATGCCGGCCTGAGGTCTCTGTTTGGCGTATTTCGGACACTGCAGCAGAATATGTTGGACAGTAAGCGGTGTGTTTTGATTTTGGTTCTATATTAATGATGAAGGAATGAGTCAGATTGCTCACGACGTTCTAATTTTCGGAGGGGTTCGAAGAAATTGGTAGATCCATATCTGGCATCATGCGGTTTGCTGTGGGCTCATGACCATGTCGTTTCCCAGTTTTCTATACACAGTTGTTTGGTGTATCTAATGACGTCTTGAAGTTATTCCGTGGTCACTGATAGGATGTCGGAGCTTTATCGACGTTTTCATTCCCATTGATATTTGCATGTGACGGTACCCAATTGAGGATTACTGGTTTTCCACAGCGCTGAGTGAGAGAATATAGGTGAAGTATGTAATTTATTAAAGGATACGTAGGACTTAGATTCTCAGTGGTAAGAATTGTGCTTAATGAATCAGTGTAAATTACATATTCTCTGTGATTGGCAGTTTGAATGATGTACTGCAGTGCTTCCTTAAGGGTAGGATATATAACTGCACAGCCACAACGCCCATCATTTGTTGATGATCCAGCCTTGAAGATTTCCATAACATCTCTATGCCTGTCTCGTAGAGCGTTGTATATTTGTTTGCAGATGAAATTAGGTGTTTAGTTGCATGTTGATTGTTGGTCGCAGAAGGTGTTCGTTTCATGAAGTTGGGGATGAATATTTGGCTTAACAAAGTAGTAATATCGTTGTGAAACAGCTTCCATACAGCTTAGAACAAAGCCATCGCAATTCATGCCAGAGGAGGGATTCTAACATACGTTAAGAGTAATTTAGTCCCCAAATAAATTAAACTCAATTCTTAATTAGAAGCACTATCTGTAAGCATATTCTTTCCACCTGAATTTGCAGCCTTTACCTACCAAAGATTGCCGGGCTAGATTTAAATACTGTATTGCAGCTAGAAGCACAAATACCTAAACCGTTTATAAAACTGGGTGACTTTTAACATTCACAGCTGTTTGTGGGGTTGATCGTTTGCAAATCAGCGTGGTAAGACAACTGAATACTTTTTACTTTCTCTACACGTACTGTGTACATAGTGTGTAGTAAAGGTATTGCACACCACCCAAAAATTCTATACAGAGATTTCACCGGATATGTAAGTTTTAGGGTCCCCTGTATCCAAAAAAAAAAATCTGATCTGTTCCATTCACATGAATTTCTCTATAACTCTGCAAAAAATTACTGTTAAAAATCTTATGCTTCTACTTACTTCATGCCAATCGAGAAAAATCTGATGTGTACCATTCACATGACTTTCTCCATATCCCTGCAACAAATAATTCTTAAAAAGCTTATACTTCTATTTACTTTATGCTAATCAGAAAAAAAAAATAGCAGAAATAGTCTTATTACTCGCATCCTTGTAAGTAGAAGCGAAATAAGGGACAACCGTAGGTTAAAGTGATAGTCAAAAGCTGGTTGCTATGTCAATGAAGTTCCTTTGTTTATATGGATAGGAGTTGACAAGTTCCAGTATGAGAAAAGTATACGTTTTTCATAGCAGAAACCAAAAATAAGGAATGTCACAAAAACGACGAACTCCACGAAAAAAAATGTATATAACATAAATTGTGTGTTTTGATGTGCTCTACATTTTGTGTGTAGTAAGTTTTTGTCCATCTTTTACGGTTTAGCAGTTATTCAAAATTCAGTAAAATTCATCCAGAATAAACCACTCTTCAGAGGCTATTACCAGAAAATTCAAGATATACATTTTATTTGTCAGGTAAATATGTTTAATATCCGAAATTTTAATCAAAATCGTTAAGAGCCAATTTTGAGAAAATCAACATTTTCGAAAAAAGTTCCATGTAAAGGGTAGTTGGGGGTGGGGAGATTTTTCTCAAAATCTTCGTATCGCATCTCTGGAAGATACCAATCTTAAATAACAACTGCGGTATTTTACCGACTTTTCGTTTTTGAGCTATCGTGTTCAAAACACAAGGACACACGCACACACACGTACCTTTTTCTGAAAATGTTTTTTTGTATACAAGGGAACCTAAAACATATATTTCCTGTGGAATATCGGTATCTAATTTTAGGTGGAGTGCAATACCTTCTCTATACACTATGTACATAATACGTATAGAGAAAGTAAAAAGCATTTTCAGAAAAAGGTCCATGTTTCTGTGAACACTATAACTCAAAAATGCAAAGTCTATAAAATACCAAACTTGGTATTTAAGTTTAGTATCTTCTAGGGATGCGACACGAGGAGTTTGAGAAAAATCCCTCCATCACCAACTACCCTTTACATGGAACTTTTTTCGAAATTTTTTATTTTCTCAAAAATGGCACTAACGATTTTGATTAAAATGTTGTATATTAAAGAAAAAATGTACATCTTGAATTGTCTGGGAATAGCCTCTGAAGACTATTTTATTCTGGATGAGTTTTACGGAATTTTGCAAGTGTTCAAGCGTAAGAGATGGACAAAAAATTGCCACACAAAAAAATTACAGCATATTAAAACACACAGTTTATGTGCAATACATTTTTTCGTGGAGTTGATTGTTTTTGAGATATTCCTTGTTTTTGGTTTCAGCTTTAAAAAACATACTTTTGTCATACGGGAATTTGTCAATCCCTGTCCATACCATCAGAGGAACTTCAGTCACAGAGCAACCAGCTTTTGACTATCACTTTAACCTATAGTACTCCCTTATTTCGCTTCTACTTACAAGGAAGCAAGTAATAAGACTATTCCTGCTAATTTTTTCTCGATTACCATGAAGTAAATAGAACCAAAAGATATTTAACAGTAATTTTTTGCAGAGTTGTAGAGAAGGTCATGTGAATGGAACACATCAGATTTTTTTTTTTTTGTATTCAGGGGGTCCCAAAACATATATTTCCGGTGAAATCTTGGCATAGCGCAACAAGGAGAGTTAACCTAGCAAATGTGTTAATCCAAGTGGGTCATGCAAGCAAAGAAAAGAAATTCAACAATACAAACTTATTGATGACCAACGTAAGAAACACAAAGACTCCACAATTACTTACATTTCCCTAAATTGCCACTAAAAGCAAATTTAACCTAAAAATCCAAGTAAAACATCCCAGTTCTGCTACTAAACAAGCAAATAACCTAATAAATACCTTAAATTGCATCGGAGATGTGCCAATAGTAGCAGCCTCAGCTCCTATAAGAAAACATCCAAACAAATAACTGTTCAAAATAAAATACATATTTCTGAGTCGAGTATTCTTAGCAAATACTTCATTTCTGACGTTGAGTCAGATAGCAATAAGAAACTGCAACCAATGCTAATGATTCTTGCGCTAATATTAAACCACCAAGCAAGAAAATGAAAACTTCTGAAGCTAACATTAGTGAAAAGCATTGCGCTGTAAAAACATGATAGAAAATGCACCCCAAGGCTATGCTCTTTAACTCTCTACAGCTTCAAAACTTCATTAATCAACATATGCAGTCAAACTGGCCTTGGAATATATAAGTAGTTTATCAGAATTACTTGAAATGCTCATAAAACTTAACCGCAATACAAAGAGAAGAGAATAAAAAGACTGCGAAAGAGAATAAACATCTCAGTTATACTCCTGAGAGACGCCAGATTAATTGCATATTTTCTTATGGTAATTGATGCAAAACTAAATAAATATCTATCTCTTGTGAAGGATTGTATATTTGCGTGTTTTCTCTTAATTATTGTGACGGCTAACGACATCTTGTAGTGGAACTTTAAATCTCACCTGGAACACCTTCAGATGTTAAACAACAAACCTAAGCATAATTGCTTACGGAATCAGTAGTGTCGATGAGAAACAATAAAACTTAGAACAAAAATCGCAACAATATAGGTGGAATTCAAACGTACGTAAAGAATAATTAGGATGACAAAGAAATTTAACTCAACCCCCATCCAGAGATTACTCTGTCTCCTCCAGGAGTAGTGCGAGTGTTGGCGGTTGTCCATTAAGCCACCAAGCGCCGCTTTTCCGCAAACTTCCCTTCATTCGCGTACCTCAGACGAAGAATTGAATGGACGAACACATCACCTACTTGGGGGTGAAGCTTGATAAGGACATCACTTTTGGGGAGCACATCAGGGAAGTGAGGTGTAGGGGCTATGGAGCTGCGGCCTCCTTTTCTCGATGCTTAAGTCCACAACGTCGGTTCCCCTTAAGTTGCGCCTTTTGAGGGCTCTCTTAGTCCCCTTGTTAATCTACGCCTGTGAGATCTGGGGCTTGGAGGCAGAGTCCAGTCTGCTGATTCTTCAGCGGGTACAGAACAGATGCCTTCGGGCCATCTATTCTGGGCCTCTTGGATTTCCTACGAGACTCCTGCACGAAGCCTCTCGAGGACGAGATTAGGCGTCGGGCAAAATAGGTCTCTTGGGGGATTATAATCCCAGAAGCCGCCGCTTCAGGTGATACCATCTTCCCGCATGGCTTGCGGGTAACTCCGGTAACGCAGGAGCACTTCCAACAGCTGCTATGGCTAAGCCTCTTACAATCCTTCAAGAGTTGCTTGAAATTCAAAATTTACAACCCCAAAAATAAACATTTTTGGAAAATGATTACAAGGGTCATTGTACCATGACTGGCAACCGTTGAGGAGCACATCTTGCTCCCACCTGTCACTCCACAGTCTCATTCTCACCCACCATCCTGTAAACCTCACATTCCCGTCGGAACGTGGTTAGGTTCTTGTAAAGAATAAGAACACGACTAACTCACCATCGGGCTGCCCTCAACCTGCCAACTGCTCGTTGCGTTTTAACTCAACTCTACTATAGAAGTAACACTCTTTGCACCTCAAATCTGCATTTACAACCTTTACCTACCAAACAATACCGGGCTAGATTTAAATACTGTATTGCACCTAGAAGCAACCTACCTAAACCGTTTATAATACTGAGTGACTTTTAACATTCACATCTCTTTGTTGGGTTGCTCATCTGCAAATCAACGAGGTAAGACAATTAAATGCTTTTACTTTCTCTACACGTACTGTGTACATAATGTATAGAGAAGGTATTTTACACCACCCAAATGTACTATACCGAGATTTCATCGGAAATATATGTTTTAGGGTCCCCCGTATCTAAAAAATCTGAATGTGATACATTCACGTGACTTTTTCTACATCTCTGCAACAAGTTATTGTTAAAAAGCTAATGCTTCTATTTACTGATCCTAACCGAGAAAAAAATAGCAGAAATAGTCTAATTGCTTGCTTCCTTGCAAGTAGAAGCGAAATAAGCGAGTACATAATTAAAGTGATAGACAAACCTGGTTGCTATGTGACTGAAGTTCCTTTGTTTGTATGGACAACAGTTGACAAATTACTCTATGAGAAAAGTATGTTTTTTAAAGCTCAAACCAAAAACAAGGAATATATAAAAAACGATCAACTCCACGAAAAAAAATGTATAGCATAAATTGTGTGTTTTAATGTGCTCTACGTTTTCTGTATGGTTTTTTTTTTTTTTTCCTACCTCTTACGGTTTAGCAGTTATGCAAACATCCGTAAAACCCATCCAGTCTTCAGAAGCTATTTCCAGAAAATTTAAGATAAACATATTATTTGTCAGGTAAGCATCTATAATATACGATATTTTAATCAAAATCGTTAGAGCCACTTTTGAGAAAATCAAAATTTTCGAAAAAAGTTCCATGGAAAGGGTAGTTGGGGGTGGGGGGATAAATCACTGTGTCACATGCTTGGAAGATGAGTATGTTTATTTAACCGTCTTCTGTCCACAGACAGACAGACACACACACCGGACCGGTTTTTGAAAATGCTTTTTTACTTTCTCTATAGGCACTATGTACATATTGTATAGAGAATGTATTGCACTCCACCAAAAAATTCGATACCGAGATTTCACCGGAAATATATGTTTTAGGGTCCCCTGAATCCAAAAAAAGTATTTTGAGAAAAAGGTCCGTGTGTGTGTGTATGTGTGTGTGTGTGTGTGTGTGTGTCCGTGTGTGTGTCCGTGTGTCTGTGAACACGATAACTCAAAAACGAAAAGTCGGTAAAATACGAAACTCGGTATTTAAGTTTAGTATCTTCCAGGGATGCGACACGAAGGTTTTGAGAAAAATTCCCCCACCCCAAACTACCCTTTACATGGAACTTTTTTCGAAAATTTCGATTTTCTCAAAAATCGCTCTAAGGATTTTGATTAAAATACCGTATATTAAAGACATTTACCTAACAAATAACATATATATCTTGAATTTTCTGGGAATAGCCTCTGAAGAGTAGTTTATTCTGGATGAATTTTACGGAATTTTGAATAACTGCTAAACCATAAGAGATGGACTAAAACTTACTACACAAAAAATGTAGAGCACGTTAAAATACACAATTTATGTTACATACATTTTTTTCGTGGAGTTGATCGTCCATGTGTCCAAGTGTCCAAGTGTCCAAGTGTCCATGTGTCAGTGTGTCAGTGTGTTAGTGTGTCCGTGTGTCTGTGAACACGATAACTCAAAAACGAAAAGTCGGTAAAATACCAAACTTGGTATTTAAGTTTAGTATCTTTCAGGAATGCGACAGGAAGATTTTTAGAAAAATCCCCCCTCCCCAAACTACCCTTTAAATGGAACTTTTTTTCGAAAATTTTGATTTTTCTAAAAAATGGCTCTAACGATTTTGATTAAAATATCATATATTAAAGATATTTACCTGACAAATAAAATGTATATTTTGAATTTTCTGGAAATATCCTCTGAAGATTACTTTATTCTGGATGAATTTTTCATAACTACTAAACCGTAAGAGATGGACTAAACCTTAACCCACAAAAAATGTAGAGCACGTTAAAGCACACAATTTATGTTATACATTTTTTTCGTGGAGTTGATCGTTTTTGAGATATTCCTTTTTCTTCGTTCCAGCTTTGAAAAACTTATACTTTTCTCATACAGGAATTTGTAAACTCCTGTCCATACCAACAAAGGAACATCAGTCACATAGCAACCAGCTTTTGGCTTTCACTTTAACCTATGGTACTCCCTTATTTCGCTTCTACTTACTAAAAGTAAGAAATAAAACTATTTCTGCTAATTTTTCTCGATTAGCATGAAATAAATAAAATATAAGCTTATTAACAATAATAATTTACAGAGATATAGAGAAAGTCATGTGAATGAAACACATCAGATTTTTTACTTTCTCTATACGCAATATGTACATAGTGTATAGAGAAGGTATTGCACTCCACCCAAAAATTCGATACCGAGATTTCACCGGAAATATATGTTTTAGGGTCCCCAATATCCAAAAAAAAGCATTTTCAAAAAAAGGTCCGTGTGCCCTTGTGTCCCTGTGTCTGTGAACATATTGAGACATTCCTTACTTTTGGTTTCTGCTATGAGAAACTAATATTTTTCTCATACAGAATCTTGTCAACTCCGATCCATATAACAAAGGAACTTCATTGACATAGCAACCAGCTTTTGAATATCACTTTAACCTATGGCACTCCCTTATTTCGCTTATACTTACAAGGAGCAAGTAATAAGACTATTTCTGCCATTTCTTTCTGATTACTATAAAGTAAATAGAAGTATAAGCTTTTTAAGAATAATTTGTTGCAGGGATATAGAGAAAGTCATGTGAATGGAACACATCAGATGTTTTTTAAATGTATTTTTACTTTCTCTAGACGCACTATGCACATAGTGTATAGAGAATGTATTGCACTCCAACCAAAAATTCGATACCGAGATTTCACCGGAAGTATATGTTTAGGGGCCCCAATATCCAAAAAAAGAATTTTCACAAAAAGGTCCGTATGTGTATGTGTCCGTGTGTCTGTGAACACGATAACTCAAAAACGAAAAGTCGGTAAAATACCAAACTTGGCATTTAAGTTTAGTATTTTCCAGGGATGCGACACGAAGATTTTGAGAAAAATCCCCCCACCCTCAAGTACCCTTTACATGGAACTGTTTTCGAAAGTTTTGATTTTCTTAAAAATGGCTTTAACTATTTTGATTAAAATTTCGTATATTAAGGATATTCACCTGACAAAATGTATATCTTGAAGGGTAGTTTATTCTGGACGAATTTTACTGAATTTTGAATAACCGCTTAATCGTAAGAGATGGACAAAAACTTACTACAAAAAATGTAGAGCACATTAAAACACACAATTTATGTTATATACATTTTTTTCGTGAAGTTCGTCGTTTTTGAGACATTCCTTATTTTTTGGGTTCTGCTATGAAAAACGTATACTTTTCTCATACAGGAGCTTATCAACTCCTATCCATATAAACAAAGGAACTTCATTGACATAGCAACCAGCTTTTGACTATCACTTTAATCTATGGTAGTCCCTTATTTCGCTTCTACTTACAAGGAAGCAAGTAATAAGACTATTTCTGCTAATTTTTTCTGATTACTATAAAGTAAATAGAAGTATAGGCTTTTAAAGAATAATTTGTTGCAGGGATATAGAGAAAGTCACGTGAATGGTACGCATCAGGTTTTTATTTTTTTTTTTTTACTCAATGCCCTGAGAACATATATTTTTGTTGACATCAGCACAAGGAATTTTTGGGTGAAATACAATACTTTCGTTTTTTACTAAACAAGTAGGGAAGATGCTCCATGAAAACAAACATTTGTGGAGTAAGCAAGTCGGAGAAATGTAACACGCTATGCGGTTGTCTAAAAGCACAGGTGTACTGAAAAAGGCCACAAAACATTGCGGTTCTCCGCAGACGAACAATACATTTATGGATTAATGTGATACCAGAGAACCTAAATCCGAATGTCTCAGAGCGGCTGCTTTATCACGGCATATGTTGCGAGATTCCCTCACAATGGAATCAACTTGTGGAATAAATACCATCGTATTGTGGTCTAAGATGCCACTGTTTGCTGAACTGAATCCGAAGTCGGACCGAGAAACCGAACTGCCAGTGTATTCGGTTACTAATATCATGTAGCAACAGTAGTATAATAATGATTTTATTGTCGGGAGCCATACAAAGTACCAATAGACTTCTCAAAATAATATACTTTAGATCAAGCACAAAACTGTATATCACATAAATCAATTTAAGCTACTTTAACCCCATTATCTTCCAAGCATTTTACTTGTGCTCATTTTTATTTTTGGGGTTGTAAATTTTGAAATCCAAGCAACTCTTGAAGGATTGTAAAAGGCTTAGCCGTAGCAGCTGTTGGAAGTGCTCCTGCGTTACCGGGGTTACCCGCAAGCCATGCGGGAAGCCGGTATCGCCTGAAGCGGCGGTTTCTGGGATTATAATCCCCAAGAGACCCAACGAGGTCGCTCTGATGGAATAGTGACCCTTCGTTGAATTTTTGCCCGACGCCTAATCTCGTCCTCGAGAGGCTTCGTGCAGAAATCCAAGAGGCACAGAATAGATGACCCGAAGGCATGTGTTCTGTACCCGCTGAAGAATCAGCAGACTGGACTCTGCCGCCATGCCCCAGATCTCACAGGCGTAGATTAACAAGGGGACTAAGAGAGCCCTCAAAAGGCGCAACTTAAGGGGAACCGACGTTGTGGACTTAAGCATCGAGTAAAAGGAGGCCGCAGCTCCATAGCCCCTACACCTCACTTCCCTGATGTGCTCCCCAAAAGTGATGTCCTTATCAAGCTTCACCCCCAAGTAGGTGATGTGTTCGTCCATTCAATCTGAGGTACGTGAATGAAGGGAAGTTTGCGGAAAAGCGGCGCTTGGTGGCTTAATGGACAACCGCCAACACTCGCACTACTCCTGGAGGAGACAGAGTAGTCTCTGGATGGGGGTTGAGTTAAATTTCTTTGTCATCCTAATTATTCTTTATGTACACTTGAATTCCACCTATATTGTTGCGATTTTTGTTCTAAGTTTTATTGTTTCTCATCGACACTACTGATTCCGTAAGCAATTATGCTTAGGTTTGTTGTTTAACATCTGAAGGTGTTCCAAGTGAGATTTAAAGTTCTACTACAAGATGTCGTTAGCCGTCACAATAATTAAGAGAAAACACGCAAATATACAATCCTTCACAAGAGATAGATATTTATTTAGTTTTGCATCCATTACCATAAGAAAATATGCAATTAATCTGGCGTCTCTCAGGAGCATAACTGAGATGTTTATTCTCTTGGGCTCTCCCTGTTCTTTACCACACTCACTGGGATTTGAACTTGCAACATTTGGCTTTGAATGGATGGCCAGTCCGTTACCTATCACCTAGCACTCATGGCCATTTGAACCACTTTTTTGGTAGTGCCTTTGGCAGTATTTTGAAAACTGGTTTAGAAGAACTTAAACTTTTAATTGGGCAGAAAAATATTAATAAAGGATCTACATTTATTTTCATTTCTATTTCCTTTACTATTTTATATAATAATTTTATAGGTTTAGTCGCAAATATGTTTACTAGCACTCCCGTTTTAACTTGAATTAAAGGAAAAACGGCATATGTAGTATACGAGCAACTAAGGGTTAAACACAATAGTGAAGTTTTGTAATGAACATGCGTATTTATTGAAATACCAGTATCATCTACATTCACAACGAAATGCAAACGCAGACGCAACGTAAGCGCAAGAGTTTGGACTCGTATTATTTAATGTAAGCATTCACAATGAGACAGTACATTTCCTATCAAGGTGCAAAGAGTTATTCAGAAGAAAAATATAAAGGGATTGTTTCCAAAGGGACTTTTCTCCATGAAATCACATTTTTCACAAAAGACAAATTTCATATAATTCCTTGTTGTATTAAGGTAGAAGCCTAATTTTTGGCATGTGGCATTCAGTAATACTTGCAAATGTATCTATATATGTGAAAAAAATCACATAGTCATAGGAATGGTGGAACTGGGGTCATATGACAGGGAGCTGTCATTTTGGCAGTAAACTAAAGCTTTATATAGATATCCACTGCAATATGAAGAAATTGATATGTATTATTGATAAAATAAAAGTGCTATTGCTGTCAATCTTATGTTTATCATCATTTAAACACCATAACATCTAAATGGCAAAGCCTTCCAAATGTTAATTCAATACCATACCAGATGAGATAATGGATTACATTTTTAAACTTCACACACTATAAAGATAGCCAATACCAAACTTCTTTCTCCAACTGGAAATAATATTACTAGCTAATAATTAATTTTAACTCTTAATTGTAACTTGACTTTGTGTACTTAAATTATTCAAGTTTTCAGTTTATAAAGCTTAAAAACAAACAAAATTAATATAACAGCCAATGTCAATCATTTTACTATCACTAGAAACAATAGTATGGGCCTAGGCATCACTGTTACCATAACTGACTGCAAGAAAATACCTGCTCATAAAATGACATTGCAGGATGATCATCAGAAATATATAGTTTTTTTATAAGTAACTTGAAGCATTCCTATTGGCTATGAGGAAATGAGACGTTTTGGAAATAAACAGAGCTGGGAGATGCGTCACGTTGGAAATAACACCAACTTTCAAAGGCTCCTGACGCTGGCATTTACATCATTTTGAACATTTATTACAACTTACACCTTCGCAGAAGGTATTCTTAATGCTCTGGTATGCTCAGCTCCAATTCTTTTAAAAATTGGAGATACGTCACTTTGGAAATAAGCCCTTCATTAATATACAGTGAAAATGGGGAAGGGAAGAAAAGAGTTATTCAGAAGGGAAACATAAATCTTAGCTAATAACATGAACTATATCAAGAAGAGAAAATATAAATGTGCAGTGAAAATGGGAAGGGAAGAAAGATTTCAAACACATATGCCGTTAGGGTAGAACGTTGACCCGAGAGGGGTGAGGATACACTGCCCAAGGGGAACATAACGGAACAGAAAACAATGCTCTCCGCTGGTCAAGGGGACGCGTTCTGAGGCACTTGGCGAAGAACCTCCGCACAACCAAGATATGATGTTTAGAGTCCATAGTGGAGGCGAACAGGCTACCTTTAGTTGCGACTGAAATAGTTATTGTAATGCCGACTAGAGTACGGACGAGATCACTACATCAAAATTAATAAATAATAATAGTCAGCGGTCAGATAAAGTGCAATTTAATAGTAGAAAATTTAGGAGGAATGCGTGTGTGTTCGACGGCGGAAAAAGGCCGAACTAAATAAATAAAGTACTTGTGTCTTACCACCCTGAAAGAGTTTCCATGCTAGTCAAATCTGAAAGGGCACCCACATATCCACACCATTCCTACTACCTGCGCCCGGGGCACAAACCTGTAACCGCGTTACCGCCACAACATAGAAACACGCAAGACGCAATGCAAAGCAAAAGTTTGCAAACTTCAAACTTTATCCTTGCGTTGCATGCAAAGAGGAAGAATACTGCTTCTTTTCTCTATGTATTGCCTATGAATTAAACAACAAACGATCGCACTGCAAGATTTTACAGGGTCTGCTGTATATGCATGGTCTTCTATTTGGCCGTGCAGTGCCGCGCCATCTCTTAATCTCCCTCAAGAGGTTATGACAGTCTCCTTGCGAATCCTTCTTTGATTTAATGGATGTAACTATCATTTATGTCTAGATTTCTTAATTTTCATAAATCGAAGACACAGAAAGATAATTATTAGTTCATTAAACGTGTAACTGTATCACTTTCTGAAGTCTCTATGCTTGTACTGTTTTCAATAATTTTGAAAGAGTAATTATTGTTACGTCACTGCCGCGAGCGTCAGTTGTTAGTATGTACTTTTATATCATGTTTATTTGTAAAAGATTGAGTGAATTTTCTTAAGTGGTATTGTTGGTTATGTTATTCAGTTTGTAACTTGCGGAGTGTTTGGAAGGTATTCGCATGTAACTTGCGGATCTAGAAACCCATGACAACTTCTTGCGTTGCGCTCACGATTGCATAGTGAATGATGTTTCCTTGCGCATGCGTTGATGCTACGTTACGTCTGCGCTTGCATCTCATTGTGAATGTAGCATTATACTTCTCTTCATCAATTACACGTGCTTTTGCAACGCTAAATGGTAAGCAATATTAAAAATCTAACGTGTTCCATTCATTTGGAATTTCTCTGCATCGCTGTAACAAAATATTGTTAAAAAGCCTATTCTTCTATCTATATCATGCTAATCGAGATAAACATTAGCAGAAATGATGTTATTACTTGCTTCCTTTAAGTAGAAGGGATATAGTGAAATACACTACACTAAAACGATAGTTCATCTTTCAAATGATGGTTGCCATATGGATGAAATCCATTTCTTTGCATTGCCAGGAGTTGACAGATTCTCGTATCTGAAAAGTTAAGGTATTTTAAAACTGAAACCAATAATGTATATGGCATAAATTCTGTGTTTTATCATGATATACATATTTTGTGCAGTGTTTTTTTTTTCTATTCAAAATTCAATAAAAATCATCCAGAATAAAGAGATGTTTACAGGCTATTCCCAGAAAATTCAAGATATACATTTTATTTGGCATGTAAATATCTTAAATATGAGCTTTTAATCAAAATCGCTACAGCTATTTTTGAGAAAACCTAAATTTTCGATTTTTTTCAAAGTAAAGGGTAGTTTGGGGTGGAGGATTTGTCTTGAAAATCTTTGTGTCGCATCTTTGGAAAATACCAAACTTAAATACCAAAAATGCTATTTTTGGATTCAGGGGGACTCAAAAAATGTATTTCCGGTGAAATCTTGGTATCGAATTTTGGGTGCATTACAATACTCTACACACTGTGTACATAGTACGTAAAGAGAAAGTAATTATTGCTAATAAGCGTGTATTCTTATATTTAGTTCATGCTAATCGAGATAAACACCAGCAGAAACGGCCTTATTACTTAGTTCCTTATAAGAGGATAACTTGCTCTGAAATGGTCAAAAATCAAGTTTTTTGTTTTAGGTACTAATAATATGTCTATTATTTCCAGTATCAGAAAAGAAAAAAATCTAATATGGTTTTATTTATGGACGCTCTTTAACTGCTGGGGTTCTCAGCGTCCCATTTTATACTGGGCGTGAAAGACCGCTTAATTTTGCTCAGAGGCCTCTCTATCAGGCTGGAGATTCTTTTACGTGCCGTAAATCTACGACACTTTACTTCCCTTCCGAAGGAAGCCATGCTAAGGATTTTTACGCCCGAAAAAATCCATCGTCCTTCGCAGGGTTTGAACTCGCGACCATGGGTATATGAAGTTAGCATGGTAACCATTACACCACGGAGAGTGACAGTATCAAAAAATCTGATGTGTACCATTTACATGCCTTTCTCTATATGTCTGCAACAAATTATTCTTAAAAGGCTTTACTTCTATTTACTTCATTCTAATCAGAAAAAATTAGCAGAAATAGGTTTATTACTTGCTTCCTTGTAAGTAGAAGTGAAATAAGAGAGCACCATAGGTTAATGTGATAGTCAAAAGCTGGTTGCTATGTGACTGAAGTTCCTTTGTTTGTATGGATAGCAGTTGAAAATTCCTGTATGAGAAAAGTAAGTTTTTCTTAGCAAAAACCAAAAACAAGAAATGTCTCAAAAATGATCAACTCCACGAAAAAAATGTATATAACATAAATTGTGTGTTTTAAAGTGCTCTACATTTTTTGTGTAGTAAGTTTTTGTCCATCTCTTGAGGTTTAGTAGTTATGCAAAATTCCGTAAAATTGAGCCAGGATAAAGTAGTCTTCAGAGGCTATTCCCAGAATAGTGAGGTAAATATTTCTAATATACGATTTTTAATCAAAAATATTAAGTCATTTTTGAGAAAATCAAACTTTTTGAAAAATGTTTCATGTAAAGGGTAGTTGGAGTGGGGGGATTTTCTTGAAAATCTTCGTGTCGCATCCTTGGAAGATACCAATCTTAATTACCAATTTTGGAATTTAACGGTCTTTTGGTTTTTGAGCTATGCTGTCCACACACACGGACCTTTTTCTGAAAAGTTTTTTTTTTTTTTTTTTTTTTGGGTGGAATGTAATACCTTGTATTTACACTATGTACATAGTACCGGTAGAGAAAGTAATAAAAGTTGAATCGAATTTTCTAGGTAATTTTCGAATTTTATAGAATAATGAATGGCAGTATATAAAAATATTTTCCTGGAAGCATTAATCACATGTTAAATACTTATACAATCCTAGGATTAACTAGTTGTGAAGGTCATAATGGGAAAGAAGAGAAGGAATGACTGGTTTGCAACCATGACGTAATGATGTGGTTTTTAGTTGATTCCATATTAATTCCCTCTTAACACACATCATCTTCTGGATTATATACCAGGTGTCTCAACAGCGCCGCATTTCGCGTGAGTAGATAACCATTCGTACGTTATAAGAGTTGCAGAGCTACACGGGGTAAATCCTAGTATATGCCCGTCAGTGGTGGTGTAAGAACGAAGTGCATATTGTCACAAGGGTCATTGGCGAGAGTTTAATTTATTATGTTTTAGTAATTACGAATTAACCTGAATTAATTGGGATTTGAGCTTACATATTCTTAGGAAAATACAAGCTTTGTTATAAGCTGATGAAATAACAGGATGGAAGCGACTAGCCTCTTCCGATGGCACTCCCAGTGGACTTTTGATGCCACCAACTTCCGTTCGGTTTACGTGCACATTCGCACTTTGACGTCACACAGGATATTCTAGAACATTTAAGCATTCGGTGCTGATTGGCTAAGTCTACCCACTATCAGGGCGTTGGTTCTTTATATTAGGAGAACGGCCACCATGTTGGAATGCCCTTCCGGGGACGCCACTAAATCTATTTAAGGGACGGCAAACCCGTCCTCCGGGGCAATTGTCTTTGACCGTCGGGGAACCTCTATTTTGCTTGTGTGCGTCTTGTGGCGTCGCTCCGGTCTCAACCGCCACCACTTTGACCACTTCATCTCTCACCTCGCCTAGACACATCATGACATATTTCTTAAGGTAGGGATTTATAGAATAGTTGGCCATCCTACACCTTTGTAAACCAAACATGCGTAATCAATAGATTATTTAATCTTTCTTAATATATTAGCTTAAGTCCCATTGTTATCTTGCTCTACCATATGCCTTCCTTTCAGTACCCTCTAATAGCTATTCCCCCCTGTGTCCAACTTTAGCTGTGACAATATCTGCATAAACTTTAAAGAAATGACAATATCTGCATAAACTTTAAAGAAATGAGAAGCTTTACCTAGATCTGCACCGCAATCCGTGATAAAATACGAGGGCCAGACGATTTCGCAAAACTAAGATTATCAACACAAAACTTAATTTGCAAAGTTACAATATCTTACTCTATTTTTCAACGTAATTGTAACCATCAGGTAGAAGGGAAATAAGGGAATACACTAAGCTAAACCGACTGTCAAATATTTTAAACTATGGCTGCTCTATGATTGGAATTTGTTTCTTTGTATGGCCAGGAGCTGACAAATTCCTGAATGAGATAAGTTTAACTATTTGAAAACTGAAATCAATAACAAGGAATATCTAATAAATAGTCAAGTTCACTAGAAAAAAGAATCTGATGTATTCTATTCACATGACTTTCTCTATATCTCTGTAACACATTATTGTTTATAAGCTTATTATTCTATTTCATGCTAATCGAATAAATATTAGCAGAAACTGTTTTATTATTGAAGTTCCTTATAAGTAGAACGAAAATAAGTGAATGAATGAATGAATGAATAAGTGTATTTATTGACATAGCAATATCGTACATAGAATTTCAACAATCGCACGGGTCCACAGACCGTACGTGCTTTTGTAATACACATTACAAGCAATATTAAAACAACAACCACAACAAAGAATTAATAGAGTGAACCCGAAAATAAAAATACAAAGATATTCAAATATAGCAATTTAAATTTACAGCACAGAGTACACCTTCATAAATGTACCCTCTTATAATAGAAAATTACACTTAAAAGACATATATACACATAATATATACAACCCTAGCACAACAGTGACCTAAGTATGACATAATATATATGTATGTAGAACATTGTAGTCACTTTTGTTTAGTTGATCTTATTCCTCCCCCCCCCCTTCTCTATTGGCAGCCTCCTCAGACCTCAGCTGTCTTGACTTAAGTATAAATTTACCTAGCCCGTCCATGTTTTCCGTGCCTGCCAGTAGCGTCCAACATGCTTCTAGCCCTACATTCGCAGTGGTAAAAAATCGCGGCAAATATTTTTCCCGCCATTCCTCCATACCCCTACATCTTGCCAAGATGTGAGTCCACGACTCTTCCTCCTCGCAAATGGGACAGATTCTTGTACCATTCTCGTCAGAAATTTTCGTGCTCCTCCATGCTCCTAGTCTAATCCACGCGAGCCCCTCTCTAATGAGTTTGGTACCTGTTTTGATGTATTGCTCCATATCCTACTCCGATTTTAGCCCAGACTGTACTTCTAATGACACCTTCTCTGTGCATTGTGCAATTATTTGCTGTCTGTCAATATCACAGAGGCGGTTCTTAATTTTTCTCCAAATACTTCGCCTGTTTTCCTGCCCCGCCATCCAAATGTCTCCCATCCCAATGGTTTCCAACCCTTTCTTTAATTTTGATGCCCACGTCGAATTACCTTCCATTCGCAACTGTTCACGGTAGCAGATTGCCCTAATTAGAGATTGGTTTCCGTGAACGATTCTCATCCAATATTTAACTGCTCTGATTTTGCACTCTATCTTTTCATTATGTGCCCCGAAGGATGTGATTACACTAGGCTAAATCGACAGTCAATGTTTTAAAATGTTACTATTGACTGAAATCCATTTCTTTGACTGACCAGAATTGACAACTTCCCTATGAGAAAAGTATAAGTAATTGAAAGCTAACACGAATAACAAGAAATCTCTAACAAACGGTCAACTCCATAAACAAATATATGACATAGATTGTGTGTTTTAAGGAGATCGTCATTTTTTTGTGTGGCAAGTTTAGCAAAATTCATCCAGAGTAAACAGATCTGCAGAAGTTATTCCCAGAAAATTCAAGATATACATTTTATTTGTGGTGCAAATGTCTTATATATGTGATATTTTAATCAAAATTGTTAGAGCCAATTTTGATAATATCAAAGTTTTCGACAATTTTTCCACGTAAAGGGTAGGTTGGGATGGAGGGATCTTCTTGAAAAGCTTCGTGTCCTATCCTTGGGAAGATACCAAACTTAAATATCAAGATCGGCATTTAACGGTCTTTTCGGCTTTGAGCTATGCTGACCACACACATTTTTCTACAAATGCTTCTTTTTGGATTCATAGGGTCCTAAAACATTTATTTACGGTGAAATCTCAATATCGAATTTTTGGGTGGTATACAACACATCCGTTATACACTGTCCACACAGTACGTGTAGAGAAACTAAAAATATATTACATAAATTGTGTGTTATACCGAGCCCTAATTTTTTACTTTATCTACACGTGGTATGTACTTAGTGTATAGAGAAGAAATGCACCTTAAAATTCGATACCAAGATTTCATCGGAAATACATGTTTTGGGTCTCCCTGAATGAGAAGAAAAAGCATTTTTAGAAAAAGGTTCATGGGTGTAACTGTGTGTGTGTGGGGGGGGGGGAGGGTGTGGACTGCCTACCTCAAAAACGAAAAGACCATTAAATACCAAACTTGGCATTTAAGTTTTGTATCTTTTGTATCTTCGCGATACGAACTTTTTCAAGAAAATAACCCACCCCCAACTACACTTTACATGGAAAAATTTAGAAAATTTTGAGTTTTTCAAAAATGGTTCTAACAAAATTGATTAAAATCTCTTATATTTAAGATATTTACATGACAAATAACGTCTCCTTAGCGCGGTGGTAGCGTTGCTGCTTACCAAGCGGGAGACCTGGGTTCGATCCTCAGTACCGGCGTGGGAGACCTGGCCCGGAGTGCACTCGGCCTCGTAAGGTCCCTGGGGGGCCAATTGAGGAGCTACTTGATGGAGAAGTAACGGCTCCAGGTCATGAGGACCGCATTAACTGGCCGGGGGGAAACGATACGCTGACCACGTCTCACCCTCCAATACTGCACCCCATCCATGACGTCTGTAGTGGACCGAGATGGTGGACGCAGCGGCCGGGCGGTAGGCCAAGGTTCCCCGTGAGCTGTCGTGCCATGGAGTTACAAGACAAATAAAATATGTATCTTCAATTTTCTGGGAATGGCCTCTGAAGACGTGTTTATTCTGGATGAATTTTGCTAAACCTTAAGAGATTAGACATAAACTTACTACACAAAGAATGTAGAGCTCGTTAAAACACACAATTTCTGATATATACATTATTTTCGTGGAGCTGATCGTTTTCTTAGATGTTCTTTGCTATTGGCTTCAGCTTTAAAATACTTATATTTTCTCATACGGGAATTTGTCAGCTCCTGTCTAAACAAACAAAGAAACTTCAGTCACATAGCAAGCAGCTTTTGACTATCACTTTAACCTATGCTACTCCCTTATTTCGCTTCTACTTGCAAGGAAGCTTTTAATAAGACAATTAATCTCGAATAAGAATAAGTTTTTTAACAATAATTTATAGTAGAGATGTAGGCAAAGTAACGTGAATAGAACATATTAGGTATTGCTTTCTCTATACGAACTATGTACGTAGTGTATAGAGAAGGTATTGTATTGCAACCAAAAATTGGATACCCAGATTTCACCGGAAATACATGTTTTGAGACTCCCTTAATCCAAAAAAATATTTTTAGAAAAATTCCGCGTGTGTGTGTGTGACTGTGGGTAGCATAGCTCAAAAACGAAAGGACAGTTAAGGCCCAAACTTGGTATTTAAGTTTGGTGTCCTCCAAAGATACGACACGAAAATTTTCAAGAAAATCCCCCACCTCAAACTACACTTTACATGGAAATGTTTTCGAAAGTGTTGATTTTCTAAAAAACGGCTCTAACGATTTTGATTAAAATAACTTATATTAAAGATATTTACCTGACAAATAAAATGTATATCTTGAATTTTCTGGGAATAGCCTCTAAAGACTGCTTTATTCTGGATGAATTTTACGGAATTTTACATAACTACTAAACCTAAAAGATGGACAAAAGCTTACTGAATAGAAAATGTAGCTCACGATAAAACACACAATTTTTGTCATATACATTTTTTTCTTGGAGTGATCATTTTTAAGATATTCCTGTTTTTTCGTTTCAGCTTTGAAAAACCTAATTTTCTCATACAGGAATTTGTTAACTCCTGTCCATACATACAAACAAAGGAACTTCAGTTATATAGCAACAGCTTTTGGCTATCATTTTAACCTATGGTACAGTTACTTCTACTTACAAGGAAGCAAATAAAAGACGATTTCTGCTAATGTTTCTCCATTTGCATGAAGTAAATAGAAGCATAAGCTTTTTAGCTACAATTAGAGAAGGTCATGTAAATGGAACACATCAGATTTTTTTTTTTAAATGGGGAGTCGCTATTCGCTTTCTTTGATGATGTAAAGCGTATGGAATTACAAACCCCACGCAGTGCGACATGTATTTTGAAAAAACAGTATCGGCTTACGAACTGTATGCTACTGCGAAATGCGATCCCCTTCTGTGGTGAGGTGCGTGTCAGTAAAATTCAAGAGATCTGGATACTCATAGGAGAAAATTGAGGAAAATCCTCGAAAAATCCATTTTACATTCTCTAACTCGTATTTCCATACTGAATAGAGAAGATATTGTAGTGCACCCAAAACTCGATACTGAATCTCCAGAAAGGCTAATACATCTGTCATATAGGTGTTCTAATTTAATTAAACCATCTCTGTAGTGTGATTTTTCAAGGTCCTCAAAATAGCTGTTTACCGCATCAATGACTTCCTCGTTGCTGTGAAATCTTCGTCCTCTAAGAACTTCTTTGAGGTTTGGGAACAGGTGGTAGTACCTGGGTGCTAGATCTGGCGAATGGGGTGGATATTCAAGTAATTAAAACTTTAATTCGCACATTCTTCCCCTTGCAATGACTGAACGATGGACCGGAGCAGTGTCGTGATGAAAAAAATTTTTTTTTTTTGTTGCCAAATGAGGTCTCTCTTCTTTTCACCTCATCACTAAAACGTTATAGTTGCTTCCATAGTAGTGATACGTTTATCCTTTTACAGGTAATCAATAAGAATAATTCCCTGTGCATCCCAGAAAACACTCGCCCTAACCTTGTTAGCTGACAAAATTGACTTTGCCTTTTTTGGAGTTGGATCACTTGGCGCAATTCACTGTTTTGACTGTGATTTACTGTTTGGAGTGTAGTGATGTATCCAAGTTACAGCCATGGTAATAAGCCGTCTCAGAAATTCACTGGGCTTTTTAGGGTAGAGCTCCACATTTTAAACAGACACAGTTTTTCTTTGCAACTTTTGACCGGGTATCAACAAACGCATAGTACTTGTAAAGGCCCAAAACATTACTTATTACCTGCAATTCTTTTGATATGTTTACAGCCTCTGATATCTCAAACTACTTTAATCTGTGGATGAATGTTTTCAATGATCTCTGGAGTTGTCACTTCTACAGGGCGTCCAGAGCGAGGCTCATCACTAGTGCTCGTACGTCCCATTTTAAACGCTGCAACCCACCTTTTAATCATTGAATATAAAGGAGCAGAGTCTTTCATTGCACTGTCCATTTCCTCCTTGATTTGTTCAGGCGTTAAGCCTTTCAAATGGAAGTATTTAATCACTGCTCGTTTTCCAAATCCTCCATTTTAGTGAAAACTCTAAAGTTGTCTTGTTTAGAATGCTGCCATTCGAAAACTAAACAAGCTATTGACCTGTAACTATGGATACAAACTAGTCTAGAGTTAAACTATACGATGCTACCGTCTAACTGGCCTAGTGACGCCAAATCTGTGTGAGGCCCGGGACGTATCAGCCGACCCTCGTATGTTTTGGGACCCCTGAATCCAAAAAAAGAAAAAAAAATTAGAAGAACTCCGTGTGTGTGTCTATGTGTGTGAGCACAAAAAGAGGTCCGTTAATATTTCAGTTCAGCATCTTCTAATAATGCGACACGAAGATTTTAAGGAAAATCGCCCCAGCCACAAAAATTCTTTAATGGGGAAAAAAATTCCAAAGTTTTGATTTTCTCAAAAATCGCTATGTCGATTTTGATTAAAGTCTCTTATATTTACGATATTTACATGACAAATAAAATGTATCTCTTGAATTTTAAGGGTATATCATCTGAAGACCTATATACCTCGTATATTGGATGAATTTTTCTGCATTTTGCATATTATTTCACAGAAAAGAATTATTACACAGAAAATATAGACAATTTTGAAACACAATATATGTCCCATACGTTATTTGTTATTGGTTTCAGTTTTAAAATACTTAAAATTTTTCTCATACAGAAAGTTGTCCACTTCTGGCTACAACAAGAAACGGATTTCAATAGCATAGCAACCACATATTAAAACACTTGACTGTCGACTTAGCCAAGTATATCGCTTATTTCTCTTCTACTTATAAGGAACTAAGTAATAAGACCGTTTCTGCTAGTTTCTTCGATTAGCATGAAGTGGATGGAAAAGAATCTGATGTGTTCCATTCACATGACTTTCTCTACATCTCTGCAACAAATTGTTAAAAAGCTAATGCTTTTATTTGCTTAATGCTAATCGAGAAAAATTAGCAGAAATTGTCTCATTAATTGCTTCCTTGTAAGTAGTAGCGACATAAGGGAGTACCATAGACTAAAGCGATAGTCAAAAGCTGGTTGCTGTGTCACTGAAGTTCCTTTGTTTGTACAGACAGGAGTTGATAGAAGTTGAGAAAAGTATAAATTTTTTAAAGCTGAAATCAAAAACAAGGAATATCTAGACAATGATCAATTCCACGAAACAAATTTGTATAACATAAATTGTGCGTTTTAATGTGCCCTATATTTTTTGTGTGGTAAGTTTTTTTCTAGCTCTTACGTTTTAGCAGTTATGCAAAATTCCGTAAAATTCATCCAGAATAAAGTCGTTTTCATTGGATATTTCCAGAAAGTTCACGATATACATATTATTTGTCAGGTAAATATCTTTAATATACGACATTTTAATCAAAATCGTTGAAGCCATTTTTGAGAAAATCAACATTTTCGAAAAAATATCCATGTAAAGGCTAATTGCGGGTGGGGAGATTTTCTTGAAAATTTTCGTGTCGCATCCTTGCAAGATACCAAACTTAAATACCAAGTTTGGTATTTAGCGGTCTTTTCGTTTTTGAGCTATACTGTCCACAGACAAACAAAACACACACACACGAGGATCTTTTTTCCAGAAATGTTTTTTTTTTTTTTGGATTTAGGGGGAGCCAAAGCATGTGTTACATAGTACGTGTAGAGAAAGTAAAAATTCAGTGTCATAACCGAAATTTTCACTTAAGAATCTCTCTCTTTCCGTTCGATGACTCTTACCAACTAAGTTAACATAGCAAACATGCCCACATAACACTAAATTAGCCAAATGATTTGGTATGTTTTTTTTCTTTTTTTGCTTTAAACCACAAGGTAAATAAACAAAAAACCTGGGAGATACACCATGTAGGACGTCATTGTGGTATGTTTTGCAAAGAATAAATTTGAGATCATCCTGTGGTTTACTAGGTAACATGCAAATCTGTTGTCGGCATGTTGTCCAGTCGGACACCGAGAGATACATACTAATACATGATAGAGGGTAGAGAATGGTTTTTACTGTGCTTTCCCGCAGGCAGCATGTACACTAGAAGACACTAAAAACGATTTGCAGGCATTTGTGACTTTCCACGATTTTCATTGGTGCCATTCAAGTGCAACATATCACTCGAGTAGAAAAAGGCAAATCTGATTGGTTTATTTACCCCTTCACCTCAGCTCCGCTCGACACTCCCTCAGAACATGTTGACTCGTGTATTAATTTAGTCCACCACGTGCGCGAATCACCTTGGTATTTGAACTTCAGTATGAACCGGAAAAAAAGACTAATTTAATTTTGTAACACCTGGTGACAGGTGGATTATTGTCCAATCAGAAATTTTATGAATTACTAGTTCGCAATTCAGACCTTCATCTGTCGCAAGTAACATTTCATATTGAACCCTTTCCCTTCGGTAATGTCACCTGTCCAATGCACTTCTAAGAGCATAGCAAACAGATGAAAGTTATGGGCGGAGACCCCGCCTTACAATAAATATTTCCAGATGTATTTTTAATGTATTTGAATGCACATACATAGAGAAGACGTTGTATACAGTCCAAAAACCGATTTTGGAAAAAAGTTTGTGTTTTTGTATTTGATCACTAATAAAGGAAAATTCGTTAAATACCAAACTTCTTGTGTAAGTTCAGCATCTTCCAAGGACTTTCTCTACATCTTTGCAACAAATTATTGTTAAAAAGGTAAAACTTTTATTTAATTAATGCTAATCGAGAAAAACTTAGCAGAAATAGTCTTGTTACTTGCCTCCTTGTAATTAGAAACGAAATAAGGGAGTACCATCGGTTAAAGTGATATTCAAAAGATGGTTGCTATGTGACTGAAGTTCCTTTGTTTGCACAGACAGGAATTGACAAACTCTGTATGAGAAAAGAATAAGTTTTTTAAAGCTGAAACCAAAAACAAGGAATATCTAAAAATGATCAACTCCACGAAAAAAAATTATATAACATAAAATGTGCGTTTTAATGTGGCTCTATGTTTTTTGTGTGGTAAGTTTTTGTCCATCTCTTACTGTTTAGCAATTATGCAAAATACCCTAAAATTCATCCAGAATAAAGTAGTCTTCAGAGTCTATTCCCAGAAAATTCAACATGTAAATTTTATTTAATATCAGATATTTTAATCAAAATCATTAGAGCCATTTTCGAGAAAATAAACATTTTCGATAAAGTTCCACTTAAAGGGTAGTTGGGATGGGAGGATTTTCTTGAAAATCTTCCTGGCACATCTCTGGAAGTTACCAAGATTAAATGCCAAGTTTGGTATTCAACGGTCTTTTCATTTTAGAGTTATGCTTTCCACAGACACACACATACACACACACACACACACGCGCGCGCGCAAACAGACAGACTGACACACACGGACCTTTTTCCAAAATTGCTTTTTTTGGATTCAGGGGGACCCAAAACATGTATTTCCGGTGAAATCTCGGTATCGAATTTTTGGGTGCATAAAGTAAAAAACACGTTGAACGAGTAACTTAAAATCCCGCAAATTTGAATCGATATCAATTGTTTTGGCAACGTCACACACGAGACAATACACAGTGATAAAACTAACTTTCTTTAGCATTACCATCTATTTTGAAACATCGGTAGTTACTGAATGACGTTATTTGTTTAGATCAGGTGTGGTTCTAAGAATAGAGGGAAATGCAGAGTGTTTCAAAACGACACCAAAAGAAGAGGTGGATCTTATTTGTCATACCGTATGTGATACGTGAATATAATTTTCAGCTCTAAATTCCGCATACACAAAAACTGCCATAAAATCACTATGCATTAGGCAGTCATACATAACCACATGTCACGTGCCTGGCCCACTCCAAGAGAAATGCCAGTTGAAAATGGAAATGGCGTGTTATTTATGGACGCTCTTTAACTTACTGTGGTTCCCATTCTAAATTAGGCGTGAAAGACCGCTTAATTTTGCTCAGAGGTTTCTCTATCAGGCTTGAGGTTCTACGTGCCGTAAATCTACGACACGGGGCCAACGGCTTTACTTCCCTTCCGAAGGATTTTTACACCCGAAAACATCCATCGTCCTCCGCCGGGTTTGAACCCGCGACATTGAGTATATGAAGTTAGCATGGTAACCATTACACCATGGAGGGCGACTCACGTATATATTGTATGTATGTAATGTATGTATGTATTTAATGTATGTATGTATGTTATGTATGTAATGTATGTATGTAATGTATGTAATGTATGTAATGTATGTAATGTATGTTATGTATGTTATGTATGTTATGTATGTTATGTATGTTATGTATGTTATGTATGTAATGTATGTAATGTATGTTATGTAATGTATGTTATGTATGTATTTCCAGACTTGGCAACTTTTATTTCAGTTTACTGTAAACAGAAATTCGAGTTATGGAATGAATGTTAAACCTAGAGATGTGTGCTTTGCCAGTTGGTAGCGAAGGTCCCAGTCATATGGTGTAGGCGTGGCTTGATAGACACGCCGGCGCGGCACAGGTCATCTTAGTAATGCGGGTTTTGTTGGGTGTTTCTTACAACTTCTGAGGTCGTTTACGTGGCGTATGACAATTGTTGTTCTTTCGCTGCCTAATCCCAAATGTGTACGATTTTTAAACTTTAAATAGAAGAGCTTGAAAGTTGCGACAAGTTTCGGACAACTCAAAGTGTAAGCTAATATACTGATACTTTCGTTTAGGAGCTCTGTACAGCCAGGTTACCCGGTTAGCCACTGACGTCCTTCAGATCGACTTGTGCTAGAGATATCCAGCAGATTGTTGGTGTTCTGCGATACCTATAACACGGTTACCACATCGAGTATTCACTCTGTGTATTGTGGTGTGTTTCCAAGGTGAGCTTTACCACGACACGCAAATTTTTTTCAGCACACGCTCTATAATATACTTGTCAAAACAAGTGTGAGCATGCGGAAAAATAGTGCTTTAGTGGCGTAATAATAAACAAATTCCAAATGATGGTGACTAACTTCATTAGCATTTAAAAACAAACTACTATTTTACTTTCTCTATACGTACTATGTATGTAGTGTATACAGAAGGTATTGCACTCCACCAAAAAATTCGATACCGAGATTTTACCGGAAATATATGTTTTAGAGTCCCCTGTATCCAAAAAAAGTATTTCAGAAAAAGATCAGTGTGAGTGTCCGTGTGTCCATGTGTCTGTGAACACGATAACTCAAAAACGAAAAGTCGGTAAAATACCAAACTTGGTATTTAAGTTCAGTATCTTCCAGGGATGCGACACGAATCATTTGAGAAAAATCC
The DNA here is from genome assembly GCA_030762935.1 of Hymenopus coronatus. Classification (NCBI taxonomy): domain Eukaryota; kingdom Metazoa; phylum Arthropoda; class Insecta; order Mantodea; family Hymenopodidae; genus Hymenopus; species Hymenopus coronatus. Next base: position 68,841,430 of record CM060884.1, read on the forward strand.
GCCCACCCCAAACTACAATTAACATGGAACTTTTTTTTAAAATTTTGATTTTCTAAAAAATGGCTCAAACGATTTTGATTAAAATAGCATATATTAAAGATATTTACCTGACAAATAAAGTATATATCTTGAATTTTCTAGGAATAGACTCTGAACAGTGGTTTATTCTGGATGAATTTTACTGAATTTTGAATAACTGCTAAACCGTAAGAGATGGACAAAAACTTATAACACAACAAATGTGGAGCACTTTAAAGCACACAGTTTATGTCATAAACATTTTTTTTTCCTGGGGTTGATTTTTTTTTTTTTAGATATTCCTTGTTTTTGCTTTCAGCTATGAAAAATGTATACTTTTCTCATACAGGAATTTGTCAAATCCTGTCCATACAAACAAAGGAACTTCAGTCACATAGCAACCGGCTTTTGACTATCACTTTAACCTATGTACTCCCTTATTTCGCTTCTACTTTCAAGAAAGCAAGTATTTCTTCTAGTTTTTTTTTTCTTTCTCAATTAGCATGAAGCAAATAGAAGCATAAACTTTTTAACAATAATTTGTTGCGGAGATGTAGAGAAAGTCATGTGAATGGAACACATCAGGTTTTTGAAATACTTGATATGTAAGTTAATCATTCTGAACACATATTTGGTAATGTAAGCTAAATTTACAATTCATTTATTAATTGCCATGCCAACAAGCATTGTAAGTACTTACAGCACAATTAGGAAATGACGTAACACTCGAGACATGTGCTACTTCAAGTAAAGTATCTATTGGGAAATTCATTAACAAAATAATGTATAAGAAGGCTTTGTGCGTATAATGAATAGTAGCCTTTCGTTTGTTCACATCGAGAATTCATTTTCAATTTCTCTACACGTACTATTTACGTAGTGTGGGTGTAGAGAAGGTATTGTGTTAAACCCAAAAATTTGACACCGAGATTTCACTGGAAAAACACGTTTTAGGGCCTCCTGTATACAAAAAGGCATTTTTAAAAAAGGCCCGCGCGCGCGATTGTGTGTGTGTGTTAGTGTGTGTGTGTGTGTGTGTGTGTACCACAAAAAGATAATCCCAAAGCCCCTTCACAAACTACAAAAGACAAAAATCTGATGTGTTCCATTCACATGACTTTCTCTGCGTCTCTGCAACAAATTGTAGTTAAAAATCATATGCTTCTATATACTTTATGCTAATTAGCAGAAATAGTCATTACTTGCTTCCCTGTAAGTAGAAGCGAAATAAGGGAATAGCATAGGTTAAAGTGAAAGCCAAAAGCTGGTTGCTAAGTAACTGATGTTCCCTTGTTTGTATGCACAGGAGTTAAGAAATTCCTGTATGAGAAATGTAAGTTTTTCAAAGCTAAAGCGAAAAAACCAGGAATATCTTAAAAATGATCAACACCACGAAAAAAATGTATATGACATAAATTGCGTATTTTATCGTGAGCTACATTTTCTGTGCAGTAAGTTTTCCCCCATCTCTTACGGTTTAGCAGCTATGCACAATTCCGTAAAATTCATCCAGAATAAAGTAGTATTCAGGAGTGATTCCCAGAAAATTCAAATTCAATTTTATTTGTGAGGTAAATGTCTTAAATATACCATATTTTAATCAAAATCGTTAGAGCCAATTTTATGAAAATCAGAAATTTCGAAAAAAAATTCCATGTAACGCGTAGTTTGGGGTGGGGGGCGTTTCTTGTAAATGTTCGTGTCGCATCCTTGGAACATACCAAACTTAAATACCAAGTTGGGCTTTAACGGTCTTTTCGTTTTTGAGCTATGCTGCACACAGGCATACATTCACACACACATACACACAGACAGAAAATCACACACACGGACATTTTTCTAAAAATGCATTTTTTGGATTCAGGGAGTCTCGAAACATGTATTTGCGGTGAAATCTCGGTATCGAATTTTTGGGTACAATGCAATACTTTGTCTATACACTATGTACATACTTCGTATAGAGAAATTAAAAAAAAATGTTATTGGTAATTCTCTATTTATTATAACCATTAATAAACTGCATGAAGCATTGAAACTTTAATTAGAAAAGAAAAATTAATAAAGGATCTAATTTATTTTCATTTCCATCTTGTCTTCTATCAAACTCGCACGTGTGTGTCCATTTGTTTGTCAACTCAAAAACAAAAATGGTATTTAAGTTTAGTATCTTTCAAGGACATGGCACAAAGTCTTTCAGAAAAATCCCCTTGCCCCAAACTATCCTTTTTATGGAAAAAATTTCAAAATTATTGAATTTCTGAAACATGACTAAAGATTTTGATTATTAAAGATATTTACATGATAAGTGAAATATATATCTTGAATTTTCTGGAAATATCCTCTAAGGACTTCATTTTGGATGAATTTAACAGACTTTTGCATAACTGCAAAACTGTAAGAGATGGAGAAAACTTACCTCACAAAAATTAGACCGGGAATTGGTCATTTAAAAATCCTGTTTAAAAGTGGATTCAAAATTATTATTGTCGCTAAGTTGTTACTTTCCTCTATACCCACGCGAAGTTTAATCGTCATCCGTCATCTAGTTTGTTTACACTAAGTCATTTTGTTAGTTCATCTCAAAGGTGATTTACGATTTTACGATGGATATAAATATTGAACAAAGAATGTGTCTCAAATTTTGCGTTGCAAATGTTACAGAAGGCTTACGGTGAATCGATGTTATCAAAAACACATGCATATGACTGGTACAGTGCATTCAAAAGTGGTCGAGATGTGGTGAAAGATTTGCCTCGCTCTGGTCGGCCATCAATGGTTTCAACTGAACTGAAATTCGCTAAAGTGGTGTCTGAAAATCGTAATTTAGATCTGAGAGAGATTGCCGCTGAACTTTCTGCGACTCACGAATCGATTCGTTCCACTTTAAACGATTGTTTGTGCATGACACGCGTTGCAGCTCGGTTAGTTCCGAAAGACTTGAATTTTCTACAAAACTCAAACGCGTAAGGATTGCTGAAGACATACTAGAACGAGCCAGTTCCAACCCCACATTCATGAAACGCATTGTAACTGATGATGAGACGTGGGTTTACGAGTTTGACACTCAAACCAGTCAACAAGCTTCCCAATGGCGCCTTCCAACTGAACCGAAACCTAAAAGGGCACGTCAAACTTGATCAAAACTGAAGGTCATGTTGACAGGTTTGTTTTTTTTCGATTATCGCAGTGTCGTGCACTCAGAGTTCTTGCCAGAAGGTCAGATGTAAATAAAGACTATTATCTGAGCGTTATGCGGCATCTGAGAGAACAAATACGGCGAAAAAGGCCAGATTTGTGGAACGACAACTGGTGGATTCTGCACCGTGATAACACACCAGCTCAAATTTTGAACGAATTTCTGGCCAAAAACTCAAAAAATTTCATCGAACAACCACCGTATTCACCTAATCTGGCTCCTGCTGATTTCTTTCTGTTTCCAAAACTCAAGCTACCACTTCGAGGCACCCGTTTTAAGTCGATAGAAGACATAAAGGTAAATTCGGGGCGACAATTGACATCGATTCCTAAAAGTGCCTACAAAAAATGTTTTGATGATTGGATTATTCGTTGGCATAAATGTATAATTTCAAAAGGGGCATACTTTGAAGGCGATAAAATAAAATTGGATGAATAAATCATTTTTTGTGTTTTGTTGTCAAATTCCCGGAACTTTCTTGACACCGTAGTACATTTGTTCGTGTAATTGATTATTTTTATTTTCTCTATGTACATAGTGTATAGAGAAGGTATTGTACTGTACCCAAAATTTAGATACTGAGATTTCACCGGAAATACATGTTTTGAGACTCCCGCATCTAAAAAAAGATATTTTTAGAAAAATATCCGTGTGTGTGTGTGTGTGTGTGTGTGTGTGTGTGTGTGTGTGTGTGTGTGTGTGTGCGCGCGCGCGCGCCTATGGGCAGCATAGCGCAAAAACGAAAGGACCGCTAAAACCCAAACTTGGTATTTAAGTTTGGTATCTTCCAAAGACACGAAGATTTTCAATAAAATCTCCCCACCCCAAACTACCCTTTACATGGAAAAATTTTCGAAAATTTTGATTTTCTTAAAAATGGCTCTAACGATTTTGATTAAAATATCTTGAATTAAAGGTATTTACCTGGCAAATAAAATGTATATCTTGAATTTTCTGGGAATAGCCTCTGAAGGCTACTTTATTCTGGATGAATTTTACGGAATTGTGCATAACTGCTAAACCGTAAGAGATGGACAAAAACTTGCTCTACAGAAAATGTAGGTCGCGACTAAACACTCAATTTATGTCATCCATTTTTTTCGTGGAGTTGATCATTTTTAAGATATTTTTTGTTTTTTGTTTCTGCTTTGAAAAACATACTTTTCTCATACAGGGATTTGTTAACTCCTGTGCATACAAACAAAGGAGCTTCAGTTACTTAGCAACCAGCTTTGGTTATCATTTTAACTTATGGTACTCTCTCATTTCGCTTCTACTTACTAGGAAGCAAATAATAAGGCTATTTTTGCTGTTTCTCCATTAGCAATTAGTAAATAGGAACATAAGCTTTTTAAAAATAATTTATTGCAGAGATATAGAGAAAGTCATGTGAATGGAACACGTCAATTTTTTACTTTCTCTATACGTACTATGTACATAGTGTATAAAGAAGGTATTGTAATGCACCCAAAAATTCGATACCGAGATTTCACCGTAAATACATGTTTTAGGTCCCCCTGAATAAAAAAAAAAAGCATTTTTGGAAAAAAGGTCCGTGTGCGTGTGTGTGTGGCCAGCATAGCTCAAAAACGAAAAGACCGTTGAATTCCAAACTTAGTATCTTCCAAGGATGTGACATGAAGATTTTCAAGAAAAAAAACCCCACCTTCAACTAACCTTTACATGGAACTTTTTTCGAAAATTTTGATTTCCTTAAAAATGACTCTAATGAGTTGTTTAAAATATCGTATATTAAAGATATTTACCTGACAAATAAAATGTATATTTTGAATTTTCTTGGAATAGCCTCTGAATACTACTTTATTCTGGATGCATTTCACGGAATTTTGCATAACTGTTAAACCGTAAGTGATGGGCAAGAACTTAACGCACAAAAAATGTAGAGTACATTAAAGCACACTATTTATGTAATATACATTTTTTTCGTGGAGTTGATCGTTTTTGACATATTCCTTGTTTTTGGTTTCAGCTTTGAAAAACTTCTACTTTTCTCATACAGGAATTTGTCAACTCCTGTCCATACAAACAAAGGAACTTTACTCATATGGCAACCAGCTTTTGATTATCACTTTAACCTATAGTACTCCCTTATTTCCCTTCTGCTTACAAGGAAGCAAGTAATAACATTATTTGTGCTTTTTTCTCGATTAGCATAAAGTAAATAGAAGAATAAGCTTTTTAACAATAATTTGTTGTCGCGGTAGAGTAAGTTATGTAAATGGAACACATCAGGATTTAAGAAAACGTCCTTGTGTGTGTGTGGGGGGGGTGCATAACCCAAAAACACAAAGTATTTTATATTTTAGTATTTAATTTAGTATGCTCCTAGGTTACGACACGGAAAATTTTCCCCCATCCCTTTACATGGAAAAGAAACAATTTAAAGAAAAATTCCCCGCCCCTGCCGGGAATCGAACCCGGGTCGACCACACGACTACGGAGGCAATAGTTTCTTTTCCTACTGTTATTCACACAAAATTTTTACTTTAACGGCGTAATTATGAATAGTATCCAGGTGGCAGTGACCACACATACAAAACTGAATCGAATTTTAAACAAAGTAGATCATAAAACAAATGAAAAATAACGCAGTTCTTGTGTTAGTTAATTAAGGAAGGTATTAGAGTCTGCGATGTTTCACGTAAATAAGCCAGTTTAAATTTATACGAGAAACACTGCTTGGCTTCCTCCAGTCTTTAAATGCAATATTTTGCTGTTTATGCTGCGTACCAAAGCTTCTGGCTCGAATTGAAAATTTCTCGGGATTTTCACATATATTTAGCTCACAATCTTGTATTTTTTACTTTCTCTATACGTACTATGTACATAGTGTATAAAAAGGTATTGTATTACTCCCAAAAATTCAACGGAAATACAAGTTTTGATACCCCCTGAGTCCAAAAAATTAATTTTTAAAAAAAGAATCCATTTTGTGTGTTATCTTCCAGAGATACATGAAGATTTTCAAGAAAATCCCCCACCCCAAACTACCCTTTATATGGAAAACATTTCGAAAATTTTGTTTTTCTCAAAAAATGGCTCTAAAGATTTTGATTAAAATCTCTTATATTTAAGATATTTACAAGCCAAATAAAATGTTTTTCTTGAATTTTCTGGGAATAGCCTCTAAAGACCTCTTTATTCTGGATGCTTTTTATTGAATTTTGTATAACTGGTAAACTGTAAGAGATAGACAAAAACTTACTATACAAAAATGTAGATCACTATAAAACACTAAATTTATGTAATAGACATCTTTTCATGGAGTGGGTCGTTAATGAGATATTCCTTGTTAATTGTTTCAGCTTTAAAAAACATACTTTTCTCATACGGGAGTTTGACAACTCCTCTCCATAGAAACAAAGGAACTTCAGTCACACAGCAACCAGCTTTTGGCTATCACTTTAACCTATGGTACTCCCTTATTTCATTTCTACTTTCATCAAAGCAAGTAATAAGACTATTTCTGCTAATTTTTTCTCGACTAGCATGAAGTAAAAAGAAGCATAAGGTTTTTAACAACAATTTGTTACAGAGATGTAGAGAAAGTCATGTGAATGGAACACATCGTACTTTTTACTTTCTCTACACGTACTATGTACATAGAACGTATTTCTCCCAAAATCTCGCCTAAAAAAATGTTTTGATACGCCTTGAGTCCAAAAAAAAGAAATATTTTTAGAAAAGAAACGGTCTACTCCGCCAAAAAATGTATACAACGTAAATTGTGTGTTTTAATGAGCTCTACGTATTTTGTTGAGTAAGTTTTTTTCTGTCTCTTACGGTTTACCAGTTATGCAAAATTCCGCAAAATTCATCCAGAATAAAGATGTCTTCAGAGGCTATTCCAGACAATTCGAGATATACATTTTATTTTTCATGTAAATACCTTAAATATAAGTGACTTTAGTAAAAATCCCTACAGCCATTTTTAAGAAAAATCAACATTTTCGAAATATTTTCCATATAAAGGGTAGTTGGGGGTGGGGAAATTTTCTTGAAAATCCTCGGGTCGCATCCTTGGAAGATACTGAGCTTAAATAGCAAGTTTTTATATTTAACAGGCTTTTCGTTTTTAAACTATGTTGTTCATACACACGCACATACACTTGACCTCCTAATTTTTTTTGTTCTTGTTGTTATTATTGTTGTTATTATTGTTGTTGTTATTATTGTTGTTATTATTGTTGTTATTATTATTATTATTATTATTATTATTATTATTATTGTTATTATTATTATTGTTATTCAAAATGTCTCAAAGCAAGTATTTGAAGTGAAATATCGGTATCGAATTTTTGGGTGCAATACAACACCTCAATACGCTAAGTACGCAGTACGTGTAGAGAAAGTAAAAATGCAGAATAATTTTACGCTCCGGGTAAGTGACCTTGGCCGGCCACACTGTGACGTCAGAGCTCTGATGTTACCTATACATTCCACGGAGATGCACAACCACATGCAGAACCTGTTTTGAAATGGCCACAGAGAAGCGAAACAGGTTCACATTAATCTTTAATTGCTCTGTGCTTGAATGTAAAAAAAGATTGGATCACGTATGAGGAAAAACGGACACAAAATGCCATTGAACTACCTCACTTCGCCCATTCCATCTCCTTCACCGAAGCTTAAATCACCTCATTCAGTGGCGGATACGACTTCAAACTCGGGACGCCAGTTTCAGGAAGAGGGGTACACAGAATTGGGCGACTTATAAAGATAAGAAAGCCTGCTGTTTAATATGCAGGGTTCAAACCACACGTATAGAATGCGTGTTAAATATGGACGCTCTTTAACTGCTGTGGTTCTCAGCGTCCTATTCTAAATTGGGCATGGAAGACCGCTTAATTTTGTTCTGAGTCCTCTCTATCAGGCTTGAGGTTCTTTTACGTGCCTTAAATCTACGACACGGGACCAACGGCTTTACTTCCCTTCCGAAGGAAGCCATGCTATGGATTTTTACGCGTGAAAAAATCCATCGTTCTCCGCCGGGTTTTGAACCGCGATCTTGGGTATATGAAGTTAGCATGGTAACCACTACACCACGGAGGGCGAAGCATAAACCAGACTTTGGTAATCCTAAAAATATTTTATTTATTTATTTTTTGCGTAGCTTAGCCCTTTGATGCTCTAATGATCCGGAGTGCAAAGAACTTAGTTACTCGACATTCGTCTTCTCAGGATAAGGGAAAGCAAAAACCTTATTTGGGTAACCCGCCCTAAGCGAGATTCGAACTCGTGACCTGTTGAATGTGAGGCAGACATGCTACCACCACACAACCCAGGCGGGGTACCTACAGATTTATCTACAACTTTAAGAGGCATTTCAGGTAATGTTGCCGACTAAGTGACTGTTTACTGCGCAGCGTCGTAAATCCATAGAGCAGTAAATGCCAAGGGAACCGCCAGATAGCACTATTAGTACGGTTAATTGTTGCTAGATGACAGTAGTGCTGTTGTATTTTTCTTCTCCATTCAGTGTTAAGATAACTCTCTAGTTTACCCAGACATTGACGCAATGTAACAGCGAAATTTAAATATATTTTCTTGTACTATCTGCCCTTTCTTTGCTCGTATCATAAAAAATAATAAAACAAACACGTACTTATTTACTTGACTCTAGATGTCCGTAGTACTGCTCAATTTTTCTACTCCATTCAATGCTAAGGAAAACCACTTGGTCAATGAAGCAAAATAACAATGAAAATCAAATATATTTTTACTTTCTTTAAAGTACTATGTACATAGTATATAGAGAAGGTATTGCACCCCGCCCAAGAATTCGATACTGAGATTTCACCCGAAATATATGTTTTAGGGTCCCCAGTATCCAAATTAAAAGAAATTTCAGAAAAAAGTACGTGTGTCAGTGTAACAGTCTGCCTGTAAACATGATAACTCAAAAACGAAAAGTCGGTTGTATACCAAAATTTGGTATTTAAGTTCAGTATCTTCCAGGGATGGGACACAAAGATTTTGAGAAAAATATCCCCACTCCAAACTACACTTTACATGGAGAAAATTTCGAACATTGTCATTTTTGTCAAAAATGGCTGCAACGATTTTGATTAAAATATCGAAAATTAAACATATTTACCTGACAAATAAATGCATATCTTGAACTTTTTGGGAATAGCTTCTGAAGACTTTATTGTGGATGAATTTTACGGAATCTTGTATAACTGCTAAACCGTAAGAGATGGACAAAAACTTAAAACACAACAAATGTAGAGAATGTTAAAATACGCAATTTATGCTATATACCTTTTTTTTCGTGAAATTGGCCGTTTTTTTAGATATTCGTTATTTTTGGTTTCACCTTTTACAAACTTACACATTTCTAATACAGGAATTTGTCAACTGCTGTCCATACAAACAAAGGAACTTCAGTCACATAGCAACCAGCTTTTGACTGTCACTTTAACCTATGGTACTCCCTTATTTCGCTTCTACTTACCAGGAAGCAAGTAATAAGAATAATTCTGCTAATTTTTTCTCCATGAGCATGTAGTAAATAGAAGCATAAGCTTTTTAACAATTTGTTGCAGAGATGTAGAGAAAGGCATGTGAATGGAACACAAATACTTTTTACTTTCTCTATACGTACTATGTACATAGTGTATAGAGAAGATATTGTATTGCACCCAAAAATTCGATACCGAGATTTCATTGGAAATGTGTGTTTTGAGACCCCCTGAATCCAAAAGAAGCATTTTTAGAAAAATGTCCGTGTGTGTGTCTGTGGGCAGCATAGCTCACAAAAGGAAAAGACCGTTAAAAACCAAATTGGTATTTCAGTTTGGTATCTTCCAAGGATGCGACACATAGATTTTCCCCACCCCAAACTACCCTTTACATGGAAAAAATTTCCAAAATTTTTATTTTCTTAAAAATGGCTAACGATTTTGATTAAAATATTAAACATTTAAGATATTTACTTGACAAATGTATATCTTGAATTTTCTGGTAAAAGCCTCTGAAGACTACTTTATTCTGACTGAATTTAAGGTATTTTTGCATAACTGCTAAACCATAAAAGATGAACAAAAACTTAGCACACAGAAAATGTAGAGCACATTAAAACGCACAACTTATATTCTATACATTTTTTCGTGGAGTTCATAGTTTTTAAGATATTCCTTGTTTTTAGTTTCAGCTTTGGAAAACATACTTTTCTCATACAGGAATTTGTCAACTCGTATCCATACAAACAAAGGAATTTCAGTCACATAACAACCAGGTTTTGATTATCACCTTAACCTATTGTACTCCCTTATTTTGCTCCTACTTACAAGGAAATAAGTAATAAGACTAATTCTGCAAAATTTTTCTCCATGAGCTTGAAGTAAATAGAAGCATAATCTTTTTAACAATAATTTGTTGCAGAGATGTAGAGAAAGTCATGTGAAGGGAACACATAACTTTTTTAACCGTTATATGGGTACCGATTTTTACTATCTCCATACGCACTATGTACAAGTGTATAGAGAAAGTATTGCACTCCACCAAACAATTCGATACCGAGATTTCACCGGCAATAAATGTTTTAGGGTCCCCAATATCCAAAAAAAGCATTTTCACAAAAAGGTCCGTGTGTGTGTGTGTGTGTGTGTGTCCGTGAACACGATAACTCAAAAACGAAAAGTAGGTAAAATACCAAACTTGGTATTTAAGTTTAGTATCTTCCAGGGATGCGACACGAAGATTTTGAGAAAAATCGCCCCACCCCCAACTACCCTTTACATGGAACTTTTTTCGAAAATTTTGATTTTCTCAAAAATGGCTCTAACGATTTTGATTAAAATTTTGTATATTAAAGATATTTACCTGACAAATAAAATGTATATCTTGAATTTTCTGGGAATAGCCTATGAAGAGTAGTTTATTCTGGATGAATTTTACTAAATTTTGAATAACTGCTAAACCGTAAGAGATGGACAAAAACTTACTACACATAAAATGTAGAACACATTAAAACACACAATTTATGTTATACACATTTTTTTCGTGGAGTTCGTCGGTTTTGTGATATTCCTTATTTTTGGTTTCTGCTATGAAAAACGTATACCTTTCTCATATTTTAACTTTTCAACAACTATCCATATAGACAAAGGAACTTCATTGACATAGCAACCAGCTTTTGACTATCACTTTAACCTACGGATGTCCCTTATTTCGCTCCTACTTACAAGGAAGCGAGTAATTAGACTATTTCTGCTATTTTTTTCTGATTAGCATAAAGTACAGTATAAGAATTATTTGTTGCAGGGATATGGAGAAAGTCATGTGAATGGTGCACATCAGATTTTTTGAATAAAGTCTTACTAATTTTATTTATACTGCTTCAAGAATTTGTAAGACAACAAATCATGATGGAATACAGCTGATTCAATACTGTTATGAAAGCAAAAGACGTTTCTCTCATGATCTGAGAAAATGTAAAGCTCTGTAAAGAGTTGCATTCTAAACTTCCAAAATAGTTACCGCCGTTACCTCCAGATCTCTGTACACTGAACCAGAGGGTCAAATCTTTTAAAATGGTTGCCTTATGGATCAAATCCGCTTCTTTGCATGTGCAGGAGTTTACAAATGTTCTTAAGGGAAAGGTAAATATTTTTAAAACTGAAATAATAACAAGCAATGTCTAAAAATCTGATGTGTTACACTCACATGACTTTCTCTAGCTGTTCTACATTTTCATTTCATTTCATTTTTATTTTGTCTAAAAGCACTATAAGTCACGGACAAACTTCTTACATAAGATAAATCTTCTTTCTGCACCTTGCTAATCGTGGTACTCATTAGCACAATGTTCTTATTACTTAGTTCCGTATAAGTAGGAAGAAAATAAGGGAATACACTAGGCTAAATCAATAGTCAAATGTTTGAAAAGCTGTCGTTACGCGATTGTCATTACAAATCGCTTCTTTTCTTGGTCAGGAGTAGAACAAAAGAAAAACGGACACTCCCGTCTTTGAAAAGTATAGGTACTTCACAACTAAAACCAATAACAATGAGCACCTCGAAAACGGCAAGCTCCACGAAAAAAATGTATATAACATATTTTGTGTGTTTTAACAAGGCCTACATTTTTTGTATAGTAAGATTTTGTCTATCTCTTACGGTTTATTAGTTATGCCAAATTAAGCAAAATTCATCCAGAATAAACAGGTCTTTAGAAGCTATTCCCAAAAAAGTCTAGATATGCATTTTATTTGTCAGGTAAATGTTTTTAATATACCATATTTTAATCAAAATCGTTAGCCATTTTTTAGAAAATCAAAAATTTCAAAAAAGTTAAATGTAAAGGGTAGTTTGGGATGGGGGGATTTTTCTCAAAATCTTCGTGTCGCATTCCTGGAAGATACTAAACTTAAATACCAAGTTTGGTATTTTAGCTACTTTTCGATTTTGAGTTATCGTGTTCAGACACACGGACACACACACACACACACACACACACACACACACACGGACCTTTTTCTGGAAGTGCTTTTTTTTGGATTCAGGGGGTCCTAAAACATGTATTTCCAGTGAAATCTTGACATGGAATTTTTGGGTGGAATGCAATACTTCTATATCCCCATGTACATTGTACATACGGGGCAAGAGAAAGTAAAAATCTGATGTGTACCATTCACATGACTTTCTCCATATCCCTGCAACAAATAATTCTTATACTTCTATTTACTTTATGCTAATTAGAAAAAAATAGCAGAAATAGTCTAATTACTCGCTTCCTTGTAAGTAGAAGCGAAATAAGGGACAACCGTAGGTTAAAGTGATAGTCAAAAGTTGGTTGCTATGTCAATGAAGTTCCTTTGTTTATATGGATAGGAGTTGACAAGTTCCTGTATGAGAAACGTATACGTTTTTCATAGCAGAAACCAAAAATAAGGAGTGTCACGACGAACTCCACGAAAAAAATGTATATAACATAAATTGTGTGTTTTAATGTGCTCTACATTTTTTGTGCAGTAAGTTTTTGTCCATCTCTTACGGTTTAGCAGTTATTCAAAATTTAGTAAAATTCATCCAGAATAAACTACTCTTCAGAGGCTATTTCCAGAAAATTCAAGATATACATTTTATTTGTCAGGTAAATATGTTTAATATACGAATTTTTAATCAAAATCGTTGAGCCATTTTTGAGAAAATCAAAAATTTCGGAAAAAGTTCCATGTAAAGGGTAGTTGGGGGTGGGGCGATTTTTCTCAAAATCTTCGTGTCGCATCCCTGGAAGATACTAAACTAAAATACCAAGTTTGGTATTTTACCGACTTTTTGTTTTTGAGTTATCGTGTTCACAGACACACACACACACACACACACACACACACACACACGGACCTTTTTGTGAAAATGCTTTTTTTGGATATTGGGGACCCTAAAACATATATTTCCGGTGAAATCTCGGTATCGAATTTTTGGGTGGAGTGCAATACTTTCTCTATACACTATGTACATAGTGCGTATGGAGAAAGTAAAAATTGTCAAATTCATGAAAAAAGATATATGACATAAATTGTGTGTTTTAGCGGGACCTATATTTTTTCAGCACTAAGTTTTTGTCTACCTCTTCCGGTTTATTAGTTAATAAAGTTCAGCAAAATGTATCCAGAACAAAGAGGCCTTCAGAGGCGAATCTCAGAAAATTTAAGATATTCATCTTGTCATGTAAATATCTTTAATGCTCAATATTTCAAGCAAAATCGGTACAGCCATTTTTGAGAAAATTAAAGTTTCGTATTTTTACTTTCTCTATACGTACTATGTACATGGTGTATAGAGAAGGTATTGCATTGTACCCAAAAATTCGATACCGTGTATTCACCGGAAATATATGTTTTGAGACCACCTGAATCCAAAAAGAGCATTTTTAGAAAAATGTCCGTGTGTGTGTGTCTGTGGACAGCATAGCTCAAAAACGAAAATACCGTTAAATGCCAAACTTGATATTTAAGTTTGGCATCTTCCAAGGAGCGACAGGAAGATTTTCAAGAAAATTCCTCAGCCCCAAACTTTTTTCGAAAATTTTGATTTTCTCAAAAATGGCTATAACGATTTTGATTAAAATATCGTATATTAAAGATATTTACCTGAAAAATAATATGTGGATATAACTTGAATTTTCTGGGAATAGCCTTTGAAGACTACTTTATTCTGGATGAATTTTGCATAGAGCACATTAGCACATTAAAACACACAATTTACGTTATATAATTTTTTTTCGTGTAATTGATCGTTTTCCAGATATTCCTTGTTTTTGGTTTCAGCTTTGAAAAACACTATGTGTCCATACTAACAAGGGAACTTCAGTCACCTAGTAACCAGTTTTTGACTTCACTTTAACATTCACTCCCATATTTTGCTTCTACTTACAAAGAGGCAAGTAATAAGACTATTTCTGCTATCTTTTCTCGATTAGCATGAAGTTAATAGAAGAATAAGTATATTAACACTAATTTGTTAACACAGAAGTAGAGAAAGTCATGTGAATAGAACACATAAGTCTTTTTTTCTATGTAAAGGTTGGTTTTGTTGTGAGGGGATTTTTTAAACATCTTTGTGTTGCATCCTTGTAACATACTAAGCATATGGTATTTAATAGTCTTTTCGTTTTCCAGCTATGCTGCCCACAGATACACACATACCTTTTTCTAAAAATGCTCTTTTTCCTCTCTGATTCAGGGAATCTCAACACATTTTTCCGTTGAAATCTCGACATCGAATTTTCGGTGGAATACAATACCTTATATATTTTAACACTAATAAATAGAATATCTCACAAATGATCAACTCCATGAAACAAATATGTATGAGATAAGTTGTGTGTTTTAACGAAAAATACATTTTTCTGTTAGTTTTCTCTATCTCTTAATGTGTATTAGTATCGTAAAGTTCAGCAAAATTTATTTAAATTAAAATGGTCTTCAGAGGCGCTTCTCAGAAAATTCAAGACATACATTTTATTTGTCACTAAATACCTTTAATATGCGGTATTCTAATCAAAATCGTCAGTCAGTTTTGAGAAAATAAAAATGTTGATAATTTTTTACATGTAAAGGATAGTTTAGGGTGAAGAGATTTCTCTTAAAATGTTCGTGTGGAAAATATTAATCTTAAAACTTAGTTTGGAGTTTTAATGGTTTTCGTTTTTGAGTTGTGTTCACCGACACGCGAACACACAGACGGATATTTTTACTTTCTCTACATGTACTTTATACATAGTGTATAGAGAAGGTATTGCATCCCACCCAAAAATTCGCGCATGTTTTAGAAAAAAGTCCGTGTGTGTGTCTGTGTCTATGAACAGATAACTCAGTCGCCCTCCGTGGTGTAATGGTTACCATGCTACTCCATATACACAAATTCGCGGGGTCAAACCGGCGGAGGACGATGGATTTTTTCGGGCTTAAAAATCCTTAGCATGACTTCCTTTGGAAGGGAAGTAAAGTCGTTGGTCCCGTGTCGTAGATTTACGGCACGTAAAAGAACCTCAAGCTTAATAGAGAGGCCTCTGAGCAAAATTAAGCGGTCTTTCACGCCCAATTTAGAATGGGACGCTGAGAACCACAACAGTTAAAGAGCATCCATAAATAACACGACATTTTCATTTTACATTTGCCATTTACATTTACATTTTGAACAGATAACTCAAAACTAACTCAGTAAAATAACAAACCTGAAACTATATTCCAGGGATACGACACGAATATTTTCAGAAAAATCTACAAACCTCAAACTACCCTTTACATGGAAATGTTTTCGAAAATTTTTATTTTCTCAAAAATAGATATAATATCTTTTATTAAACATCTCAAATAAAATGTGTATTCTTGAATTTTCTGGGCATAGCTTCTTAAGACCTCTTTATTCTGGATAAATTTGGCCAAATTTCACTTAACTGTCAAAAGGTTTCGTCTTCTGCCCTCAGCTCCTCTGGTACCTTAAGAGATTGACAAAAAATTACCACAGAAAAAAATGTAGATATTTTTAAAGCACACAATTTATGTCATTTACGTTTTTGTTGTGGAGGTAACCGTTTCCGAGATATTCCTTGTTTTTGGTTTTAATTGTAGAGTACTGATTTTCTCAGACAGGAAGTGTCAGTTTTTCTTTTGTTCTACTCCTGGCCAAGAAAAGAAGCGATTTGCAATGAGAGTCGCTTAACGATAGCTTTTAAAACATTTGACTGTCACTTTAGCATAGAGCATTCATTTGGTTCCCTTCTACTTATAAGGAACTAAGTAATAACAACATTCTGCTAATGTTCATCTCGATTGGCATTGTGTACAAAGAAGAATAATCTTTTGTAGGAGGTTTGTGGGGCAGCTAGAGAAAGTCATGTGAGTGTAACACATCAGATTTGTGTATACAGGAAACCCTAAAACGTGTGTTTCCGGTGAAATCTTAGCATCGATTGGAATGCAATACCTTCTCTGCCTACTATGTAGAGAATCCAAATCAAAATGTAAATGTATTTATGGACGCTCTTTAACTGCTGTGGTTCTCAGCGTCCCATTCTAAATTGGGCGTGAAAGACCGCTTAATTTTGCTCAGATGCCTCTCTACCAGGCTTGAGGTTCTTTTACGTGCCGTAAATCTACGACACGGGACCAACGGCTTTACTTCCCTTCCGAAGGAAGCCATGCTAAGGATTTTTACGCCCAAAAAAAAATGTATCATTCTCCCGCGACCTTGATAAATGAAGTTAGCATGGTAAGCATTACACCAAGGGTAGCTAGAGAATATCATGTGAGTGTAACACATCGGTTTTTTTTCAAGGGATTTCAAAACATACATAGAGATAACTTTTTCTACCACCTATATACATAGTACATGTAGCGAAAGTGGAAACTCAGTGACGTAGCATTGATTCAAATCCCGGCTATGGCATTGAATTTTTACTTTTGTAGCCGCATATGTACAATGTACATAGGGATAGAGAAGTATTGTATTCCACCCAAAAATTCCATGTCCAGATTTCACCGGAAATATGTTTTATGACCCCCTGAATCAAAAAAAAAAAAAAAAAAAAAAAAAAGCATTTTCAGAAACAGATCCGTGTGTGTGTGTGCGAGAGAGAGAGAGCTCAAAAACGAAAGGACTCTTAAATACCAAACCTCTAACTACCCTTTACATGGAAAATTTTCAACAACAAAAATTGTTCTTAAAAATGGGTCTAACGATTTTGATTAAAATCCCACATATTAAGGCAATTTCTATCACAAATAAAATGTATATCTTGAATTTTCTGGGAATAGCTTCTAAAGACCTGTTTATTCTTGATGAATTTGGCTTAATTTGGCTTAACTAGTAAACAGTGAGAGATAGACAAAAACTTACAATACAACAAATGTAGATTTTGTTAAAATACACAAGTTATGTCATATTCATTTTCTTCGTGGAGCTTACCGTTTTCGAGGTATTCCTTGTTAATAGTTTCAATTGTGAAGTACTTTTTCTCAGATGGAAGTGTCCGCTTTGCTTTAGTTCTACTCTTGGCTAAGCAAAGAAGCGATTTGCAATGACAATCGCACAACGACAGCTTATAAGGAACTAAATAATCGGGACATTCTCGGAATGCTTATCTCGATTAGTATGGTGTTGAAAGAAGGACTATCTTTTGTACCAAGTTTGTGTGTAGATTGGCTAGAAATGAAAAGAAATGGAGTTTTATTTATGGACGCTCTTTAACTGCTGTGGTTCTCAGCGTACCATTCTATACTGGGCGTGAAAGACCGCTTGATTTTGCTCAGAGGCCTCTCTATCAGGCAGGCTTGAGGTTCTTTTACATGCCGTAAATTTACGACACGGGACCCACGGCATTACTTCCCTTCCGAAGCTAAGGATTTTACGCCCTAAAAAATCTATCGTCCTCCACTGGGGATGAGCCCGCGACCATGGGTATATGCATGGTAACCAATACACCACTGAGGGCGACTATAGCATTGGTTCAAATCCCGGCTATGGCATTGAATCTTTTAGTGCGATTCCACATGTTCAACACGCCCTCCACACGGCTAGTTGGAAATAAATAATTATTTCAAAAATAGTAGCAATAATTTTTACTTTCTCTATACGCAATATGTACATAATGTATAGAGAAGGTATTGCACTCCACCAAAAACATCGATACCGAGATTTCACCGGAAATATATGTTTTAGGGTCCCCTGTATCCAAAAAAAGTATTTTCAGAAAAAGGTGCGTGTGTCCGTGTGTCTGTGAACACGATAACTCAAAAACGAAAAGTCGGTAAAATGCCAAACTTGGTATTTAAGTTTGATATCTTCCAGGGATGCGACACGAACATTTTGAGAAAAATCCCATCAACCCAAACTACCCTTTACATGGAACTTTTTTCGGAAATTTTGATTTTCTAAAAAATGGCTCTAACAGTTTTATTTAAAATATCCTATGTTAAAGATATTTACCTGACAAATAAAATGTATATTTTGAATTTTCTGGGAATAGCCTCTGAAGATTACTTTATTCTGGATGAATTTTACGCAATTTTGAATAACTGCTTAACCGTAAGAAATGGAAAAAAAACTTACTACACAACAAATGTAGAGCACTTTAAAACACACAATTTATGTTATATATTTTTTTCGTGGAGTTGATTGTTTCTTAGATATTCCTTGGTATCAGCTATAAAAAACTTATACCTTTCTCATACAGGACTTTGTGAACTCGTGTCCACACAAACAAAGGAACTTCAGTCACATAGCAACCAGCCTTTGACTATCACTTTAACCTATGATACTACCTTATTGCAGAGATGTAAAGTCATGTGCATGGAACACATCAGATTTTTCCTTATTAGCCGCTCACAACATGCGTGTCCTTCAGATCGATATGTGCGAGAGATATCGAATCTTCCAGGGAGATAGTAGCTGACCGCACCAACTCCAACGTGTGTCAGTCGCACTTCTCCAAGGTGAGATTTTATCGCAGTACCTTAACCTTCAAAAGCCGGAATACTTACGGCGAGTAAACACTCAACCAATTAGTATTTTTATTAAAATATCGTATATTAAAGATATTTACCTGACAAATAAAATGTATATATTTAATTTTCTGGGAATAGCTTCTGAACACTACTTTATTCTGGATCAATTTTACGGAATTTTGCATAAGTGCTGAACCGTAAGAGATGGCCAAAATCTTACCATACAAAAAACGTGGAGCACATTAAAACACACAATTTATGTTACATACACTTTTTCGTGGAGTTGATCATTTTTAAGCTACTCCTTGTTTTTGGTTTCAGCTTTGAAGAACTTACTTTTCTCATACATGAATGTGTCAACTCCTGCCCATACAAACAAAGGAACTTCAGTCACATAGCAACCAGCTTTTCACTGTCACTTTAACCTATCGTACCGCCTTATTTCGCTCCTACTTACAAGGAAACGAGTAATAAGGCTATTTCTGTTAATTTTTACTTTCTCCATGCGCACTATGTACATAGTGTATAGAGAAGGTATTGCACTCCACCCAAAAATTCGATACCGAGATTTCATCGGAAATTATGTTTTAGGGTCCCCAATATCCAAAAAAATTGATGTGTTCCATTCACATGACTTTTTCTATATCTCTGTAAATTATTATTGTTAATAAGCTTATTTTTTATTTATTTGATGCTAATCGAGAAAAATTAGCAGAAATAGTCTTATTTCTTGCTGTATTGTAAGCAGAAGCGAAATAAGGGAGTACCATAGGTTAAAGTGAAAGCCAAAAGCTGGTTGCTATGTGACGGACACACGGACACACTGACACACGGAGACACACACACACACACACACACACGGACCTTTTTCTGAAAATACTTGTTTTGGATACAAGGAACCCTAAAACATATATTTCCGGTGAAATCTCGGTATCGAATTTTTTGATGGAGTGCAATACATTCTCTATACACTATGTACATAGTATAGAGAAAGTAAAAAAGCATTTTCACAAGAAGGTCCGTGTGTGTGTCCGTGTGTCCGTGTGTCTGTTAACACGATAACTCAAAAACGAAAAGTCGGTAAAATACAAAACTTGGTATTTAAGTTTAGTATCTTCCGAAGATTTTGAGAAGTTCCCCCCCCCCCCCAACTACCCTTTACATGGAACTTTTTTGGAAAATTTTGATTTTCTAAAAAATGGCTCTAACGATTCTGATTAAAATATCATATATTAAAGATATTTACCTGAGAAATAAAATGTATATTTTGAAATTTCTGGGAATAGCCTCTAAAGACTGCTTTTTCTGGATGAATTTTGCATAACTACTAAACCGTAAGAGATGGACAAAAACTAGCCCGACAAAAAATGTAGAGCACATTAAAACACACAATTTATGTTATATACATTTTTTCGTGGATTCGATCGTTTTTAAGCTATTCCTTGTTTTTGGTTTCAGCTTTGAAGAACTTACACTTTTGTCATACATGAATTTGTCAACTCCTGCCCATATAAAGGACCTTCGGTCACATGGCAACCAGCTTTTGGCTTTCACTTTAACCTATGGTACTCCCTTATTTCACTTCTACTTACAAGGAAACGAGTAATAAGACTATTTCTGCTAATTTTTTCTCGATTAGCATGAAGTAAATAGAAGCATAAGCTTTGTAGCAATTTGTTGCAGAGATGTAGAGAAAGATATGTGAATGAAACACATCATATTTTTCTACAATAACTTTCTTTGTATTCAGAGGGAGGACCACAAAATGTGTGTTTCGGAACAAAATTATTAGATGGTTTGAAATTTCTTGTGTATCTACTATGCACATATATTGTACGTGAAAGGAAAACCAGTTTGTTCAAGCAAAACCAGTCTGTACATTTTCGATGGTAATCTTGTCTTTGATTATTTTTTTTGCATACTGTTTTTTTGTCAGGTTCGTGTGCCAAAAAGTAAATATATTGACATTGCTGCATAATTAACTTTCGCGCCAATTCTCTTAAACTCAGAGTAACCGCCCTTATTTTGTGAGCAGCTTTGCTAGGAATTTCTCAACGGTGAATTGCGTTTTTCACACGGACATGTTTACTTTCTACACGTACTATGCATTTAGTGTATAGAGAACGTATTGAATTCCACCCAAAAATTCGATACCGAGATTTCACTGGAAATAGGCCTTTTAGAGTGACCTGTATCCAAAAAAGTATTTTCAGAAAAAGGTCCGTGTGTGTGTTTAACGCCCGCTTTTACTAATGTGGCGATGACACTGCTGATGCATGAGGAGCACCGTTGGAATGCGATGGCGGGGGAAACCGAGAACCCGGAGTAAAACCGCTACTGCGCCGCTTTATCCACCACAAATCTCTCAAGCTGTCCCTTGGGATCGAACTGCGGTAGTCTAGGTGAGAGGCGAGTGGTCTAACTCAAAACGAAAAGTCGGAAAAATATCAAACTTGGTATTTAAGTTTGGTATATTCCAGGGATGCGACCCGAAAAATTTTAAGAAAATCCCTCCGCCAAAAACTAGCCTTTACATGGAAAATTTTTCGAAACATTTTATTTTCTCAAAAATTCTCTAACGGTTTTGATTAAAATGAGTATATAAAAATATTTATATGACAAATAAAATGTATATCTTGAATTTTCTGGAAAAAACATCCAAAGACCTCTTTATTCTGAATAAATTTTACTGATTTTGCGTCACTGGTAAACCGAAAGAGATAGTCAGATACTATTACACCAGAAATGTAAATCACTTCAAAACACATATTTTTTTTTTCGTGGAATTGACTATTTCTGAGATATTCTTTGTTATTGAGATACTCTGACATTAAATAATAGACGGAAAGCTGTAAACATTTCTATGCATGGGCCAGGAGTTTAAAGAATTTGACTTACAAGGAAGCAAGTAAATAAGACAATTTTTATCTCGATTATCATAAAGTAGATAGAAGAATAAGCTTTTTCACAATACTTTGTTACAGTGATGTAGAGAAAGTCATGTGAATGGAACAATAACATCTTTACTTTCTCTCTCCCGCATGTACAATGTATCCCCTATGATAGGGAAGGTTTTTGTATTTCACCCAAAAATTCGATATCGAGATTTCACCGAAAATATATGCTTTGTGGTCCCCTGAGAAATTTTAGAAAAAGGTCCGTATGTGTGCCTGTGGACTGCATAGCTTCAAAACGAATAGTCCGTTAAATAACAATCTTGGTATTTAGGTTTAGTATCTTCCAAGAGTGCGACACGAAGATTTTCAAGAAAATCCCCCCCTGGACAAACTACCCCTTACTTGGAAACATTTTCAAAAATTTTGATTTTCTCAAAAATGCCTCCAACGCTTTTGATTAAAATTCCGTATATTAAAGATATTTACGTCCCAAGTAAAGTTTATATATTGAATTTTCTGTGAATAACCTCTGAAGAGTTTATTCTGGATGAATTTTGCCGAAATTTGATTAACTGTTAAACCGTAAGATATATAAAAAGCTTACTGCGCAAAAAATGTAGATCTTGTCAAAACACACAATTTATGTCTTTACGTTTTTGTTGTGGAAGACACCGTTTCCGAGATATTCCCTGTTATTGGTTGCAATTGTAAAGTACTTATACTTTTCTCAGGCAGGAAGTTTCCGTTTTTCCTTTCTTCTACGTATGGTCAAAAAAAAAAAAAAAAAAAAAAAAATAAGCGAATTGCAATGCCAATTGCATAACGACAGCTTTTAAAACATATAACTATGGGTTTAGCATAGCACATTCCTTTAGTTCCCTTCTACTTTAAAGAACTAAGTAATAAGAACATTCTGTTGATGTTTATATCGATTAGCATTGTGTAGAAGGAAGAAGAATCTTTTGTAAGTGGTTTGTTAGTAGAGCAGCTGGAGAAGATCATGTGAGTGTAACACGTCAGACTTTTTACTATCTCTTATATGTACATAATAGTTACGTTAAGATTAAGGTGACCTTAGGTCAATGACCTCCTCTTCCAGGTGGGGTGGATCATCTAAAAGCTCCCAAGGTTAGCCAGTTCCAGGGAGAAATAACTTTACTGTGTACATAGTGTATAGAGGAGGTATTGCACTCCACCCAAAAATTCAATACCGAAATTTCACCGGAAATATATGTTTTAGGCTCCCCTGTGTAAAAAAAATCTGATGTATTTCATTCACATGACTTTCTCTACTTCTGTGTAACAAATTATTGTTAATAAGCTTATTCTTCTAATTACTTCAAGCTAATCGAGAAAAAATTAGCAGAAATAGTCTTATTATTTGCTTCCTTGGAAGTAAAAGGCAAATAAGGGAGTACCATAGATTAAAGTGATATTCAAAAGCTGGTTGCTATGTGACTGAAGTTCCTTTGTTTGTGTGGGCAGGAGTTGACAAATTCCGTATGACAAAAGTTTAAGTTGTTTAAAGTTCAAACCAATAACAATGAATATCTTAAAAATGATCCACTCCGCGAATATATATACATATATAACACATAAATTGTGTGTTTTAACGAACTCTATATTTTCTGTTGTGTAAGTTTTTGTCTATCTGTTACGGTTTGCCAGTTATGCAAAATTCCGTAAAATTCATCCTGAATAAAGTAGTCTTGAGTGGCTGTTCCCAGAAAATTCAAGATAAACATTTTATGCTCAATTCCTATCCATACAAATAAAGGAACTTCAGTCACATAGCAACCAGCTTTTGACTACCACTTTAACCTATGATACTTCCTTATTTCGCTTCTACTTACAAGGAAGCAAGTAATAAGACTATTTCCGCTAATTTTTTCTCGATTAGCATGAAGTGAATAGAAGAATAAGCTTTTTAGCAACAATTTGAGATGTAGAGAAGGTCATGTAAATGGAACACATCCGAGTGTTTGGATTCAAGAGGTCCCAAAACATGTATTTCCGGTGAAATCTCGTTATCGAATTTTTAGGTGCAATACAATACCTTCTCTATGCATAACAGTACGTGTAGAGAAAGTAAAAAGAGGTATCACGTGACAATAAATGTCTTGACAGAATTTAAATTACGTTGAGAAATAGAGTAAGGTTCTGTAACTTTGTAAATAAAGTTTTGTGTTGATATCTTTCGTTATTATTTTGTTATGTCAAATCGTGTGTCAGTTTCTGGATGAGGCTCGTATATACTAGCGGAGACTTGATGAACGCGGCTACACATAATGCTAGAAACAAGTTATGCGAAGGATGAGTAGGTATCTCCTGGGATTCGCGTAATATGAGTCAACAATACCGACCACAAGATAGGGGACCATGGAAATCAGTTTCCCATAACACAAGTGTCCTATTTAAAATTATAGCTCACGCAAAGATGTAGACCACAGACATTAGAAGAGCAAACCTAACCAAAGGGTAATCCCACGGTACAGAAACAAAGATTCTGGCAACGTGAGCCAAAATCTGTGACCACAAACATATGTAACTAATCTTAAGAAGATCTACGAACAAAATTAAGCAATATGTTCAAATGCGAGCAGGTTGATAAAAAGCAGGTTTGAATACAATACAATTAAAATATATTTTGTTAGTTTTT
Organism: Hymenopus coronatus; assembly: GCA_030762935.1. Taxonomy (NCBI): domain Eukaryota; kingdom Metazoa; phylum Arthropoda; class Insecta; order Mantodea; family Hymenopodidae; genus Hymenopus; species Hymenopus coronatus. The sequence goes on from CM060884.1 coordinate 68,866,177, forward strand.
TATTAATGTAGTATTCATATTACAAAACAAATATCTGATTGTTTTTCCTGCTACTTCTTTTTAATACAGATAAACTTTCAATTCACATTTACATATTTCTTTGTAATATATATGGTAGGTAATGCGATATCCACTGTCGCTATGTGGGGGCTTTGAAATGCTATACTTTTTGGATGACCACGGAAAAACAAACGAATGATGACTATCCATTTGAAATGTATAAATATTTGAGAGAAGGATTCGTTTCGTGTAAAAACTGAACTCATGACGTCACAGTTGCGATGTTATTGTTTTCATTGCATTCGGGATAGAAATATATTATATTACAAAAAAATCTGATGTGCTCAATTTACATGACTTTCTCTACAATTCTGCGTCAAATTATTGTTAAAAAGCTTATTCTTCTATTTGCTTCTTGTTAATCGAGAAAAAATTAGCGGAAATAGTCTTATTACTTGCTTCCTTGTAAGTAGAAGCGAAATAAGGGAGTATCATAGGTTAAAGTGAAGTCAAAAGCTGGTTGCTATGTGACTGATGTTCCTTTGTTTGTATGGACAGGAGTTGACAAATTCCTATATGAGAAAAGTAAAAGCTTTTCAAAGCTGAAACCAAAAACAAGGAATATCTCAAAAACGATCAAATCCTCGAAAAAAATATATAGCATAAATTGTGTGTTTTAATGTGCTCTACATTTTTTGTGTGGTAAGTTTCTGTCCATTTATTACGGTTTAGCAGTTATGTAAAATTCATCCAGAATAAAGTACTCTTCAGAGGCTATTCCCAGAAAATTCAAGATATACATATTATTTGTCAGGTATATCTTTAATATACATACGATATTTTAATCAAAATCGTTAGAGCTATTTTTGAGAAAATCAAAAATTTTGAAAAAAGTTCCATGTAAAGGGTAGTTGGGGGTGGGGGAGTTTTCTTGAAAATCTTCGTGTCGCATCCTTGGAAGATACCAAACTTAAATACCCACAGGCGCACACACACGGATATTTTTCTAAAAATCCTTTATTTTTTTTATTCATTGCGTCCCTAGATATATATTTTCGCTGAAATCTTGGTATTGAATTTTTGGGTGCAATGCAATACCTTCTCTATACACTATGTACATAGTACGTGTAGAGAAAGTAACAGACCTCGCTTCCCCGTAAATCTAACGCCCAAGCAAAGGTGCGAGGATACTACTGTTCATTGTTTCAGTCTCTTATGTCACCATGGCTGGGCGAGAGTAAAAGGTCAACGAATCTGTATTTTGGACGAGTTCGATAGAAATGGCGTAAAGAAGTCGACACACCTTCTTCATCCATTTACAGGTTGCGTAACAAATTTCATCAGAGTCAGTCGGCAAAGTGGCAAAAAGTTGTCGACCAGTCACTGTTACAGGAAATGAAATATCAGACGTCTGTCTAAATCCACAAAAATCAAAGAAATCAGCCATGCTACCGAACACCTCGCGTCATATGACGTCACAGGTAACACAAACTGTTTTGACCAAGATTGGATCGGATTGCGTTGAATAAGTTCACCAGTAAGCTATAAAGTCTAATGAAAATTGAACATGAGGAAATCTACAATTCAGTTACATAGATACATAAACATGGATATTGAACATTAAAGTGTTCCACTCACATGGCTTTCTCTACATCGCTGTAACAAATTATTGTTAAACAGCATATTCTTCTGTCTATCGAGATAAACATCAGCAGAAATATTCTTAATTACTTGCTTTCTTGTAAGTAGAAGGGAAATAAGGGAATACACTAGGCTAAAACGATAGTCAAATTTTTTAAAAGCTGGTTGCCATGTGATTGAAATCCGTTTCTATGCATTGCAAGGACTTAACAAATTTCCGTGTGAGAAATTTTAAGTATTTTAAATCAGCAATAAATAACAAGGAATATCACAGAAATGACATAAATTGTGTGTTTTAACGTGATCTATATTTTTTTGTGTAAATAGTGTTTGTCTATCCCTTACGTTTTACCACTTAAGTAAAATTCAGAAAAATTCACTCAGAATAAAAGTTTCTTCAAAGGCTATTCCCAGAAAATTCAACATATTCATTTTAATTGCCATATAAATATCTTAAATATACTGTATTTTATTCAAAATCGTTAGTTATTTTTGTGAAAATAAATATTTTGAATTCTTTTCCATATAAGGGGTAGTTTTGGGGGGGGGCTTTCTCGAAATCTTTGTGTCGCATCTATGGAAGATACTAAACTTAACTATCAAGTTTGGTATTTCACAGACTTTTCGTTTTTGAATTATCGTGTTCACGGACACACACGGATCTTTTTCCAAAAATGCAATTTTTTGGGATACTGGGGACCCTAAAACGTATATTTCCGGTGAAATCTCAGTATCGAATTTTAGGTATTATGTAATACCTTTTCTATACACTATGTACATAGAACGTGTTTAGAAAATAAAAATACATTTTTGAAGTAGTTAATCATTGTGAGCACATATTTGAGATATTCCTTGTTATTGGTTTCAGCTTTGAAAATCCTACACTTTTCTTACACAGGAATTTGTCAACTCCTGTCCATACAAACAAAGGAACTTCAGTCACTTAGCAACCAGCTTTTGGCTTTCACTTTAACCTATGATACTCCCTTATTTCGCTTCTTCTTACAAGGAAGCAAGTAATAAGACTATTTCTGCTAATGTTTTCTCGATTAACATGAAATAATTAAAAGAATAAGCTTTATTACAATAATTTGTTGCAGAGATTAGCAAAAGTCTTGTGAATGGAACATATCAGTTTTTTTTTTCTATTGATTATCAATGGTTATCTTTTTAATGCAGCTGGCCTGTATCAAGAAGTTCCGGGAATTTGCCAATAAAACACAAAAAATGAATTATTTATTCAATTTTATTTTAACGGCTTCAAAGTAGGCCCCTTCTGAAATTATACATTTATGCCAACGAATAATCCAGTTATCAAAACATTTTTTGTAGGCGCTTTTAGGTATCGATGTCAATTGTCGCCCCGAATTTTCCTTTGTCTTCTATCGACTGAAAACAGGTGCCTTGAAGTGGTAACTTGAGTTTTGGAAAAAGAAAGAAATCAGGAGGTACCAGATAAGCTTGAATACAGTGGTTGTTTGATGACATTTTTTTGAGTTTTTGACCAGAAATTCATTCACAATAAAAGCCTTGTGAGGTGGTGCGTAGTGCGTTATCATGGTGCAGAATAAATGAGTTGTCGTTCCACATATCTGGCCTTTTTCGCCGTATTTGTTCTCTCAAACGCCGCATAACGCTCAGATAATAGTCTTTATTTACCATCTGACCTTCTGGCAAGAACTCTTGAGTGCACGACACCGCGATAATCGAAAAAAACTGTCAACTTGACCTACAGTTTTATCGAGTTTGGCGTGCCCTTTTAGGTTTCGGTTCAGTTGGAAAGCGCCATTGGGAAGCTTGTTGACTGGTTTGAGTGTCAAACTCGTAAACCCACGTCTTATCATCAATTACAATGCGTTTCATGAATGTGGGGTTGGAACTGGCTCGTTCTATAATGTCTTCAGCAATCCTTACGAGATTGAGTTTTTGTAGAAAATTCAAGTCTTTCGGAACTAACCGAGCTGCAACGCGTGTCATGCACAAACAATCCTTTAAAATGGTACGAATCGATTCGTGAGACACAGAAAGTTCAGCGGCAATCTCTCTCAGACCTAAATGACGATTTTCAGACACAATTTTCTTCACTTTAGCGATGTTCAGTTCAGTTGAAACCGTTGATGGCCGACCAGAGCGAGGCAAATCTTCCACCACATCTCGACCACTTATGAATGCACTGTACCACTCATATGCACGTGTTTTTGATAAAGTCGATATAATACTATTTGAAATGCAAAATTTGAGACAAATTCTTTGTTCAACATTTGTATCCATCGTAAAATCGCAAATCACCTTCGAGATGAACTAACAAAATGGCGTACTGTAAACAAACTAGATGACAGATGACGATCAAACTCCGCGTGGGTATAAAGGAAAGTTGTACCAACTTAGCGACAACAATAATTTCGAATCTCCTTTTAACAGGAATTTTTAAATGATTAATTCCCGGTACTTTCTTGACAGAATGTATATAATATTTCGTGTACCCGTCTTGATCTGATGCTGCCATCTCCTTCTGTCTTTCGCTGTGTGGTCCATCTGTTTGCCGAATGTTTTCTTGAGGCAGTCTCGCCATCTTGTTCGTTGACGCTTAGCTCTTCTTCGCCCTGTACTGGGCCAAAAATGTGCTAAATTGACTCTTAAAACCATGGCGTGCTTTATAATAGAGAATACCATTTTATTTACAACAAAATACCTTAGCGGTTATGACCAAAGGCAGATCCTTCCTGGAATGGTTAAACCCGGTCTGCCAAAACAAGAAATCTGCCCCTAGGGGACCCTATTGCCTGATTATAATACGCATATACGAGGGCCGATTTTTTTTTTTTATTTAACCTCCAATAGGCTATAAATAAGAGACAAGTTCATGGAGAACAATTATTTTATTACTAAAAGTTTTGTACACTTATGGTTACTTTTCAACACAATCACCAAAAATATTGAGACATTTATCGTACCTGTGCACAAGCTTTGCAATACCCGCTTCGAAAAATGTAACCGCTAATGATTTCAAATGAGCATCGACGTTGTTTTCAAGATCTTCGTTGGTTTGTAAGTGCTGCCCTCCTAGCCACGTCTTCAGTTCAGAGAAAAGGTGAAAGTCGCTGTGTGCCAGGTCAGGACTGTACGACGGATGATCGAAAATGTCCCGTTGAAATTGTTGTGGGGTGTGCCAGCAGTGTGTGGACTAGCGTTTTCATGGATCAATACAATTGCTGAAGTCAGCATTCCTCTTCGTTTGTTTTGAATGGTTCTCCGCAAACTTCGTAAAGTACGAAGATCTTCAAAACAACGTCAATGCTCATTTGAATACATTGGCGGCAACATTTGTTGAAGCGGGTATTGCAAAGCTTGTTCACAGGTACGATAAATGTCTCAATCATTTCGGTGATTATGTTGAAAAGTAACCATAAGTGTACAAAACTTTTAGTAATATAATAATTGTTTTCTATGAACTTGTCTTTTATTTACTGCCTATCAGAGGTTAAAAACCGCCCTCGTAATTTGTTCCAATAACATGTCATTAATACTAATTTATTTTGCGATGTTGAATGGGTTATAATTTAGCAACTTTTGTTTCGTCCAGATTTAAAGCTAATTTGTTAGCTTTAAAGCAATATGATATATAGTTCAGTGTAATTGCACACTCATTTAGATGTTTAATGGTTACCATCACACCAGTATCAGCCTCGAAAGAAAACGATACGTGCAATATACTTTAAACAAAATGATAGGATGTTTATAAAAATCAGAAACAGTAAAGGCCCTTATACTGAACCTTGGGGTACTCCATGTGCTATAGAATACTTAGAGAAAGTCATTAAGTGAAAGAAATAACATTTTATGACTGATACAAATTTAGATGAGATTTAACCTAAATATTTATTTATTTTGAATGGCATAATACTATTTAGATCAGGTTTACACGGGGGCTAAATTCGAGATTTTGCCAAAACGGCTATATTGGCAACACTGGAGCCAACGTATGGCGAAAACTAAATCTTATGTGAAATGTTAGAAAGATCACGTGATGACGTGTGTGGTGAATCTCTCTCTTATTGACTAGTTTCTTATTACTTTCTCTGCACGTACGTGTGTAGAAAACGTATTAATACTGCACCCATAAATTCGATACCGAGATTTTACCGGAAATATATGATTTGGGACCACCAGAATCCAAAAAACAGTTTTAGAAAAATGTCCGTCTGTGTCGCTGTTGTGTGCGCGTGTGTGTACGTAGGGACAGACTAGCTGAAAAACGAAGTCAGTTAAAAACTTAATTTGATAGATTTTCACCAAGTCTTTTAGAATATTCCCCCACCACCAATTACCCTTTACATAAAAAACAAAACTCAAAAATGTTTATTTTCTGAAAAATTGTTCTACCCATTTTCATTAAAAAATTTTATATTTAAGATCTTTTGATGGTATATATATATATATATATATATATATATATATTTTTACTTTGAATTTTCTGGGAATACCCTCTGAAGACCTCTTTATTCTGGATGAATTTTTCTGAATTTTGCATAACTGGTAAACCGTAAGAGATCCACAAAAACTTGCTATACTAAAGAATGTAGATATCGTTAAAACACCCAATTTACACCACATACTTTTTACTTTCTCTATACGTACTATCTACATAGTGTATAGAAAAGGTATTGTATTGCACCCAAAATTTCGATACCTAAATTTCACCGAAAATATATGTTTTGGGACCCCTGAATCCAAAAAAAAAAAAAAAAAAAAACATTTTTAGAAAAATGTCCGTGCGTCTGTCTGTGTGTGTCTGTATGTGTGTCTGTGTGTTTGTGGGCAGCATAGTTCAAAAATGAAAAGACTATTAAAAACCAAACTTGGTATTTAGGTTTGGTATCTTCCAGGGATGCGACACGAAGATTTTCAAGAAAATCCCCCACATCAAACTACCTTTACATGGAAAAAGTTTCGAAAATTTTGATTTTCTTAAAAATGACTCGAGCGTTTTTTATTAAAATCTCGTATATTTAAGATATTTACTTAACAAATAAAACGTATATCTTGAATTTTCTGGGAATAGTCTCTGAAGACTACTTTTTCAGGACTTTTGCATAGCTGCTAAACCGTAAGAGATGGACAAAAACTTACCACACAGAAAATGTAGAACACGTTAAAACACACAACTTATGTAATATACATTTTTTTTCCGTTGAGTTGGTCGTTTTTATATATTCCTTGTCTTTGGTTTCAGCTTTGAAAAACTTATACTTTTCTCATACAGGAATTTGTCAGCTCCTGTCCATGCAAACAAAGGAACTTCAGTCACATAGCAACCTGCTTTTGACTGTCACTTTAACCTATGGTACTCCCTTATTTCGCTTCTACTTACAAGGAAGCAAGTAATAAGACTATATCTGCTATTTTTTTTTTTTTTTTTCGATCAGCATGAAGTAAATGGAAGCATAAGATTTTTAGTAATATTTTTGCAGAGATGTAGAGAAAGTCACGTGAATGGAACACATCAGGTTTTTAACGTTGGTGTAAACTAGTGAGCTTGGAGCTTACGAAGTTGTATGTTTACCTTAAAAGTCTGTCATATTTATGTCAAGATAACGCGCAACAATTCTATACCTATGTTAGCATCATGTTTGTCTAATGTTACCGGTGAATAAGCCTTTCCACTTTACAAGATAGTAAGAAAGGACATTTCATTGCTGTTGTGTTGGGACACCTGGAATTAATTGCCTCCAGCCTTCGACTTCTTAACAAAACATGTACATTATCCTCCTCCCTTCCTCCCACCTCATTCAATCCAAGATATAAATGAAACGAAAGGACTAAAGTGCCTTGCACCTAATGGTTTAAGAGGTCTGTGCATTTTGATTATATCTGAGGGCCAATCTTAACTTTTAACATACATATTGCTTCGGACCTTGAATTTGAGACTGTACATATCTTGTACCGGGGCAAAATTATATCCTTAGAAGAGAAAATATAAACGTACAGTGAAAATGGGAACGGTAGAAAGACTTTTTACACGTGTAAGTCACGAGCCCGGGGTACAAGATCCCGTTACTGCCGTACATTGAACCGAGGGAAGGGGTGAATATGCCCTGCCCGAGAGAACTAATGGGACAGAAAAACAATGTTCTCCGCTGGTCAGATGACATTTGTAAAGCACTCGGCGTAGAAGATCAGCAGAAGTAAGATGTAAAATTTAGAATTCGTGGTGGAGCCGGCCAGGCTACCTTTTAATTGTGAGGCACTTGACGAAGAACCCCAGCACGACCAAGATGTGATATTTGAGCACGTGGTGTAACCCTTAGTTGTGACGGAAGTAAGTGATTTAAGACCGATCATAGTACGAGACATATCACTGCATCAAACAAATAATTTATAATAGTCACGTGCGGGTAAAGTGTGACGTCACAGCAGAAAATTAAGAAGTATACGCGTTTGTTCTACGGCGGAAAAGGCTGTCTCACCACACCCTGAAAGAGAGTTTCCATGCTAATAAAAACCCTGAGTTAAGCCAACTGCATATCCACACCATTCCCAGTAACCATAGCCCGCGCCCAGGATACGAACCCAGTACCGCCTCAAATTATACATCAATCTTACACACATACCAAAAACACCGATCATTTGTAGTTTCAGTTGCGGAACACAAATCTACACTAAGGCCAATAAGAGGCAGAGTCCCCGAAGGCTCTGTACTGTCCCCCGCGGTTTTCAGCGTCTTTCGTGGCCGACCTACCAACAAAGCGTCAAGAGAGAGAGAAAGAGAGAAGGTTTTTGTGGTAGTGATGCTGAATGTGGCTTCATGTTTTAGGGTTGCTATTAAGGTTTGTACCCCCGCCGCTGAATCCTTGCATTTGACAGGAGTTAAGTTGGTACATCCACAGAAAACAAATGAAAAGCTTTACCCGTTTGACTCTCAGAACCAATCACAAAGAAGCCGCAGCGTTGCAATATCTGGCTATTTCCAACCACGTGCTTAGTTTGTGAACTCCAACACGTGCGTTGAGCTGTTCTGTGCAAGCTACGAATTATTCGTTGTTATTTATATTCGTTGATAGTGGTTGGCGTTTGTCTATACGCGAGGGAACATAAGACTCACAATTATAGAGGTAGATAGCTGTTTGCGGAAAGGTGTGGCGAGGTGGAACAAGAAAGTGAATCATGTGCGCAAAATAATACGAAAAGCACAGGAATTAGACGAAATTATCTGCATTGAGAGTAAACGCGGCACCCATCTTGTCGATACCTTTGTTAGACCTAATTTTTGGTGCAAAATTGTGGACACTGTACCTTGTGATATGCCTGTGGCGTCTACTATTTCGCGAACTTTGATTCATCAATCACTCAAAAGCATATCCTGATTTTGTCAACCATTTCGAAAGAATTCACTTCGTGGATGTTTGGCCACGTTTAAATTCACTTGTCAAATTGTAAATTGTTGCGAACGCAGGGGCAGGTGTGCCATGAACTTCATCCAACTCTGATTTTATCTCTTTCGGCCTTTTTTCCCCCATTTTTCTAAAGAAGCACACGATTGTTGATTCAATTGCCTATGGCAGCGAACCTCATGATGGATATAGCTAAGACGACGATAACATACGATGGTTACTAAATATAAACTTTTTGCGCTCTTACGAGTACAATGTCTTGGATTTTCTAAGGATTAATTGAATGGCCCAGTATATTGGTTACAAATAATTGCTTCTTATATTAGCTTGTTATTAAGAATATTATCTTGGTGACGTAATAACCCCCTTTCTTTTTCTTTTCAAAATTCCCATCCGAAAACCGGTACTTATGTTGGTATTAAACCTTATTAGGTTCTCGCTCTTCTAATTGGATTGCCACACGTGACATCCCGTTAGAACAAAATTTTTAAAACTCGATGACCTTGAACAGTATATCCTACTATTTATATATGCACATACCATCTCCGTTTTTACTTTTTCAACATGTACTATGTATATAGTGTATAGAGAAAGTGTTGTAATCAACCCAAAAATTCTATACCGAAATTTCACCGTAGAAACATGTTTTGAGGTCCCCTTAACCAAACAATTCCTTTTCAGAAGAATGTCCGTGTGGTTTATATGTGAGCAGCATAGCTCAAAAACGAAACATTTAAGTTCAGTAACTACCAAGTATGCGACACTAAGATTTTCAAATAAATTCCCCAACCCGACTTCCCTTTACATGGAAAACATTTCAAAAATTTTGATTTTCTCAAACATTTTCTAATTATTTCTTTCTCTATACGTGCTATGTATATAGTGTATAGAGAAGGTTTTGCACTCCACCAAAAAATTCGATACCGAGATTTCACCGAAAATATATGTTTTAGGGTCCCCTGTACCCAAAAAACGTATTTTCAGAAAAAGGTCCGTGTGTCCGTTTGTCTGTGAACACGATAAATCAAAAACGAAAAGTCGGTAAAATACCAAACTTGGTATTTAAGTTTAGTATCTTCCAGGGATGCGACACGAAGATTTTGAGAAAAATTCCCCACCCCAAACTACCCTTTACATTGAACTTTTTTCGAAAATTTTGATTTTCTAAAAAATGGCTCTAACGATTTTGATTAAAATATCGTATACTAAAGCTATTTACATGACAAATAGAATGTATATTTTTAATTTTCTGGGAATAGCCTCTGAAGACTACTTTATTCTTGGTCAATTTTACGGAATTTTGCGTAACTGCTAAACCGTAAAAAAATGGACAAAAACTTACCACACAACAAATGTAGAGCACCTTAAAACACACAATTTATGTTATATATATTTTTGTCGTGGAGTTGATTGTTTTTGAGATATTCCTTTTTTTTTTTTTTTTTTTAGCTATAAAGACATACTTTTCTCATACAGGACTTTGTGAACTCGTGTCCATACAAACAAAGGAACATCAGTCACATAGCAACCAGCTTTTGACTATCACTTTAACCTATGGTACTCCCTTATTTCGGTTCTACTTACAAGGAAGCAAGTAATAAGACTATTTCTGCCAAGTTTTGCTCCATTAGATGAAGTAAATAGAATGATTTGTTGCAGTTATATAGAGAAAGTCATGTGAATGGAACACATCAGATTTTTTTTATTAATATACCGTATATTAAAGATATTTACGTGACAAACTGTATGTTTTCAATGCTATGGGAATAGCCTCTGAAGACCTTTTTATTCTGAATGAATTTTACTGAATTTTGCGTAACTGGTAAAACGTAAGAGATGGACAAAAACTTACCACACAAAATATGTAGAGCGCGTTAAAAAACACAATTTATGTTTTATACCATTTTTTCGTGGAGTTGATCGTTTTTAAGATATCGCGTGTTATTGGTTTCAGCTTTAAAAACATATACTTTTCTCAAACAGGAATCTGTCAGCTCGTGTCCATACATTCAAAGGAACTTCAGCCACATAGCAACCAGTTTTGACTATCACTTTAACCTATGGTACTCCCTTATTTCGCTTCTACTTAAAGGAAGCAAATAATAAGACTATTTGTGCTATTTTTTTCTCGATTAGCATGAAGTAAATAGAAGCATAAACTTTCTAAGAATTTGTTGCAGAAATGTAGAGAAAGTCACATGTATGGAACACATCATATTTTTTTTTTTTACTTTCCACGCTGCTATAGTCAGTAGGGAGGCACAGAATTCCACCAATTCAATTTTTAAATTCAGTTGTCATTCGTGAAAGGTTACGAGTTAGTAGATAAATTGAGGTTTTACAGGAACGATGAAACACTATTTAGAACGTACACAAATTGATTAGTTTGCTTTAGTCAATGTCATTGCTAGTTAATCTACACACGAGAGAGAGAGAGAGAAGGTATTTATATTGCACCCAAAAAATTCTATACCGAGAATTCATCGGAAAAACATGACTTGGGTCCCCCTGAATCTAAAAACAGCATTTTTAGAAAAAGTTCCTTGTTAATGTGTGTGTTTGTGTGTGCTTTTTTGATATTGGGGACTCTAAAATGTATATTTCCGGTGAAATCACGGTATTGAATTTTTGGGTGGAGTGCAATACATTCTCTATACACTATGCACATAGTGCGTATAGAGAAAGTAAAAAGTAGTCTATAATAGGGATTAAATCTAAATAGTAGTATGCAAATGGGATTGTATATATCTAGCTTACTGGTAATGTACCTTCTTTATAACTATTATCTAAACAAATCTGATGTGTTCCATTCACATGACTTTCTCTACATCTCTGCAACAAATTATTGTTAAAAAGCTCTTACGTCTATGTACTTCATGCTAATCGAGAACAAATTAGTAGAAATAGCCTTATTACTTGTTTCCTTGTAAGCAGAAGAGAAATAAAGGAGTACTATAGGCTAAATAATAATCAAAAGCTGGTTGCTATGTGACTGAAGTTTCTTTGTTTGTATGGACAGGAAATGACAAATGCATGTATGAGAAAAGTATCATTTTTTCATAGCTGAAAACAAAAACAAGGAATATGTCAAACACGATCACCTCCTCGAAAAAAATGTATATAAATGTAATTTCTATAAACATAAATTGTGTGTTTTAATGTGCTCTACATTTTTTGTTTGTTAAGTTTTTGCCCATCTCTTACGGTTTAGCAGTTATGCAAAATTCCCTCTTCATCCAGATTAAAACAGTCTTTAGAGGCTATTCCCAGAAAATTCAAGATATACATTTTATTTGTCAGGTAAATGTCTTTAATATACTATATTTTACACAAAATCGTTAGCTATTTTTAAGAAAATTAACATTTTAGAAAAAGTTCCATGTAAAGGGTAGTTGGAAGTGGGAGATTTTTCTTGAAAATCTTCGTGTCGCATCCTGGAAGATACCAAACTTAAATAACAAGTTTGGTATTCAACGGTCTTTTCGTTTTTAAGCTATGCTGCCCACAGGCACACATACACACACGGACCTTTTTCAAATTTTTTTTTTGGATTCAGGGGGACCCGAAACATGTATTTCCGTTGAAATCTCACTATCGAATTTTTGGGTGGAATACAATACCTTCTCTATACACTATCTACGTAGTACGTGAGAGAAAGTAAAAAGTAGTGTATAGGATTAAATCCAAATAGTAGTATGCAAATGGGATTGTATATATATATATATATATATATATATATATATATATATATATATAGCCTACCGGTAATATACTTTCTTTATAACTATTATCTAAAAAAGTCTGATGTGTTCCATTCACATGACTTTCTGTACATCTCTGCAACAAAGTATTGTTAAAAAGCTCTCGCTTCAATGTACTTTATTCTAATCGAGAAAAAAATAGCAGAAATAGCCTTATTACTTGTTTCCTTGTGAGCAGAAGCGAAATAAGGGAATACCACTGGTTAAAGTGATAGTCAAAAGCGTGTTGCTATGTGACTGAAGCTCCTTTGTTTGTATGGACAGGAGTGGACAAATTCCTGTATGAGAAAAGTATAAGTTTTTCATAGCTGAAAACAAAAACAAGAGATATCTTAAAAACGATCAACTCCACGAAAAAATTATATGACAAATTGTGTATTTTAATGTGCTCTACATTTTTTGTGTAGTAAGTTTTTGTCCATTTCTTACGTTTTAGCAGTTATGCAAAATTCTGTAAAATTCACTCAGAATAAAGTAGTCTTCAGAGACTATTCCCAGAAAATTCAAAATATACATTTTATTTTTCAGTTAAACATTTTTAATATACTATATTTTAATCAAAATCGTTAGAGCCATTTTTAATAAACCAAAATTTTCGAAACAAGTTCCATGTAAAGACTAGTTTGGGGTGGGGGATTTTTCTCAAAATCTTCGTGTCCCATCCCTGGAAGATAATAAACTTAAATACCAAGTTTGGTATTTTCACGACTTTTCGTTTTTGAGTTATCGTGTTGAGACACACGGACCTTTTTCTGAAAATACTTTTTTGGATACAGGAGACCCTGAAACATATTGTTCGGTGAACTCGCTGTATCGATTTTTTTGTGGACTGCAATACCTTCTCTGTACACTATGTACACAGTACGTATAGAGAAAGTAAAAAGTAGTGTATAATAGGAAGTGAAATACAAATAGTAGTATGCAAATGGGATTGTATATACCTAGCTTTCCAGTAATGTACGTTCTTTATAAATATTATCTAAAAATAGAGTTATTGAACAAATATGCGTTTAGAGGATATAATGCTACCTTTAGAGCAAATAAATAATATGTAAATAATGTAATTTTATTTTACAGGAAGCATAAGAGCCGAAGAAAAGAAAATACACCAAGTTCATTAACTGCAACCAACGCTGGAATTTACTGATTGGAAGGACAAGCATATGATCTAGCAGTTATGAAGATGGGGTCCGGGAATCATATGGCTGTATATATAGATGGGCAGATGTTTTTGCCAGTGACATACAAATGCTTAGGAGTGCCATACAGCTTTAATGTGATAGTTATTACTGCCGGGAAATTTAAGGGTTACGTTAACCCTTAAACCTGTTGAGGTACGTATAGAAACAGTTTAAAAAAAACTAATATGTTCTTTTCACATAGCTTTCTTTTACTGAGCTGTAAACAAACTATTCTTAAAAATATTATTATTTTATCTGCATAATGCCAATCAAGATAAACTTTATCAGAAGTGGGGGATACGAACTTACCTTTGGCGTGGCGTAGACCGCTCGACACGTCCGTAGACCCCTGCAACTTCCGCCTTGCAGCTGGCTTGCTGCAGCCCTGGTGGCAGTGGTATCTACTAAAATATAGGTTGGTAATAGCAAACACGTACAGACTTATTTCGCGAGTTCTGTTGGCAATGTCTTCTACCTAGTCAATGCTTGTGTTGACAATTGTTGTTTAGGAGCAGAAGTTATTACGTTTTTAAATAATTTACTTTCCTGAATGAATAGATTATGTGATTTACCCTGAATGGTACAGAGCGTGTGCTGTAACCTGCTAACTATTTATCAGTGAGTATGATATCTTTAATCTCGGGAACTGGATGTTACAAGAGCAAGGTTATGGAAAGAATAAGTCAGTTTGGTCTTTGTTCTTTTGCAGATCTATATTTCATAGTATATTAATCGGGCGTTAGGAGCACTCTTGTAGTTGCTTACAAGTTTCTCGTTTTTTTCGTCTCTTTAATTCATTATGGAAGTGGCTGCCAACATTGATAAAGATAATACCGCGAGATGATTTTTGGTTACGGAGAAAATATGGCTAAGTGACAGGTGAACGCAAGTTTCGAGATTTGTTGAGGTTAGGCTACGTTAGGTTTGATTAGGTGTATGTAAATGAACTGGATCGAAATAAATGGGTGAAAATGGACTTTCTGAAAATCGGTCTTTCTTTTCAGTACGAAATACACAGTCTTCCGTTCGTTTTGTCTGCTTCCGCATGGGCAGCCATGTTGGTCAATCGCCCAATGGCAGAGTCAACTCTAATGCAATGTCGCTATTACGACACAGGACTTGCTGATTACGTGAAAAAAAATCTATTGTGTTCCATTCACATGACTTTCTCTACATCTCTGCAACAAATTATTGTTAAAAAGCTTATGCTTCTATTTACTTCATGCTAATCGAGAAAAAAACAGCAGAAATGGTCTTATTACTTGCTTCCTTGTAAGTAGAAGCTAAATAATGGAGTACTATTGGTTAAAGTGATAGTAAAATGTTGGTTGTTATGTGACTGAAATTCCTTTGTTTGTATGGACTGGCATTTTTAAATTCCTGTATGATACAAAAGTATGCTTTTAAAGCTGAAACCAAAAAAAAAAAAGTGTATCTCAAAAGCGATCAGTTCCACGAAAAAATTGTATATAGGATAAATTATGTGTTTTAAGGTGCTCTACATTTTTTGTCAATTTCTTACGGTTGAGCAGTAATGCAAAATTCCGTAAAATTCATCCAGAATAAAGTAGTCTTCAGAGGTCATTCCCAGAAAATTCAAGATATATATTTTATTTGTCGTGTAAATAGCTTTAATATACGAAATTTTAATCAAAATCGTCAGCCATTTTTGAGAAAATCAAAATTTTCGAAAAAAAGTTCCGTGTAGAGGGTAGTTTGGGGTCGGGGATTTTTCTCAAAACCTTTGTGTCGTATCCCTGGAAGATGTCAAACTTAAATACCATCTTTGGAATTTTACCGACTTTTCGTTTTTGAGTTATCGTGTTGATAGACACACGGACACATCACACACGGACCTTGTTCTTAGAATGCTTTATCTCGATACAGGGGACCCTAAAACATATATTTCCGGTGAAATCTCGGTATCGAATTTTTGGGTGGAGTGCAATACCTTCTCAGTACACTATGTACATAGTACGTATAGAGAAAGTAAAAACAGGTTGGCAGTATGGTTTGTGCGTGCGTAAAAATTGCAAAATGGAGCGTGTTAACATTTTGCGACGAGTTTTATATATAAGAAGCTGGACAAATTAGGGAAGGTGGGTGGCTCACAGCAACTCAAAGGGATCACATCCATTACAAAACACACGTTCCATGTGCATGATTATTGCTGAGGTTAGTATTTTGAACATTTTCATTCCGGACGTCCTGCGGAACCTTTACCGTATACCTTTATCTTTCTATTATCTTATTTTAAATGTAACATATTTTATGCATACTCGCAATATCTTCTCAATTGTAACGCTACCTATATTATTATAATTAAATTTGTCATTCGTGGTGTTACTTTCCTAATGTATCTGCGTTTCTGTTGACGCTATCCTCCCGGAAGCTGTATGAGAGTCATGAAAAAGTTCATACATGTTATTCTCCATACCTTTGATATGGTAATAATAATCGTATCATGCAGTGTATTTCAAACTATTGTGTGTTGCTTCTTTACAAACATAATACATATATAAATTAATAATTGCCTTTTCTTAATGATAATTATAAATATTATCAATAGTTTTAGGTTTAAGCTATTGAAAATAAAATATTTACCAATTATTGACCTTGGAATGTAACGACATTAGGCCTCTCTAACATCCGGTTTAAATATCATATCTTTTCTTTTGTTTTCTTTTATGTATTTATTTTAAGAAATGTTTACACAATTTTATGTCAGGTTCGTAAATAATTTAGTGTTTTAAATTAATTACAAATCGTGGTGAACGTGTGACAGCAAATACTGCGTCAGCTTTTGTCTAATACGGTTTAACAGTTATGGATATAAATTTTATTTTCCATGTAAACATTAATAACATACAGCATTCAATCAAAACCATTAGAGAAAATTTTTCCAAAATCGAAAAGTTTGAAACATGGTGTATTTAAAGAATAGTTTGGGTTGGGAGGGAAATCAGAAAATCTCCGTGACGTAGCCTTGGTAGATGCTAAACTTATATACCATTGGGTATTTAACCGACTTTCCGTTTTTGAGATAAGCTGTCAACACAGAGAGACACAAACAGTTGCATACAGTTTTTTTTTTTTCTAAAAATGTATTTTTTTAGTTTCAGGGATCCTAAAAACATATATATATATTTTTTTTTTTCGGCGAAATCTCGGTATCGAATTTTTGGGTGGATTACAGTACCTTTTCTATTTATTATGTAAATTATGTAATATGATTTTATCATTTATAACAAATAAATTTATAGATCGATATGTTATAGACTGTGAACATCTAGAAACTCTTTGAAGAGTTTTACCAAATATTGATATTTGTTGTTGTTGTTGTTGAAGAGGTTTAAGATATATTTTTGGTTAATGCTATTTATCATATGGATTCCTTGGGGATTTAAATGGGCAAATATACGTTAATATTGTTGATTCAACTAAAAAGTATAAAACTTTTACATATGTGCAATATTTAAATAACAGTAACTGTATTGTTTTCATGTCCTACTTAATAACTTAAAGAAGTTTATAAGCAGTAATAAAATAGAATATAACTTTGTTGTTATTTAAGTCACATAAATAAGTTAAAATATGATATATTTATATATGAAGGTATTTAATTGTGCTGGAAACCAGTATTTGGGTTACCTTTGGTTAGGTTCTAGATTAGAGTTAAGAGTAGAAGTAGCTGGATACCAGTTATTAATTTTGTTTTTTATTACTGGGTGCCAGTAAAGTTTATTATATTTTAATTAAAGTTTGAAAAGAACATTCATTTATATAATATAGAGTATAAGAAAAACACGAAATTCTTAGAATGTATTAATTAAAAATGGAAATTTAAAATTCGAAACAATAGTTATATTAGAAATTGATTTGTAATTGTTAAAAGAAAAAATATTTATAAAATAAAAGGTAGATTCTGAATATTATACAGAAAGAAAAAAAAAAAGAAAACCTTATTTAAATGAGTAGTAATATAAATTTTATGAATTACAGTTTAATATAAGTCAGTATAGTGTTACTTATTTTAAAATATATATGTAAAATAATGGATTAATGGTTGTATTTTGATAAATGAAAGAATTTGGAAGACAGTCTCTGGTTATAGGGACTAGATACCGGGGTATGATATTGCAGATTTTTATTTATTTATACTTCCGTTTAGAGAAAATAAATATTAAATCTATTAAGGGAGTTGACTTATATCATTCTTCTTTCACGAGCGCTGCATTATCAATGAGCAGTACGGAAAATGAAGAGCAGGATTGAATAGTGTTGGAAACCCTGGGATTCCTATGAGGTAAATATCCATTGTAAAATTAAATAGTCTAAATATTTGTTATTAATAGGGTTCTAATCTTTATGTCACTACAAGAGTATATCTCAGAAGAAGGAAAAAAAACTGCACTCAATCTCTGAAGCGCATAGTGAACATATCTCTCTCGTAAGTGTTTTGTTGCATGTAGGAATTACCTTTCACCTTTCTGTTTCCCTATTATAACCTAGTGTTCAACTTGTGTGAAACCCCATAATCCCTGAGCTTCCCTAGCCCCCTAATATCTCTTTCCAGTCATGGCTCACTGGGACAATGTGGTGAAACACGCCGTGACCACGAGCACATCGGAAAGCCCAGTAACAACGCTCGTGGTAATATCTGTTGGCAGCCACATGTGCTACGGATGGAAGAAGAATTGTTTGGAGAGTCATGCCTATCCTTGGGAGCTAGGTTAGAGAACTCTCCGTTAAACATTATTATTATTATTGTTATATATGTCATGTAAGCCAAGTATATCAAAACTTAATGTGTTTGTCACAGCTTCACTGAAATAAAGAAGCCTGCTCTACGAGTTACCTCATAAAGCAACTGGTGAGTAATGAACTTGTCATGGATAATACTACTTAAGTCTTTTTGTATCAAATAGTATTAATATTCATTTGAAAATTCACTCATTTTATTTTTAGCATCAGCACATTTGTTTTATTACGTTCTAGTAATCCTTTATTAACTATTTGCAGCCCAAATGGGGACCTAGATCTAGAAGCTCGGGAATCGAGTCGACTTCCATCATTTTCTGAAGTGATGCAGTTCGGCTCCGCATCGAAATTAAATCATCATCTCTGAAAGAGTAGGTCAAAATGATCATTGGAGCTTAGAATACAAGATACCTCAAGCTGCTTTTAAATAAAGTAATTGAAAATGTTTTAGGAATACTGAACAAATCCGAATTCATAAATAGATGTGGTTATCTAATTATAACGACTGAATCCACCTTAATGATAAACATGTCTAGAATAAAATGAAATTTTGCTTGCAGGTTTCATGTTCACTACATGATAAAGGGAGAAGTGAATGATACTATTTGTATTCAAAGACCAAAAGGCCTCAAAAACAGCAAAACTTGACAATATCTTCCGTGCAATCACTGATGAAATCTTAGAAAGCTTCTGAAAATTTGAGAGCCCACTTTGTTCTTCTGGAAATATGAGATTCGAAATGCACCACTAGCATGCCGGCACATTCGAGATCGAATGGGAGTCATTCTACCACGCCGTAGTGATTTGCATTGGCTATCCTAACGGTCTTATGGACATTTCAAAAACAAACATTCTTATATTAATATAAAAATAATAGTTGCAACAAATCTTCACTTATCTTTTGGAATCCTTGCTTGGACTAGTTTCGCAATGATTTCATTACATTATCAACATATCCTTTTGGTCTCTTTTTTGATGTTGTTTTTGTCTCTTTTTAAATACAAACAAATTGATAGATCAGCTGTAGCAGAACATTTTTGGAAATTTAATCATGATATAAATCCAGATGTTAAACTATTAAAACACGTAAATGGACCCATAGATTTAATGGTTTGGGAGAAAATATTTATATTAAAGTATAGAAATCATGCAATGAATTTTGATATACCTCCAATTGACACTCTTACCAAATTTGTTTTGATTCCAGTAGTTAGCAATGCATTAGTACACAATCCACCTAGTAGCAGTAACCATAACAGTGTAAATAAACAACATCAAAAAAGAGACCAAAAGGATATGTTGATAATGCAATGAAATCGTTGCGAAACTAGTCCAGGCAAGGATTCCAAAAGATAAGTGAAGATTTGTTGCAACTATTATTTTTATATTAATATTTGTGTTATTCTTCACTGTTACTAGCTTCTTTTTACATTTATAAACATTCTTATATCTGATATATTAAACTGAAGAATTCTTACATATGAAATTTTAGAGAAATTACCTCTTTAGAACAACGAAAACAATCGGCGAATATTTTCTTACCAGCGCTGTAAATTCGGTGGACTTTAGCAGGATTAGGTTCCTATCGGAAGCTCCATTGAGCGGATTAACTTTTCTTTGCGGAATAACAAATCAAAGAATCACTGTCGGTAACGATATTCTTAACTAAAGTTAAGTGCCGTCTTGGAATTCTTCAAGTCTTTACTGCTCCAACCAATACTTTATCTTTGTTCGGAAATCAGTTTATCCAGAATCCATATGCAACAAGTCTTTCCCACATCTATGGATTTAAAACACTTCATCACTCGAATAAATGTATAATACATCCATCGAACTTCTTCACGCATCTCTGGAACAGCGACAATATTCTTGTGCGTCCTTCACAAAATTCACCACTAAGAAGAAACCGTTCTCTTTTGAATTTACTATACCAATTATATATTACTGCTCGAGATGAGGCTTTCAGCAAATCTATGTCTATGTCAATCTTTACAGCTTTAGATTTAAAATCAATAAAAAAATCATAGTCAGATAATATGTTCTAGTTAAATACATCAGTCAACATACAATGACGATAATTAACGAAATATTAGAGAAAAATCCAACAAAACATCACTGTAATCAACTCGCAAAACATTACAAAGTAGCTGTGGGATGTAAACACATTACATTTGAGCCGCGAGAGTCAAAAAAATAAGGCCGAAATACGTGAGATCTGGTAACCTTAATGCTAACATCTAAATTACAGAACAAGTTAATTCTTAAATAGGAAGAGTCAGACTGAAAAATTCAATGCCATGGCTGGGATTTGAACCACGGATCTTCCGGTCTCTAGCTGGTTGCTCTTCCACTGAGCTGCCATGGCAACATGCCGGCATAGCATTGAATTTGTCAACTGATTAACATGCTGCCCTGTAAACCACAAGGTGCTCTCAAATTATTTTGAAATAACAACCCCAAATGGCGACTTACAATGTTGCAAGTACTTTATGTCCCAGGATTCATAATGGCAATCCCCGGACAAAATTGGCAACCTGTTGCGGTGTATATACTTCTTGGTAATTTGCAAATTTAGCAGCTATCGCAAGAAATAATTACTGATTCAAGTACAGATGCACTGAACTCAAAACTTAAGAGTTAACTAATAGTGTCCAATCATGGTGTAATGCTAATAATTTGATTTTAAACAGTTCAAAAACAGAGACATTACATTTTAGCTTAAGGAGAATAAATTCAGATGACTATAAAACAGTGAAATTTCTAGGTTTGCATATTGACTCAATATTGCGCTGGCAAACTTATGTTACGTATGATGTAAAGAAAGTAAGTAAGGGTTTGTTTATGTTACGAATACTTAAGAACAATGTTAATGTAGAATCTTTAATTGCGGCCTATTATGGACATATTCAAGCCATCTGAATTATGCACTTTTGCTCTTGGGTAACCACGCTTCAGCATTACGAGTTTTTATTTTGCAGAAGAGGGCTTTAAGATTAATTTATGGAGCTTCGCCCATAACTCATTGTACACCACTTTATATTCAATCTGGTATACTGACTTTACCGTCGATGTACGTTCTGGCCTGCCTCTTGTATGTCAAGAAAATATTAATGATTTTACTACCAGTGACAATATTCATAATTACCCAACACGAAAGAACTCAAATATTTATATACCTAAAAGTAAATATAGTGTAAGTGTAAATAGTTTCCGTTACATCTCACTGACATTTTTAACTTCTTACCTATGCACATAAGACATCTTTCGTTTCAGAGGTTCAAGAGGATGCTCAGATCAATATTGATGGTTAATCCTCTGTATACTGTTGACGAGTATTATGATATAAATATGTGACTATAGATTGTGTGATTGATGTTTGTAGTTTACTGACGAAGTCATGAAAATTTGTATTCAATAGGCTAATAATCGACCTATCTGTCTGTCTATCAAATTATGAGGCCATGATACCTGAACCATGAGAATAGAGGGCGTGTTTCTCGGACTCGGAATGCCATGGTAATTATTGCAATATTCCTCGCCCGAAATTCTTGATTAATATCACACATTCTACTAAAACTGTATACCAATGCTGTAATATATGATACATCCTTTTGTTGCATTAAAGGGAGTTTTAGACTAAGAAATGAGAACAAAGTTAAGTTAATTTATGAATAATAATTTCTGAGAGACCAAAAATGAAATTGTATTAAATATTCCTTCAACTAGAGATCTCTCCCCTTTGTTCTTTACTTCCAAAACTTGGAAAACAATTAATTTGGCAGATATTGCGTATGGGGTATATGACAGCAGTGCCACAAAATGGCGACTGGGCACAAGACTTGCTTTAGCAAAACGGTAGCATTTCCGCCATGTGGTGAATACAAGGCGACGCTCTGAAGAGTATATTGCGCCGGATTCACAATGGCAGCGATACTGGCGACGCGACATGGGTCTCATCGCGACACCAGATTGGTCGTGGAAACTAGTGTTCACAATAGGGCGGTACAATTTGACATTTCCGAACGGTGCCACTTGAAGCAATGGCTCCGGATTTAAAACAAGTTCTTACTCTGTATCTCCTAAAAAGAAGAAACGATAGAAACAATCGATAAAGAAGACAGCAGGAGCTCCGTCGGTGGTGGGCTCTACCTATATTCAAGGAGCGTAGTCAACTTGGGGATTTCCATACCCTAATCCCAAATATGATAATGACGGATCTCGAATCATATTATAACTACATGGCACCATCACAATATGATGACCTTTTGCACATCGTCGGTCCTCGAATAGAGAAACTGTCAATTCGAAAGCCAATGTCTTCAGCAGAGTGTAACTTTGAGGTTAGTATGGGCTTATTCAATCAACAGCAAAGACGTGGTTTTAATTAGGCGGCAAGATTATTCTGGAATGAAGGTATAATTTTGGTTGTTCAAGACTGTTTCCAATTTTCTGTAGCGTTTGTATTACATCAATACATAGTTAAAAAAAAAAAAAGCATAACATTAAAAAAACAAATGAACTTCCCTTGATGTTGACGCCATATTTAACAACTTCAACAAGGACCACAGAATATCAAACAACAGGAGTTCCGTGCCGCGCGGTAAAAGTTACATCCAATTCAACTTTCTTCGCATGGGTTTCGTCGCGTCGATTGGTCAATCGTTTTGCCGCGCGTGCTGCGTCGCCAATAACGCTCCACTGTGAATCCGGCATCAGACTGCACAGTCTTTTCTGACGTTTGTATTGCATCATCGCTGTAGTTCACTGACTTTCCGCTCTAAGACCTTGGTCGGCTTATACTCTGCGCATTTTTATTTATTTATTGCAAGGAACGGTTCTTTTTATAATTTGTAAAACATTACCCTACATTATAGTACAGTAAACAGTGACTTCACCTAGATTTGTACAACTCCGGCTTTCAGAATAAGCATGTGCAGTGTGAACCAAGCTCAAATTTACGTGAGTCCGAAGTTACTTTAAAAGCGCTCATTTTTTTTTTTTTTTTTTTTTTTTGTCCATGGCTGTACAAAGAATGGATCTTGCGAGATTTCCAAGGCAGGAACTATTATATCATCCATTTGGGCGGAGAGATATAGGTGACCACTAAAAATATGAACAGAACAGTTCTCATTAACCTCGAAACAGTCCGGATGGCCTAATGCTTGTAAAGGAAGAAAAAGATGATTAACATAGAAAACATTTGGATATAGGGGGAATTTGAAAGTTATTATCAGTATAGAATTATTGTTGTTTGCACAAGGGCACTGCAGCAGATTTATGACGAATAATGCAATATCCTGTTAATAATTTTCCACTCCCTTGCAATTTATATTAGTGTATTATTTGCTCATTCCTTCATTAAAAATCAGATGTGTTCCATTCACATGACTTTCTCTATATCGCTGTAAATTATTATTGTTAATAAGCTTATCTTTTATTTATTTCATGCTAATCGAGAAAAATTAGCAGAAATAGTCTTATTTCTTGCTTTATTGTAAGTAGAAGCGAAATAATGGAGTACCATAGGCTAAAGTGAAAGCTGGTTGCTATGTGACTGATGTTCCTTTGTTTGTATGGACAGGAGTTGACAAATTCCTGTATGAGAAAAGTATAAGTTTTTCAAAGCTGAAACCAAGAAAAAGGAATATCTCAAAAACGATCAACTCCACGAAAAAAATGTATATAACATAAATTGTGTGTTTTAACGTGCTCTACATTTTTTATAGGTTAAGTTTTTATCCATCTCATACGGTTTACAAGTTATGAAAAATTCATCCAGAATAAAGTAGTCTTCAGAGGCTATTCCCAGAAAATTCAGAATATACATTTTATTTGTCAGGTAAATAACTTTAATATACGATATTTTAATCAAAATCGTTAGAGCCATTTTTGAGAAAATAAAAATTTTCGAAAAAAGTTCCATGTAAAGGGTAGTTTGGGGTGGGGGGATTTTTCTCAAAATCTTCGTGTCGCATCCCTGGAAGATACTAAACTTAAATACCAAGTTTGGTATTTTCCCGACTTTTCGTTTTTGAGTTATCGTGTTCACAGACACACGGACACACACACACACACACGGACCTTTTTTTGAAAATACTTTTTTTTGGATACAGGGGACCCTAAAACATATATTTCCGGTGAAATCACGGTATCGAATTTTTTGGTGGAGTGCAATACATTCTCTATACACTATGTATATAGTGAGTATAGAGAAAGTAAAAATTGCATGGATATTAAATGCAAGCCAGCATAAACTCGACAGGTTGTGGTAGTTGGGAAGCCTCTCACCAGATGGCACAATTGTATTAAAATTATTCACATTTGGAGAAGCAGTTTTCTAAGGTTACGTAAGATTAGGTTAGGTGTATGTAAATCAATTGGATCGAAATAAGGAGTAAAAATGGAAATTGGTTCTTCTTTCCCATGCGAAATGCACAGTCTTTCGTTCGTTGTCTGCTTGTGTATGAATAGCCATGTTGGTCAATTGACCAATGGCAGAATCAAATCTAAAACTGAACTAGAATCTGCAATGTCGAGAAAAGGACCTTTGCTGTGTTTGAGAAAATGCCAATAGATGGCAATTGAAATTGCTAAACAGCTGACATTGATTTTAGTTTTGCCCCTTTATTGAAAGCGTCACTAGGTGGCAGCAAAACAAAATACATACTAGCATTGCCGACAGATGGTAGGTTGTGCAATTCAGGGACGTCATTCATTGCCAAAAATCAGAACGGATCATAAGCCAAAATTGCTTATGGTATTTAAGGAAATATATGATAGTGTTCCTCTCGACATTTCTGCAACAAATTATTGTTAAAAAGTTTATGCTTCTATTTACTTCGTGCTAATCGAGAAAAAATTAGCAGAAATAGTCTTGTTACTTGCTTCATTGTAAGTAGAAGCGAAATAAGGGAGTACCAGAAAGCTGGTTGCTATGTGACTGAAGTTCCTTTGTATGGACAGGAGTTTACAAATTCTTGTATGAGAAAATATATAAGTTTTTCAAAACTGAATCCAAAAACAAGGAATATCTCAAAAACGATTAACACCACGAAAAATGTATATGATATAAATCAAGTGCTTTAATGTGCTGTACATTTTTTGTGTTAAGTTTTTTGTCCATCTCTTACGGTTTAGCAGTCATACAAAATTCCGTAAAATTTATTCAGAATAAAGTAATCTTCAGAGGTTTTTCCCAGAAAATTCAAGATATCATTTTATTTATCAGTCAAATATCCTTAATATACGATATTTTAATTAAAATCGTTAGAGCCATTTTTGAGAAAACCAAAATTTTCGAAATTTTTTCTTGAAAATCTTCGTGTCGCATCCTTGGAAGATGCGAAACTTAAATACCAAGTTTGGTATCTAACGGTCTTTTCGTTTTTGAGCTATGCTGTCAACACACACTCACACACACGTACCTTTTTCGAAAAAATATTTTTTTTTTTGGATTCAGAGGGACCCAAAACATGTATTTTCAATGAAATCTCAGTATAGAATTTTTGGGTGAATTACAATACCTTCTCTATACACTATGTACGTAGTACGTATAGAGGAAGTAGAAATTTACACACATTAAACAAATGTCTGTGAACTATTAATTATGGTAGGGGTGCAAGTTTTACATAGATTTAAATAAAATATTGTGAATAAGTTCATTACTGTTTGTAACAGATACTTCGCTGTTCACCAGCGAAATAAAGTATTACGTGGAGGATGAAGAAAGGAATCTTTTGTATTATTGTTTTGTAAGATTTGTACTAGTCGTCCGATGGTGTCAACTCATCCCTTTTCAAGCCAGGTAGCTCTGAAAAGTTACCTTTTTCTCCAGATCCCGTTATTGCATACTCCGAACTCTCTAAACTCATCTCACACCTTTTTACATTTTTGGAAAAAGGTTCGTGTGTGAGTGTGTGTCGTAAACATGATAACTCAGAAACGAAAACTTGGTAAAATACCAAACTTGGTATTTAAGTTTAGTATCTTCCAGGGATGCGACACGAAGATTTAGAGAAAAATCCCCCACCCCCAACTACCCTTTATATGGACCTTTTTTTCGAACATTTTGATTTTCTCAAACATAGCTCAAACGATTTTGATTAACATTTCGTATATTAAAGATATTTACGTGACAAATAAAATGTATATCTTGAATTTTCTGGGAATAGCTTCTGAAGACTACTTTAGCCTGGATGAATTTTACGGAATTTTGAATAACTGCTAAACCGTAAGAGATGGACAAAAACTTACTACTCGAAAAATATAGAGCACGTTAAAACACACAATTTGTTATATATAGTTTTCTTGTGGAGTTCATTTTTGAGACATTCCTTGTTTTTGGTCTCTGCTTTGAAAGACTTATACTTTTCTCGTAAAGGAATTTGTCAACTGGTTTCCATACAAACAAAGGAATTTCAGTGACATAGCAACCAGCTTTTGACTATCACTTTAACCTATGGTACTCCCCTATTTCGCTTCCACTTATAAGGAAGCAAGTAATAGTACTATTTATGCTAATTTTTTCTCAGCGTGAAGTAAATAGAAACATTAGCTTTTTAACAATAATTTGTTACAGAGATGTAGAGAAAGTCATATGAATGGAACACATCAGATTTTTTTTGAGACAATACACAGTCGGGTTTTCCCTATCTCCGAAAGAAAGTAGACACACTCAGGCCTCAGCAAGTAGAATCTGTTACTTTGAGACTGAACTTGTATTAAACAACTCCATCAGTAGTTTTCGTAATTTTTACAATATTTATCATGCCAAAAGTGAGTGCACAGTTAAGTAGTAGTTAAACTGCATGGTTATTTCCGCGAATTCGGTTCAGATACCGTGTCTACTATTCTGATGTGCAAAGTTTGTGTAAAAACAGTTAACCGTGAGAAAAGGGATTTTATACTTGAAAATTTTGCAACAGCGAAGCATAGGACTGGAATTGCTAAAATGGGCGGGCAGAAGAAGCTCTGTTTGATGTCAACAGCGATTGCAACTACTAGTAAACAGTCTCAGTTTTCTCTGGATCTGTGCAAGGCTTTTTCCTGCATGAAAAACCTTCACTATGACAGCCGACTCAGTATGTCATTTGGCAACTTAAAAAAACATCTAACGGCATGTAACCAAGAAAAGTGGGTACATATGAGATAGTTAATTAAGATTTGTCTATTTTTGTTTGTTTCCGTGATTAATAAATGCGATACTGAGATTTCACCGGAAATATATGTTTTAGGGTCCCCAATATCCAAAAAAAAAGCATTTTCAGAAAAAGGTCCGTGTGTGTGTCTGTGAACACGATAACTCAAAAACGAAAAGTCGGTAAAATACCAAACTTGGTATTTAAGTTTAGTATCTTCCAGGGATGGGACACGAAGACTTTGAGAAAATCCCCCCACCCCAAACTACCCTTTACATGGACGTTTTTTTCAAACATTTTGATTTTCTCAAAAATGGTTGTAACGATTTTGATTAAAATTTCGTATATTAAAGATATTTACCTGACAAATAAAATGTATATCTTGAATTTTCTGGGAATAGCCTCTGAAGAAAGGTTTATTCTGGATGAATTTTACTGAATTTTGAATAACTGCTAAACCGTAAGGGATTGACAAAAACTTACTACACGAAAAATGTAGAGCATGTTAAAACACACAATTTATGTTATATATATTTTTTTCGTGAGTTCGTCGTTTTTGAGACATTCCTTATTTTTTGTTTCTGCTATGAAAAACTTATTCTTTTCTCATACAGGAACTTGTCAACTCCTATCCATATAAACAAAGGAATTTCATTGACATAGCAACCAGCTTTTGACTATCATTTTAACCTATGGTAGTCCCTTATTTCGCTCCAACTTACAAGGAAGCAAGTAATAATATTCTATTTCTGCTCATTTTTTCCGATTAGCATAATGTAAATAGAAGCATAAGCTTTTTAAGAATAATTTGTTGCAGAGATATAGAGAAAGTCATGTGAATGGTACACATCAGATTTTTTACTATTTTTAGTGCCTATGTTCCTGCCTATTTTAACGAAAATAAATGCCTAAACATCCGGGCGCTAATCATAATCATTAACCGCAGTTTCGTTCGTGCTGTCCGAATTAAAGCTACTCAAACAGCCCACCCCTACTCAGTCGCGACCTCTGTCTGTCCACTCCGTTACTAGCTAGCACAAAGTTGCTACCATCTAGCGCCCTTGGCTGCAACAACCAGATGTTGTTAAAATTAACCCTTGCCTTAGGGCGTTGTATATATCTCGGAGATTTGTCAATTTAATAACATAAGCACACGAATATACATTAATAGTTGATTTTATTATTCATTGCTGTGTTTTCTTCTGCCATCTACATAGAAGAGCCTGAACTACATACATCAATTTGATTAACGTAAAGATGGCAGCACAGTGGTTTTCATTTACAATGAGATAAAAATTAACAAAAAATAATGAAAAGCGTTAAAAATTAGTAAGAAAAGATAAACATTACAATTAATATATGATAACAGCACAGTTATTTAGGAATTTTATGCATCAATTTTTTTAATGGTATTTATTCATACGTTAAAGAATTTTCACTTTTCCTCTTGATGCCTGCAAAATGAGGTATAGATGCTACGCCACCTAATTAGAATATACATTTAAATTTGAGATACATGTAAATGGACACCTTTTGGAAGCGAAAAAGACAAACTTTGCGCTGTTCTCCTAATTCGATCATTATATAATTTGGGATAAGTGAAGGGACCATTCCCTATTTTTAAGATATACATCAATGAAAGTTCATAAATTCCTTGTTGAAGAATCGTAGTTTGATTTCCTTCTCATCCTACGAAAGTTGCTAAAATCATAAGTTCCTTCTGTATACAGTATCGATTAGAGTTGGGTCGAGCCATTCATTTTCAGGAATCGATTCATACAATTCGTTCACGATTCATTAATCGTCTGTAAAAAGATGAAAAGGCCTTTTATTTATGGACGCTCTTTAACTGCTGTGGTTCTAGGTGTCCCATGAATCTTTACTGGGCGTGAAAGACCGCTAAATTTTGCTCAGAGGCCTCTTATCAGGCTTGACGTTCTTTTCGTGCCGCATATCTACGACACGGGACCCACGGCTTTGCTTCCGTTCCGAAGGGATTCATGCTAAATTAATCTTTGGTGTTTGACTTATATTATACATGGAATGGTAGCCACATGGTAGCTCTTTAATATAAAAACAGTAATTTATATAAAAAATATTCTACTCTATTCCTCTATTGTAAACATATTTGGTAAAATTTCTTCCATTATTTGAAAAAAAAAAATGTGATGTGTTTCATTCACATGACTTTCTCTACATCTTTGCAACACATTATTGTTAAAAAGCTTATGCTTTTATTTACTTTATGCTAATCGAGAAATAATTATCAGAAATAGTTTTATTACTTGCTTCCTTGTAAGTAGAAGCGAAATAAAAGAGTACCATAGGTTAAAGTGATAGTAAAAGCTGGTTGCTATCTGACTGAAGTTCCTTTGTATGGACAGGAGTTGACAAATTCCTGTATGAGAAAAGTATAAGTTTTTAAAGCTGAAATCAATTACAAGGAATATCTCAATAAGATTATATCCTCGAAAAAAATATATTTAATATAAATTGTATGTTTTAACGTGCTCTACATTTTTTGTGTGGTAAGTTTTTGTCCATCTCTTACGGTTTAGCAGTTATACAAAATTCCGTAAAATTCACCCAGAATAAAGTAGTCTTCAGAAGCTATCCCAGAAAAATTGAAGATCTACATTTTATTTTTCAGGTAAATATACTTAATATACGATATTTTAATTAAAATTGTTAGATCTATTTTTGAGAAAATCAATATTTTGAAAAAAGTTCCATGTAAGAGTTATGGAGAAGGTATTGCACTCCACACAAAATTCGATACCGAGATTTCACCGGAAATGTATGTTTTAAGAGTCCCCTGTATCCAAAAAAAAAAAGCATTTTCAGAAAAAGGTCCATGTGTGTGTGAGTGTGTGTGTGTGTGTGTGTGTGTGTGTAAACACGATAGCTCAAAAACGTAAATTCGGTAAAATACCAAAGTTGATATTTAAGTTTGTTATCCTCCAGGGATGCGACACGAAGATTTTGAGAACAATCACCCCACCCCAAACTACCCTTTACATGTTATGATTTTCTCAAAAATAGCTCAAACGATTTTGATTAAAATTTCGTATATTAAAAATGTTTACCTGACAAATAAAATGTATATCTTGAATTTTCTGGGAATAGCCTCTAAAGACACCTTTATTCTAGATGCATTTTACGGAGTTTTGCATAACCACTAAACCGTAAGAAAATGTACAAAAACTTACAACACAAAAAATGTAGAGCACTTAAAGCCCAAAATTTATCTTGTATACATTTTTTTTTCGTGGAGTTGGTCGTTTTTGAGATTCTTCTTGTTTTTGGGTTTCAGCTTTAAAAAACACACTTTTCTCATACATTATTTCTCTTCTACTTGTATGGAAGCAAGTAATAGAACTATTTCTGCTGATTTTTTTCTCGGTTAGTATGAAGTAAATTGAAGCATATACTTTTTAACAATAATTTTTGACAGAGATAGAGAAAATCATGTGAATGGAAGACAGATTTTTTCAAAAGTTGCATTTAATTTTGTCAAAGGGCAATTTGAAACGATTTAATTGCATTAAAGCGATCTTGTTCCAGATACGGAAGCTCAGTCACGATATCAATTTTCGTACGTAGGGAGAACACACACAAGTTGTGTATGTGAAAAATAAGCAATAACTAAACATGAAGAACCCGATTGGAAATAATCGAACACTTACTACGAATTACGCCGATCTTTGTCGGATTTGTTTGTTTAGCCCTATCTGGCGAGGGCCACACGAACTACGAATTCATGACGTCAGAGATTACAGCTTTCCGTCGAAGTGACCCTTCTGTGTTTCTTGTACTTTATTACTTTCTCTATTCACTATGTACATACTGTATAGAGAATGTATTGCACTCCACCAAAAAATTCGATACCGAGATTTCACCGGAAATATATGTTTTAGGGTCCCTAGTATCCAAAAAAAAGTATTTTCAGAAAAAGGTCCGTGTGTGTGTCTGTGAACACGATAACTCAAAAACGAAAAGTCGGTGAAATACCAAACTTGGAATTTAAGTTTAGTATCTTCCAGGGATGCGACACGAGGATTATGAGAAAAATCCCCCCACCCCAAACTACCCTTTACATGGAACTTTTTTCGAAACTTTTGATTTTCTAAAAAATGGCTGTAACGATTTTGATTAAAATATCGTATATTAAAGTTATTTACCTAACAAATAAAATGTATATTTTGAATTTTCTGGGAATAGCCTCTGAAGGCTACTTTATTCTGGATGAATTTTTCATAACTACCAAACCGTAAGAGATGGACAAAAACTTAACCCACAAAAAATGTAGAGCACGTTAAAACACACAATTTATGTTATATACATTCGTTTTTGAGATATTCCTTTTTCTTGGTTTCAGCTTTGAAAAACATACTTTTCTCATACAGGAATTTGTCAACTCCTGTCCATACATACAAACAAAGGAACGTCAGTCACATAGCAACCAGCTTTTGGCCTTCACTTTAACTTATGGTACTCCCTTATTTCGCTTCTACTTACAATAAAGCAAGAAATAAGACTTTTTGTGCTAATTTTTCTCGATTAGCACGAAATAAATAAAAGATAAGCTTATTAACAATAATAATTTATAGAGTTATAGAGAAAGTCATGTGAATGGAACACATCAGATTTTTTTTTTATTTATTTATTCTTTTTTTAGGTCGCAGAACTACAAGGTCTTATAGCGACCATATTAAAAATCTTGTTTACAGTTTTACATCCCTAAAACAATAAAAATTTTGAACATAAGTAAATCATTATACTCAGGGATTAAAATATACATCTGATGCTTATGACGTATGAAAACAATAATTTAGTATAAAAATATAACAATATTAAAATTATATTACAACAAACAGTGACAGTTGAATGAGGTACAACATGTTAGTAATTATAATTCTGAGAGGCATAAACAGATTGATTTCTGTAAGCTATATTAATACATTGACTAAACTTTTTGTGTCTGTAAATGTTAATGCAAAGTTTTTTTAAACTGAGTGCTGTTTTCTAACATGACTGAATTTTGGACACTGAAATATAATATGCTTAACTGTAAGAGGACTTATACACAAATCACAATGTGGTGCTGCTTCTTTTGACAGTAAATAGGAATGTGTTAGTTTTGTATGGCCTATTCTTAATATCTTAACTTGATCTTTTCTTGTCCTTTCTATCTGCTCCGTTCCGTTACTAGCTAGTATAACACTGCTGCCATCTGGCGACCTTAGCTACAATAGCCGGGTGGAATTAAAATATCCACTGGGGTTGTCATACCAAAACAAAAAAAAAAAAAAAACAACAAATAGTTGGTTACCTAGCTGACATCACATACCCAAGGTCGGGGGTTCAAACCCGGCGGAGGATGATGGATTTGTTCGGGCGTAAAAATCCTTAGCATGGCTACCTTCGGAAGGGAAGTAAAGCTGTGGGTCCCGTGTCGTAGATTTACGGCACGTAAAAGAACCTCAAGCCTAATAGAGAGGCCTCTGAGCAAAATTAAGTGGTCTTTCACTCTCAATTTAGAATGGGACGTTGAGAACCACAGCAGTTAAAGAGCGTCCATAAATAACACGCCATTAACGTTACTAATATCAAAACAATTTGAAATCACCTTGTGGTCAGTTGAGAAATTCAATACCATGCCGGTATGTTGCCATGGTAGCTCAGTGGAAGAGAACCTGCTAGAGACCCGGAAGATCCATGGTTCAAATCCCGGGTATGGCATGGAATTTTTCAGTCTGACTCTACTTGTCGAACTGCTGTTCTACGCGGCTTTTATGAAAAAAAAAAAAAAAAAAAAAAAAAAAACAACAATTAAACCAATACCAATTGACCATAATAGTTGGCTATACTATGAATCCTGGGACTTAAAGTACTTACAACATTGGAAGTCGCCATTGGGGTTGTCATCTCAAAATAATTTGAGATCACCTTGTGGTTTACCGGGAAACATGTGAGTCAGTTGAGTGTCATAGCAGCTCAGTGGAAGAGCAACCGGCTAGAGACCGGGAGATCCGTGGTTCAAATCCCGATTATGCCATTGAATTTTTCGGTCTGACTCTACCTATCCAAAATTATCCCTTGCTTAAGGGAGTTGTAAACATAATTTTGGAGATTTGTCAATATATAGAAAAAACGAATGTGTAACAAGCGCTACTATATTATTCTTTGCTGTACATATTCTGCCATCTACACATATATCAATTTGTTTCACGTATAGATGGCAGAATATTAGTATTCATTTACGTTGAGGGAAAAATTAGCAAAAATAGTAAGAACCTTTGAAAAATTAGAAAGAAAGATAAACACCGCAATCAATATTTAATAACAGCATGGTAATTTAGGAAAGTCTTGCATGAAGTTTTGTAATTGTATTTATTAACACGTTAAAGGAATAACAATTTGCATCTTGATGCCTGTAAAATGAGATATAGATGCTACGACTAACGGTCGGTATGGGACACGCTGCCCTACGGCAGTTGTTTCCCATCTTCCGCTCCACCATGCCTACACACCTAAAACTACGGCTGTACCGCGCGGTCATCCCGCCCCTGATGCTGTACGGCTGCGAGGTCTGGGGTTCGGTGGCTCGTTCCACCATCCGCAGACCGTGCAGAACAGGGCATTGAGGATGATATATGGCACAGACCGTAGATTCCCGTCCCACATTCTCCATTCCCACTCCGGAATCCCTTACATAGTGGACGTTGTGCGAGAAAGAGCTCGCACAATGTACACTAAACTTGCTCCCCACCCAAATCCCCAGGTGAACACTCTCGGTCTTTACGACCACACGCTGCCTAGGAGACGCGTAAGCTACCGCCTTCCCAAGGACGCCTTGGGATGGTAGTTTTTCGGCCGCCTCTCCCTTCTTTACAGTACTACCCGCCGAGTTAAGCAGCATCGGGCCCGATCTCAACTCGGACGGGTGACCGTCCAGTTGTACTCCGACCAGATCTGCAACACTGGCTTCCCCCACCCCGTACCTACATCCTTTCAGTTCTCCCCGCTTGCCGGCACTGCTTTCCTTGACAGCCCGCAAGCGGCTGGCCAAGTTAAGCAGCATCGGGCCTGGTCCCTCTCTGGGTGGGTGACCACTCAGGTAGGTAAGCCAGCTCGCGCCGGCTACACAGAGGGAAACACCCTGCCCACATTACTTCGACACAGACATAAACGCTTGCACAAGACTACATCTTTTATATCACACGGGTAAATCCGCGAGAAAAGCGGATAGGTACCGTGGTGATTTGCCCCCGCCCGAGTACACTCGGGCGACTAGTTCCTACTCCTGGCTCCTCCTGGAGAATCTACATGAAGCTTCAACATTTGTCATGTAAACAACTTAAATATAAGAGATATTTATGAGAAAACTTTAACAATATTTTTCATGTAAATTATAGTTAGTTTACTTTCAGTCATTAAGTATGAGACATGCATAGGCTGCGTCATGAGAATACAAATTAATGAAAAAATTCTACATACAATAATGTTACAACAATACATTAAAAATGGATAAGATTAGTCCCATTTCAGGCCATAAATTTCTGAAATGCTATAAAGAGGATTTGCCTTCAAGATTGTTTTGATCTTCCTCTTAAAGTTTAACAGTGGAAGAGTCTTAATGTTCTGAGGTAAGGTGTTGGAAATTTTAACTGATATACATGAGAAACTGTTAAGGGTTTTACTATATTTGCATTTGTTAATATAAATATCAGAACATTTTTTAGTGGAATAATTATGGACAGAAGAACATATTGAGAAAAGGTTGATATTTTTTTTAACATATAGGAGGGAATCCAGAACAAACATTGAAGGCAATGTCAGTATACCAAGTTGCATAAAAAATGGTTTACAGTGAGTTCTTGGTGAAGCTCCAAATATGATAGGGGTGGTTGGGAATATCTTGAAAATCTTCCTGTCACATCCATGGAAGATGCTGAACTTAATACCAAGTTTGGTATTTAACGGACTTTTCGTGTTTGAGCTAAGCTACAGACACACACACACACACACACACAAACATGCGCACGTACCTTTTTCCAGAAATGCTTTTTTTTGGATTCAGGGGGACCCAAAACATGTATTTCCGGTGAAATCTCGGTATCGAACTTTTGGGTGCATTACAATACCTTCTCTATAGACTATGTACACAGTTTAGAGAAAGTAAAAACATGTTCCTACACAAAAAATGTAGTTCTCGTAAAAATAAATCATTTGTCATACACGTTTCATGTTGAGTTGACCGTTTTCGAGTTAATCGTTGTTTTTGGTGTCAATGTTTAGGATGATTGGATACTTTGAAAAGGTCAAAAATAAAGTTTTTTTGTTTTAGGCACTAAAAAATATAGAAGTACTTTTTAGGAGTTAAAAATGTAAACAGCATTTAAATGTTAACCTGCTTTCCTTTAAAAATGTTGTGTAATGATTCTTTGTAGAATATTTGTAGGTATGTTTATATTCAGTTTTCTCAAAACAACATTTTTGAATAATTAATGTAACTTTTTCTCAGAAACTATAAGCTATAGATGGCTGAAAATTTCAGTGCGTGTATAAAACACATAGTTTAACTTTCTGAACCACAGCCAAGGTTGTGTAATATATGTTAGTGATATTAAAAAAGGCAATAACATCGCAAAGGTTCCACATTTTTACCTTTTTGAACTTGCAAATAAATGGTTTTTCAATTTCTAGTGAAATGATATGTATAACTGGATAATTGAGGTTCTGAAAATAGCTGATTATACTAAAACAAGTATGCAAATATACACTCCAAGTAGTACCAGAGAAAATGGTACATAAATTCACATGTTTTACATAGCAACCAGTTTTTAAAATGTTTGACTATAGCTTTAGCCTACTATATTCCCTTATTTACCTTCTACTTATAAGGAACTTAGTAATGAGAATATTTCTTTTAATGTTTATCTCGATTAGCATGATGTAGACACTTTTTGGGGGGGGGGCATGTAAATTTGGTGTAGAAAATCTTAATGCAATGCATCATCTCCTCTCCTATTATGAAATTAAAAGATCCTGTACAGTATTCCGCATATCTTGGTAGAATTCGGTCAATAGAGGTTAGAATAAACGGCACCACTATCTCTCTTATTCTCAGCCTTACAATCAATTCAATTGGGGCGTTAGGCACCTTTGTGCCAGGGCTGTTTAGGGAGGTTTCCTCTTCAGCCTAGTTTGGTTTTTTAATGTCGTGTTTCAGAGAGATCTCTTGTATTTATTACTTTATCTAGCCCCGTATGTACAACGTACATTGCGATAGAGAAGTATTGTATTCCATCCAAAAATTCGATGTCGAGTTTTCACCCCGCTGAATATATAAAAACAATTAGAAAAATATCCGTGTGTGTCTGTGTGCATGTGTGTGTGTCTGTCTTTGGGCAGCATAACTCAAAAACTAAAAGACCGTTTGGTATTTAAGTTTAGTATCTTACAAGGATGCGACGCAAAGATTTTCAAGAAAATTCCCCCATCCCCAAACTATCCTTTACATGGAAAACGTTTTGAAAAACAAAAAGCTCAATAATTATTTTAAATATTTTAATTAAAATGTGTGTATGAAAGTTATTTTCAACACAAATAAAATGTATATTTTGAATTTTGTCTCATTCTTGGTTGCGGTTGGTTTACCATGCTCCTGTAGTATATAGTCGTCTATCTTGGAGTTGGTCCGAATTAGTGCCAGTGAAATACTATGAAAATAAGTGTACACACCTCCTTTATTTTCGGTGATGCACCGGCTATGCTCATCGGTCCTTGAACACACAAAGTCGACTCTAACTGAAGGTAAGAAGAATGACCTGAGTATGTCACACTGGGGAGACTAACACATATAAGTACTTCACTAAATTAATCAGAATTCATGCTGTTGTATTCCTAATTATACAGGGTGATTTATATAAAGCTGACACACTTCTTTCTTTAATTGTTTCAAAACGAATTGCACTAGCGACAACTTATTATACCTAAATTGTAGAGGAATTTTGGGAGATTATTTACCTTTATACCAAATGTTGAAAATGTCCTCCATCCTGCATAAGGCACAACTCAACACGTCCTTCCATGTTACTGGCCACTCGTTGGAGGACTCTGTTGTCAATAGCTTGAATCTCCTTTGTGATGTGCTTCAGATCGTCCAATGTCTTGGGACGTATTGCGTAAACCCTGTCTTTTAAGTAACCCCATAGAAAGAAGTCCGGCGATGTCAAATCCGGAGATCTTGGTGGCCACAGGTCCTTGAAATTATCCAGTCGTCAAAGAAACTTGCAGTTAGGTTCATGGATTCATTTGATGTATGGCATATAGCCTCATCTTGCTGAAAATATCTTTGACTCAGCTCTACATCGTCCAGTTGCTCAACAAACTCCATGAAAATCAGTCGGTACTCTGCAGTGTTCACAGTCTGGTTAAAAAAGAAATTGGCCACTATATTTTCTGTGCGGAT
Source organism: Hymenopus coronatus (assembly GCA_030762935.1). Lineage (NCBI taxonomy): Eukaryota > Metazoa > Arthropoda > Insecta > Mantodea > Hymenopodidae > Hymenopus > Hymenopus coronatus. The sequence goes on from CM060884.1 coordinate 68,904,526, forward strand.
ATTGCGCACCAAACTCCGATTTTAGCCGGGTGCATAGGTGCTTCATGGATGACATGTGGATTTTCGATGGCCCAATGGCGTGAGCTCTGCAAGTTCAAATACTGAAACCAACGACAATAATTCAATGTTTTATCCTAATCTGTTTCCTGTAGCTGATGAACAACCGTAACCCTATATGGCTTGACCCCCTCCGTGGTGTAATGGTTACCATGCTAACTTCATGTACCCAAGGTCGCGGGTTCAAACCCGGCAGAGGACGATGGATTTTTTCAGGTGTAAAAATCCTTAGCATGGCTTCTTTCAGGAGGGAAGTAAAGCCGTTGGTCCCGTGTCGTAGATTTACGTCACGTAACAGAACCTCAAGCAAAATTAAGCGGTATTTCACGCCCAATTTAGAATGGGACGCTGAGAACCACAGCAGTTAAAGAGCGTCCATAAATAACACGCCATTTCCATTTTTTTCCTATATGGCTTTAGGCCTGCACTTTTCGCAGCTCTCTGACACATTAAGTAGGTGTACCCTGTCTCCTGCGACAAACGTCTTAATGATTTTTTGGGTGTCTGCTCCAGTCGTGCTCTTACGAAACCGTGGGAAGCCTAGATGAACGATGCTAACCTTTTCCACTCACCGGAAATCCAGTAGTTTACCAGTCCCAGTATTGTGTTTCTTTTGGAAGGATTGCGAACACCAAATTCTCTCTGGTATGTCCTTTGAGTAGCTGTAATTGAATTTGTAATCCAGTATTGCTTTACGTTGACTACAAGAACAAAATGTCGAAACAAGAGCCAACACAAACATCTGCGCATCTAGTGACAAGGAATTGAAACTTCAGGAATAAAACATAAACATCTGCGCATCTAGTGACAAGGAATCGAAAGTCCACAACATTCTGCTTAATTTGGTGCTAGAATTGAGTCATTGACTGAATTTCCAACGGAATAATTAAAGAAAAAAATGTGTCAGTTCTATGTAAATCACTCTGTATTTTTGATGAGGCACTAATGTGTCGAGCGACTCCCGACATAGTTTTTGTGGGTTTAGTAAATTACGCTCTTAACTGGTGCTACTTTTTATGCATATCAAGTTTCTAATTGCCGCGGTCGTTAATAGCTATTACCACCTTTACGGGATATAAATAAATCGCTTCCTTCACTGTTACGCGCTGTAAAACTTGCAGATCAAACTGACGCGGTAACTGCACTTCTTTGCGTAAGATTTAAAATGACGAACGTCACATAACAAACACGTACAGTACAAACAGAGCGTTTTTCTCGTGTGCACGCTACTTTTATACTCAATATATTCAAGCGTCTTACTCATATCTGATTGGTTACTTAGCAGCGCGAAAATATAGTTATCACGTGGTTAAATGTTTGTAGTTCATTGTATTTTACGTCTCTTCATAATGGAAGAGTCCCGAACCTGTCTCTGAGAAACTCCCTGTTACCTTTAATGCACCAAAACATAAGTGTATTTTCTGAGTTGACAAAAGCAATGGCCTTGGCAGATAGAATAGCAAATTCTTACCCTCGCTGTTTGTGTTCTGAGATCTGTCAAGTCTTGGCTATTATTGCTACATTTACAATGAGATGCAAGAGCAGACGTAACGTAGCATAAGCGCAAGTGCATGGGAAGGCCATTCACAGTCGTTGGCACAGGTTTCTAGATCTGTAAATTACATGCGAATATCTTCCAAACGCTCCGCAAGTTTACAATTGAATAACAATACCATACAAGAAAAGTTACTCAATCTTTTGCAAATACATGTGTTACAACATACTAACAATGACGCTCGCGGCAGTGACGTCACAATAATTGTCATTCAAAATTATTAAAAATAGTACAAGCATAGAGTCTTTAGAAACTTAATAATACTGCACATTTAATGAACTAAGAATTATCTCTCTGCGTCTTCGATTTATTGGAAACAAGAAATCAAGACACAGATGATAGTACATCCATTAAATTAAAGAAGGATTCGCAAGGAAACTGTCATAAGCTCTTGATGGAGATTAGAGATGGCGCGGCACTGCACGGCCAAATAGAAGATCGTGCATGTACAGCAGGCCATGTAAAATCTTGCAGTGCGATCGTTTGCTATGGAATTCATAGGCAATGCATAGAGAAAAGAAGCAGAATTCCTCCTCTTTGCATGCCACGCAAGGACAAAGTTTGGAATTTGCAAACTCTTGCATTGCGTCTTGCGTGTTTATATGTGAATGCTTACATTAAATAATATGATTCCTAACTCTTGCGCTTTCGTTGCGTCTGCGCTTACATTTCATTGTGAATGTTGCAAATATCTTTCCTATACTAAACTTGTGCAAATTAATAATCAAAGTAATGGACTGAAAAAACGCACTGTTGCAATTTTCTGGGAATAGCCTCTTAAGAGCTCATTATTGGGAGGAATATCTCGCCTAACTGGCAACTCTGTATGCGTGTGCGTGACTGGAGTACTGCCAGGTGATTGCTGAACTTTACGTTACAAAAGATACTTGGTCATTTGAAACTTTGGGTGCAGTAACTGAACTTGGATACAAAGAGCCGTTTGACAGGATTGCAACAGTCTGCACAAAGTAACAACCTGAAGAGCAGTCTTTCTTTAGTTATGTGAACGTTTCCTGACTCTCATACGACCGCGTCCAAACGGGAGTTCCTGATTTAGAGCGTTCCTCGACGTGCAAAATGCATTTGATATGCTTTGGTATACACTTTCGATAAAATCTCGGTATAGAATTTTTAGAAAAAAAAAAAAAAGGAAATGGCGTGTTATTTATGGACGCTCTTTAACTGCTTTGGTTCTCAGCGTCCCATTCTATATTGGGCGTGAAAGACCGCTTAATTTTGCTCAGAGGCCTCTCATATCAGGTTTGAGGTTCTTTTACGTGCCGTAAATGTACGACACGGGACCCACGGCTTTACTTCCCTTCCGAAACAAGCCATGCTAAGGATTTTACGCCCGAAAAAATCCATCGTCCTCCGCCGGGTTTGAACCTACGACCTTGGATATAAGAAGCTAGCATGGTAACCATTACACCACGGAGGCGACTAGAATGTTTGGATGCAATACATTACCTTCCCTATACACTATCTATATAGTATGCATAGAGAAGTAAAAATCTGATGTGTTCCATTCACTTAACTTTCTGTAGCTATTCCATACACAAACTATTCTTACAAAAGCTTATTCTATCTACATCATGCTAGTCGAGATAAACGCTAGCAGAAACGGTCTTATTACTTAGTTACTTAGAAGTAGAAGGCAAATAAGGGAATACATTATGCTAAACCTACAGTCAAATGTTTTAAAATGTGGTTGCTATGGGATTGAAATTCGTTTCTCTGCGTGGCTAGAAGTTGACAAGTTCCCGCACGGGAAAAGTATTTTAAAACTGAAACCAATAACGAGGGATATCTAGAAAACGGCCAACTCCAGGAAAAGATCAAGTATATGACAAATTGTGTGTTTTGAGGAGCTCTACATTTTTGTGTTCTAAGTTTTCTGTTTATCCCTTGCGGTTTACTAGTTATGCTAAATTTAGCAAAATTCATCCTGAATAAATGGATCTTCAGAGGCTATTTCTAGAAAATTCAAAATATACATTTTATTTGTGATTTAATATCTTTGATATAGGTATTTAATCAAAATCGTTAGAACCATTTTTGAAAAAGTCAAAATTTTTTAAAACTTTTCTATGCAAAAGGTAGTTGGGGGTGGGGAAATGTTCTTAAAAACCTGCCCTCGAAGATACTAATACTTATCGTGTTCACAGACACACGCGGACCTTTTTTTAAAAATCTGACGTGTTTCCATTCACAAGACCTTCACTACATCTGTGCAATAAATTATTGTCAACAATCTTTTGATTACTTCATGCTAATCGAGAAAAATTTGCACAAAGTCTTATTTCTTGCTTCCTTGTAAGCAGAAGCGAAATAAGGGAGTACCATAGGTTAAAGTGATAGTTAAAAGCTGGTTGCTATGTGACTGAAGTTCCTTTGTTTGTATGGACGGAGTTGATAAAATTTTTCAAAGGTGAAACCAAAAACAAGGAATATCTCAAAGAAGATCAACTCCACGAAAATAATGTATATATGTAACATAAATTGGATGTTTTAACGTGCCATGTGGTAAGTTTTTGTCTATCTCTTACGATTTACCAGTTATGCAAAATTCCGTAAAATTCATCCAGAATAAAGTAGTCTTCAGAGGCTATTCCCAGAGAATTCAAGAAGTAATTTTATTTTTTTAGGTAAATACCTTTAATATACGATATTTTAATCAAAATCTTTAGAGCTATTTTTGAGAAAATCATATATATGTATAAAACCATTTATTTTATTGTGAGAAAATAAATAGTGCTGAGGCCATGAGACTAAATATAAAATATATAAAATATATTATTTATATATTTTTTATATATAATATACATAAGAAACCGAACAGTGCCGATTGTTGCGTCTTTATATTTTTAGGGATGAGCTGTTATACAAGTGAAAGCAGGGGTTAGAATTTGAAACTGTTTTATATATATATATTTATTTAATTCAAGATCTTCTCGGGCTTCTAGCCAGGTAAAAACTTGGCTTGACACCAACGTTTCGAAGAAGTGCATCTTCCTCGTCTTCAGGGTTGATCAGTTCACCCTGAAGACGAGGAAGATGCACTTCTTCGAAACGTTGGTGTCAAGCCAAGTTTTTACCTGGCTAGAAGCCCGAGAAGATCTTGAATTAACACGTCGCCAGGAAAGCTATAGTTCTTATTTTATATATTTATTTATTTTTTGCAGTATCTTAAATATATTTGCACAGCTAGATCATCGCTACATTAGCGAGATATATAACATCAGAAACAAAACATTTACGACAAATAATCGCCTTCGGTGCCACAAGTAGTAACTGCGGGCATTAAACACTACAAAGACAAATAAAGCAATTATGCTCCAACATAATAGGTATATGAACATACTGTTCTAAAACATTAAATTACCTGGAATGTTCCTGTAGAAAGTAATACTTTTTGTGGGTACTAGCGTTGCCTTATAATGACATATTTATAAAAATTTGATGTGTTACACTCACATGACTTTCTCTAGCTGTTCTACAAACTTCTTACATAAGATAATTCTTCTTTTTGCACCTTGCTAATCTAGGTACTCATTAGCACAATGTTCTTATTACTTAGTTCCGTATAAATAGGAAGAAAATAAGGGAATACACTAAGCTAAACCAATAGTCAAATGCTTTAAAAGCTGTCGTTACGCGATTGTCATTACAAATCACTTCTTTTCTTGGCCAGGAGTAGAAAAAAAGAAAAACGGACACTCCCGTCTGAGAAAAATATAAGTACTTCACAGCTGAAACTAATAACAATGAATACCTCGAAAACGATAAGCTCCACGAGAAAAATGTATATGACATAACTTGTGTATTTTAAAAAAACCTACATTTTTTGTATAGTAAGTTTTTGCTTTTAATGGATACAGGGGGCCCTAAAACATGTATTTCCGGTGAAATCTCGGTATCGAATTTTTGGATGGAATACAATACTTCTCTACATTGTACATACGGGGCTAGAGAAAGTAAAAATTACATAACTTAGTGGCGCGCAACTGCGACAATGATGAATAATAATTACTCTGCGTATTAATATTACACAAATACCGTCATGCAGTCGAAGTTTAGGTGTCAATTTTAGACTTAAACTTGTTAGGTTTTGAGACCGTTAATTAGCTTCCCTATCACAATTATTATTAGTTATTAATTATTTATCAATGTGTAAACTAAAAGAGTATAAATGTACGTATTTAACTGAGAAAATTCAGCTGGAGAAGAAATATGACGCCGAGAGAGTCAAGGGGGATGAGGAGCGCTTTTGTTAGAAAGGTCTCTTTTGTCAAGTCACGTACACTCGAGTTACAACGGGGGTGAACAGAAAAATTCAGAAGACGGTAATTCTTCATTGTACAAAGCTTATCACGTGAAGTTTGCAGTGCACCCTGGGATAAGGAAATCGATTCTTGGGAAATATGTACGTCAATCGTGCTGCCTTTCTGTCCAATCAGAAAGAGGCAGCCATGACAGTATTTTTTGTACATAAAGAGCCCAAGAAGGCACATCGTGGCCAGTCTCTGTTCTCACCAATATCTGTTCGCGAATCTCTGTTCTCAACAATATCGGTTTGCCAATTTGTTCTGATCGTGAAAGCTGTCTGTAGCTGTTATGCTGTCGGTCGTCGGGCTGAACTTAATTACTTCATACAAAGTTAGACACAGTAACGTGTAACAAATCTAAAGTAAGTGACGCGCACTAATATATTACATGTAATCAGCCAACTGTTAGAATTCGCAACAGGTGTACAAGTTAGCATTATTGTAAGGCAAATGTGCTTATCTCGCTTCTCCTAGTAAGGAATAAACTCCAGGAAAGTATGTAAGTTTTAATCATTACAAGATCACTTCCTGAACTACGCCCATTTGCTTTACCATCCCAAGATAGTCAATCGTGCAGGCTGAGCAACACCGAGGCAAACTCACCGGTAGTAGATTCACCTTACCAGTTAAGTGGGTCTACTCATAGGTAGTGGAGTGACTCTGGTCAACGACTCCAATCTGCGCTCACCGCATAAGGAGTCTTAAATGTGGTACCAAATACAACACTGCACATAGCATCCAACGTCAACACGACAATCAGTTTTGTTTTTAATAATGAAGGAAATTTTACCAAATATGTTTGCAATAGATGAAAAAGAGTAGGACGCTTTTATATAAATCACGGTTTTCATGCTAAAGCAGCTATCATATGGCTATCATTTCCGTGTATAATAAACGAGACAGCTTAAGTCAAACTCAGAGAAGACATGGTGACGACATTGTTTGTATGGATAGCAGTTAACAAATTCCTGTATGAGAAATGTATAAGTTTTTCAAAGTTGAAACGAAAAACCAGGAATATCTTAAAAATGATCAACCCCACGAAAAAAATGTATAGGACATAAATTGTGTGTTTTATCGTGAACTACATTTTCTGTGTAGTAAGTTTTTGTCCATCTCTTACGGTTTAACAGTTTATGCACAATTGCATAAAATTCATCCAGAATAAGGTAGTCTTCAGAGGTTATTCCCAGAAAGTTCAAGATATACATTTTATTTTTCAAGTAAATATCTTAAATATACAAGATTTTAATAAAAATCGTTAGAGCCATTTTTAAGAAAATCAAAATTTTCGTTTTTTTCCCATGTAAAGGGTAGTTTGGAGTGGGCGGATTTTCTTGTACATCTTCGTGTCGTATCCTTGGAAGATATCAGACTTAAATACCAAATTTCTTTTTAACAATATTTTCATTTTTTAGCTATGCTGCCCATAGACACACACACACACACACACACACGAACGAACATATTTCTAAAAATGATGTTTTTGTATTCAGGGGGTCTCAAAACATATATTTCCGGTGAAATCTCGGTATCGAATTTTTGGGTGCAATACTATGTACATAGTACGTATGGAGAAAGTAAAAATCTGTGTGTGTGTGTGTGTCTGTGGACAGCATAGCTCAAAAACCAAAAGGCCCACAAATACCCAACTTGATATTTGTGTTTAGTTTCTTCAATAATGAAAGGAGAAACGCAGCACAGACCAAACAAGGAGATGGGCGGGGCACATGAAGTGACAAGACCACGACCGATACACACACAGGCTTACGATATGGGAACCGAAGACAGGAGGAAGAAGAGCGGGACTTAAACGAACAAGATGGTTAGAAGATCTCAAAAAACGCTCGGCCACCACAGCGAAAAACAGGAGATGACAGCATAAGATCAAGGAGGCTACACGCAACTCAAGTACATAAGTGCCAAAACAAGTCCAAGAACACAAGCTTCTACCTGCATACAACAGACCAAAATATGTGTTAAATTAACTCTTAAAACAATTATAATAGAGGATACCATGTCATTTAGAACGAATTACCTGAGTGGTTAGGTTCAAATGAGAATTCTTCCTGGAATGGCTAACTAGGACTCAAACCAAGCCACCTTTCCAAGGAGAGAGGCCCGTGCCCCCAGGGGACGCTATGGTTACTAATACCAGTCTTCCAAGGATGCGACACGAAGATTTTCATCAAAATCCCCCCACCGTAAACTGCCTTTTACAACTATAAAATTTTGAAAATGTTTTTCTCAATAATGGCTCTAACGATTTTGACTAAATTTACCTATGTTAAAGATATTTACATCACTAATAAGATGTAAATCTTAAATGTTTACTTTCTCTACACATACTACGAGGTACGTCCAGAAAGTAAGTTTCGTTTGGTAATAAAATTAAATTGTGTACAGATACAGAATAATTATTTATTGCACAAAATTCTACAACTTTTAAACTACTTTACCACATAACTACCGAAATTTTGCAGGCATTTGTCATAGCGTGGCACAAGTTTTTGTATACCTTCTTCATAGAAGTTTGCCGCCTGTGTCTTCAAAAAGTTGGAAACATTTTCTTTCAGCTCTTCGTCATTGTTGAAGTGTTGACCGCCAAGGAAAGACTTGAGATGTAAGAACAGATGAAAGTCGCTAGGAGCGAGGTCAGGGCTGTACGGAGGATGGTCAAACACGTCCCAGCCAAATCCCTGTAGGAGGTTTTTCGTCACATTTGCAGTGTGTGGTCGTGTGTTGTCATGAAAAGCAACACCTTTTGATAGCAATCCTAGGCGCTTATTCTGTATTGCGCGGCGCAATTTCCTAATTGTCTCGCAATAAACATCTGCTTTGATTGTTTGACCACGCGGTAAGAAATCAATGAGTAAGATGCCTTTCCAGTCCCAGAGCACTGTGCACATCATTTTTCGAGGTGTCAAGATTTGTTTCGGCTTAACCTTTGCTAGGGATGAAGTGTGCCTCCATTCCATTGATTGCCGCTTACTTTCAGGGGTGTCGTAAGAAACCCAAGTCTCATCTCCTGTGACTATCTGTGTCAGAAATTCTTCGCCGTCTTCATCACGACGGGTTAAAAACTGAAGTGCACTACCCATCCATTTTGTTTTGTGTTGCTCAGTAAGAATCTTTGGTACCCAACGTGAGCAAAGTTTACGAAATTTCAGTTTTTCGGTAACAATCTCATGAATTAGTGATCGTGAGTTTGGGCAAATTCCATAGCGAGAGCACTAATTGTAAACTTGCGGTTTTCCTGGATCTTGTCATCAATCGCGTGAACCAGTTCTTCTGTAACCAAATATGGACGCCCACTTCGTTCTTCATCGTGCACTTCACTACGTCCTTCATTGAACTGTCCGACCCATCTTCTCGCCATTGAATCACTCATCGCATTTTGTCCGTAAACTTCGCAAATTTGCCGATAAATTTCAATTGGTTTCACTTTCCTAGCATTCAGAAAACGAATCACAGATGTGATTTCACAAGCGGCGGGATTTTCAATCAACACCGACATTGTAAACAAGCACAACAAAGCGTATGTGGCTGACAGCAATCTCAAAATAGCCCACGTTTCTTCTCCTTGATACAGAGCGTCTACCGCGCATGTGCGGAACTGCGATGCAGCGGAGATAAATTGAAACGGAACTTACTTTCTGGACGTACCTCGTATGTACACAGTGTATACAGAAGGTATTGTATTGCACCCAAAGTTCCATACCGAGATTTCACCGGAAATACATGTTTTGGATCCCCTCTGAATCCAAAAAAAAAAAAACATTTTTGAAAAAGGCCCGTGTGTGTGCGTGTGTGTGTGTCTGTGGACAGCATAGCTCAAAAACGAAAAGACCGTTAAATACCAAACTTGGTATTTAAGTTTGGTATCTTCCAAGGATGCAACTCGAAGTTTTTGAAGAAAATTCCCCCACCCCAAACTATTCTTGACAAGGAGAAAGTTCCAAAAATTTTGATTTTCTCAAAAACGACACTAACGATTTTGATTAAAATAGTATATTAAAAATATTTACCTCACAAATAAAATGTATATCTTGAATTTTCTGGGAATAGCCTCTGACTATTATACTCTGGATGACTTTTACGGAATTTTGCATAACTGCTAAACCGTAAGAGATAGACAGAAACTTACTACACAAAAAATGTAGATCAGGATAAAAAACATAATTTATGTCATATGCATTTTTTTCGAGGAGTTCATCGTTTTTGAGATATTCCTTTTTACTGGCATTAGCTTTGAAAAACTTATACTTTTCACATACAGGAATTTGTCAAATCCTGTCCATACAATCAAAGGAACTCCAGTCATATAGCAACTAGCATTTGATTATCACTTTAACCTATAGTACTCCCTTATTTCCCTTCTACAAGCAAGCAAGTAATAAGATTATTCCTGCTATTTTTTTCTCGATTAGCATAAAGTAAATAGAAGCAAAGCTTATGAGCAATAAATTGTTAGAGATGTAGAGAAAGTCATGTGAATGGAACACATCAGATTTTAAACATTTGACTGTGGATTTAGCCTAGCATATGCCCTTATTTTCCTTCTACTTATAAGGAAGTAAGTAATAAGACCGTTTCTGCTAATGTTTATCTCGATTAGCATGAAGAGATAGAAGAATTAGCTTTTGAACAATAATTTGTTAGAAATGTAGAGAAAGTCATGTGAATGGAACACAGGAGATATGTGGCATACATTTCTTCTTGCTATTGTTGGCTGATAAGTCCCGGGCGTCACACAGATATGGCGCATCCAAACCAGTTAGACGGTAGCATCATATAGTGCAACTCTAGACTAGCTTGTATCCATAGTTACAGGTCAATAGCTTGTTTAGTTTTCGAATGACAGCATTTTAAACAAGACAACTTTAGTATTTTCACGAAAATGAAAGATTTGGAAAAACGAACAGTGATTAAATACTTCCATTTGAAAGGCTTAACGCCTAAAGAAATCAAAGAGAAAATGGACAGTACATTGAAAGACTCTGCCCCTTCATATTCAGTGATTAAAAGGTCAGTTGGACAGTTTAAAATGGGATCTACGAGCACTAGTGATGAGCCTCGCTCTGGACACCCTGTAGAAGTGACAACTCCAGAGATCATTGAAAAAAAGTCATCGTTTAGTACTGGAAGACCACAGATTAGAGTTGTTAGAGATAGCAGAGACTGTAAACATATCAAAATAGCGTGAAGGTAATATTATAAGTAATGTTTTGGGCTTTCACAAGGTCTGTGCAAGAGGGTGACGCGTTTGTTGATACCTGATCAAAAGTTGCAAAGAAAAACTGTTTCTGTTAAGAATGTGGAGTTCCAAGGTAAAAATCCCAGAGAATTTTTGAGACGGCTTATTAACGTGGATGAAACTTGGATACATCACTACATTGCAGAAAATGAATCACAGTCAAAACAGTGGATTGCGCCATGTGAACCAATTCCAAAGGTTAAAATCAATTTTGTCAGCTAACAAGGTTATGGCGAGTGTTTTCTGAGATGTACAGGGAATTATTTTTATTGATTACTTGATTACTGATGACTACCTCACAAGCTTACTGAAATGTTTGAGTGATGAGGTAAAAGAAAAAGATCTCATTTGGCAAAAAAAAAAAAAAATTGTTTCATCCCGTCAATGCTCCGGCCCTTCGTTCAGTCATTGCAATGGGAAAAATGTGAGAATTAAAGTTGGAATTACTTGAACATCTACCCTATTCGCCAGATCCAGCATCCAGTGACTACCATCTGTTTCCAAACTTAAAAAAATTTCTTGGAGGACGAAGATTTCACAGCAACGAGGAGGTCATTGATGCGGTAAACAGCTATTTTGAGGACCTTGTTAAATCGCACTACTGAGATGGTTTAATTAAATTAGAACCATATGACAAATGCATTAGCCTTTCTGGAGATTATGTTGAAAAATAGAGCAAAAATAAAATTAAATGCTGTTTTCATTGAGAGGCCCGGGACTTGTCAACCGACCCTCATACATTAGCATTCATATGTCTATCCATTCTGTTCCGTTACAAATGCGTTAGCAACAGGGCTCCGGCTTTTGCTGCGTTCAACAAGCAAGTCTTTATTCATAACAACATGCTGTTACATAATACCGAAAAGTGCATAACGAATGTTTAGCGGCCTTCACAACTTGTCAAACGATGTTTACTCTTTATCTCTTTACTTGCTTCAGTATTTCCCTTTGTCATCGAAAATTCTACGACAGAATTGAACAAACCAGTTCCTTTAATTATTGTGGTAAATGAAAACATAGGTTAAGTGGTAACAAACTTTATTTCTTATACGAAGCGAGCTACAAGCCATGTTTTGCAAATCTGACTTACAGATCACTCGTAAATATCTTTTAATTAGTTACATCTAAAGGGTCCGGCAGAGGAAGGCGACTGACTGTACGTGTTTCTCAATGAAAACGTCGGAAGTAGTTGGTTGCTATGACAATGCCATTCAATAATTATGGACTGTAGACAGTCAACAACGTGCTTTAGCTGCGCAGAGCTTTTATAAAACAACGAAAAATATGAGGTCTCTAGACGCAAATTTTGTCGTTTATTTTAACTAACTTTTTTTTTTTTTTTAATTCTATTTCTTTTTACGCCGCTTTAACAACTTGTTACGGAAACCATTCATCCTGACTTCTTGTTTCCTATGTCAGCACGTATATTCCAAACTTATTTTTTACTGCAATTAAAAACACGTACTTTTACTTTCTCTATACGTACTACATGTGTACATAGTTTATAGAGAAAGTATTGTATTGCACACAAAATTTCGATACCGAGATTGCACCGCAAATATAAGTTTTGAGACCTCTGAATAATAAAAAGTCTGACGTGTTCCATTCACATGATTTTCTCTACATCTCTGCAACAAATTATTGTTGAAAAGCGTATGCTTCTATCTACTGCATGCTAATCGAGAAAAAAATGGCAGAAACAGTCTTATTACTTGCTTCCTTGTAAGTATAAGCGAAATAAGGGAGTACCATAGGTTGAAGTGACTGTCAAAAGATACATAGCTTCTGAAGACTATTCTAGATGAATTTTACGGAATTGTATATAACTGGTGAACATTAAGAGACAAAAACGTACCACACAAAAATTGTAGAGCACATTAAAACACACAATTTATGTTATATTCCTTTTTTGTGGAGTTGATCGTTTTTTAGATATTCCATATTTTGTTTCAGCCTTGAAAAACTTACCTTTCTCATACAACTCGTGTCCATAGAAGCAAAGGAACTTCAGTCACATAGCAACCAGCTTTTGACTATCACTTTAACCTATGCTACTCCCTTATTTCGCTTCTACTTACAAGGAAGCAAGTAATATGACTATTTCTGCTAATTTTTTCTCGATTAGCACGAAGTAAATAGAACCATAAGATTTTTAACAATAATTTGTTGCCGAGGTGTAGAGAAAGTCATATGAATGGAACACATCAGATTTTTTTCAAAAGGGACGTGTTGTTATTAATTATGCCCCCGCTAAGATCTCCGGAGTAGCTTTGCAGTCTCTTCTCTTTTATTTTCTCTACACGCACTATGTACTAGAGAAGGTAAGACAGAATTATAAGTTATGTGCATTATTCTCTACTAAATATCAAATTATTTACACCTCCCACTCTATATATAGAATAAATATAATTTCCTCTGCCTGAGCCTATATTTGATGGCGTTGTTTTATAGTCCCCTGTTGTTAGGCAGGCGCAATAATACAATGTTCCAGCATTTACCGCAATGCAGATGGCGAACTTGCTCAAAGCAAATCCAGTCAAAGCCTCTTCGAATGCTTGGCAACTGTATCACTCGCATTTAGTCACATTGTTGCATTCTCGAGTTTAGCCGTGGACGAAGCGAAGCACAAATCCTCTATTTCTTTCAGTTCATTGACTACGCGCATTACCTATAACAGAGAAAATAAATATATTTTAATAAACGTTTATGAAAATTAGCTACATATTTAGTTCAACAAAACAAAAGTTGTCATTCTCAGAAGACGATTGATCCCAGAATGTACATGAATTAAGAGACTGGACATCGCTAAACATATTATAGGTATAAAGACACAAACTAATTTACAAAATTGTTTTAGAAAATGGTGGGAACTGTAGTTGGAAACCTACCAAATATGTATGACAAACGTGCCGGCGTTGTAACGTTTCTGACGCTGGCTCTCAATTACCTTTTTACTTTCTCTACACGTACTATGTACATAGTGTATAGAGAAGGTATTGTATTGCACCCGAAAATTCTATACCGAGATTTCACAGGAAATATACGTTTTGAGACGTATTAAAAAAAACATTATTAGAAAAATGTCCGTGTGTGGGTGGGTGGGTGGGCAGAATAACTCAAAAACAAAAGTTCATTAAACACCAAATTTTATAGTTAAGTTCAGTATCTTCCAAGGATGCGACATGAAAATTTTCTAGAAATGCCCTCCCACCGCCCACAACTACCCTTTACATGGAACATTTTTTGCATATTTTAATTTTCTCAAAAATGGTGATAACGATTTTCATTAAAACACTGCACAAAAAATGTAGATCTCGTTAAAACACATGCTTTATGTCATTTGCGTTTTTTTTTTTTTTTTAAGAGTTGACCGTTTTTTAGATATTCATTGCTTATTGGTTTCAGTTTTAAACTAATTAATTTTTCATAAACGGACTATGGAAGGGAACCGAACTTCATTTGTTTTACATAGTGTACATATCTTAAAATATCTTATTCTATCGTATAGACTTGATGTATACATTTTATGTATCCTAGGAAACAACAAAAGTGAGCTTATTTCATTGTAAATTATTTTAACTCCTTTGGCAGCTCCCCATTCTTTAAATAATGAAAATTGCTGGTCATATAAATCCTTCGACTTGTCAGGTTACAAATTAAGTACAGTTTTTTTTTTTTTGCATAAACTAAAACTTCTTCGGAACATCCATTTTTATTCATTTATTGATTTATTTGGTGCAGTTTAAACAACCCGAATTGAAACTGTTTATTCCGGCGGGGCTACGCAGCAACGAACAAACAAAGCAGTATCTACATCACGACTAAAATTCAATTCCTCGTAATGACGACTATAATAATATTAATATTAATGAACGTAAGAATATTTCAGATGTATTAGGATAGAATGAAAATTTGTATATTACATGTGGCTTATTAGACTATTATTTACTTATGAGAAATTAGAAGACTTGCGCTTACGCGCTCGTGTACTCACAAATAATAGTTCTTTTAAGCAACTTATAATATAATAGTTATTCGTTATACAAGTGGATAAACAGAGAGTTTATCCATGAGTAGAACAATTTAAAACGCGACCCGAAGGGGAGTAGATAATAGAGGTTTGTCCACTTGTATAATGCATTATTTTTTCTTACAGATACGATAAATTAATATACGACAAATATTCAGTTAATGATTTTACAACAGATAGTAATAAATTAAACAAGGAATAAGGCATTGAATTGCGGCGTTCTTATAGTTATAAAATATGGTAGGCCATGTATGAATACTAGTTTTGTTTTTATTGCTGCTAGTTTCAAATTGATTAAGTTTACGATGGACGTTCAGAACGTTAACATATCGGTTCCAAATTATATATTATATGAAGCAAAAGAAGCAGTTGAGGCTTTATTACACCAACTTCACGAAAATTATACGAAAAAGAGTTAAAAGATTAGAGAAAATTTGAAGTTATCAATCAATCATTTATTTATTTATTTACTTTATCACTCTCGTTACCAGAGCAACGAGTGAATTGTGTTTACTTTATCCCACTCGTTTCCGGAGCAACGAGTGAATTTTGTTTACTTTATCCCACCCGTTGCGCTAATAACTATCACTTTGATTTAAAGTGCAAGTTTTCTCATGTCGTTTCTGCATAGCAATGGTGTCTATTACAAGTATCTGTAGGATAAATAATTATTTATTGTGACGAGATGTTGTGCATTCACCCGCTGGCCGACACGAGTTTTGGACCTGATGTTCTATGAGCCAAACACTACACCTCTACAAGTTCCTGCATGGTTTCGGTGCCAGCGCATTCGTTCTGCTCATCAAATTATATGTGGCGTGCATAAGTCAGAAACCCTTCAAGGTTTCTTACATGAAAGTTAACTGTTAACTTGAGCTGAGCTTAATTAACACTCTTGAGAAATCATTTACACTTTTACTTTCTCTATACGTACTATGTACATAGTGTATAGAGAAGGTATTGCACTCCATCCAAAAATTCGATACCGAGATTTCACTAGAAATACATGTTTTGTCCCCCAACTACCC
Source organism: Hymenopus coronatus (assembly GCA_030762935.1). NCBI lineage: Eukaryota > Metazoa > Arthropoda > Insecta > Mantodea > Hymenopodidae > Hymenopus > Hymenopus coronatus. The sequence continues at coordinate 68,920,778 of CM060884.1, forward strand.
TTTGAATGAATTTTTTTTTCGAAAAAAATTATTTTCTCAAAAATGGCACTAACGATGTGTATTAAAATATCGTATATTAAAGATATTTACCTGGATAAATAAAATGTAAAACTCGATATTTCAGGAATAGCCTCTGAAGACTCCTTTATTCTGGATGAATTTTATGGAATTTTCCATAACTGCTAAACCGTAAAGATGGACAAACACTGTCAATTTATGTTATATATTTTTTTCGTGGAGTTGGTCGTTTTTGAGATATTCCTTGTTTTTGGTTTCAGCTTTAAAAAAACAAAACTTTTTTTCTCATACAGGGATTTGTCAACTCCTGTCCATACAAACAAATGAACTTCAGTCACATAGCAAACAGCTTTTGACTATCACTTTAACCTATGGTACTTCCTTATTTCACTTCTACTTACAAGGAAGCAAATAATAAGACTATTTATTTCTGCTTCTCGATTAGCTTGAAATAAATAGAAGTATAAGCCTTTTAACAATAATTTGTTGCAGAGATGTAAAGAAAGTCATGTGAATGGAACACAGCAGATTTTTTAAACAGCCTGTTGCATCACATGACTGTCTCATCTTGTTCTGCAAACAAACTATTCGAATAAAATATTCTTCAATCTACTTCATGCTAATCGAAATAAACATTAACAGAAACAGCCTTATTACCTGCTTCCTTGTAAGGAGAAGGGAAATAAGGGGAGTACACAAGGCTGAAGCTATATTCAAATTTGTTAAAGGCTATTCGCTATGTGATGCTATTTATGTTCGGTTCTCTTTGAATAGCTAGAAGTAAAACAAAAGAGATATGGAACGAATGGAAACCTCCATTTGAACTAAGTATAAGTATTTAATAAGTGAAACAAATAAAGGTATATAATGAAATTCGATAGCTTTACAATAAATGTAGATGACCTAACTTGTGTGGTTTAATGAGAGCTACAATATACATCGTAGGTAAAGAAGGTAATGTATTCCACCCAAAAATTTGATGCAGAGGCTTTACCGGATCTTTGTGTCGCATCCTTGAAAGATACTAACATAAACACCAATTTGAATTTTACCGACGTTTCGTTTTTGAACTATCGTGTACACGGACACACACATACACATCTTTTTCTAAACATTTTTTTGGATACAGAGGATTCTAAAACGTGTATTTCCGGTAAAACCCCATGCTGAATTTTTGGATAGAATTTATCCTTCTCTAGCTACGTACCATGTAGGTACTATGCATATAACTAAAAATCACCAAGATCTGAGATACAGAATAATAGCCATCCCAAAAAACATCGTGAAATTTCCTCATGAAAATAACTTTAGAAAATAGCGAAAAAACTGGAAATGCTGCAAATTACATCGTCCTCAAACGCTAATGCAAATACTTCTATTTATTCAGGTCGCAGCCTATATATGATGTTATATACATTATTTATAAATGTATGTAATTATTTATATAGGTATTAATATATACGCTCCGTGGTGGAGTTGTTAGACCGCTCGACTCCCATCTAGGGGGTACACATGTGGGATTTGTGGTGGACGAATCAGCGTCTTGGCGGGTTTTCTCCAGTTTCGTTCCCCACTCATTCCACCCATTACTCCATCACGGGCCGCACCGTGGCCGAGTGGTTAGACCACTCGTCTCTCGCCTAGACGGACCGGGTTCAATCCCAAGCGACCGCATGTGAGATTTGTGGTGGACAAAGCGGCGGTGGAGCGGGTTTTCTGCGGGTACTCCGTTTCTCCCGCCATCGCATTCCACCGGTGCTCCATCATTCATGTATCATCAGTGTCACCGCCCGCGGTGCCATAAGTAGTTAAAGCGGGTGTTAAACACTACCAAAAAATTCCACGTTTACTATCATTCATTTCGCTAGCATTTCATAATACCCATTTCCTCACGCTCATGTCTGGCTACGGGTCCACCACTTGTTATGGTTTCGTGCCGTTGGCTCCCCGACAGGCTTCTGACCCATGAAACAGTAGGCTTGTAAGTCCTAGTCGAGTGTCCTAAATGGGGGGAGGGTAAGAACCGACTATGAATATACATAGTGTCCAAAAGTTAAGCATAATTCAATATGATGTTACCAATTCATCATACATGAGTTGGCATACACTAGAGTGAGAAATAGCAGACAAATTTGACCTCTGGACACCTTTTTACGCAAGCACAAAATCTGACGATCATTTTCACAATGACAATGATGGTGCTGGGGTGTGGTGACCCTTCACAGGCCTTGCAGTGCAGTGGCATGTTCTCTATAACGTGGTTCAAAAGCTCTGCTGGCAGCAGTTCCCATTCCTCAAGGAGAGCACATCGGAGGTCTGGAAGTGTCCTCAGTGGGGGCTGGTGATCTGAAACTTGTCACCCTAATGCATCCCAGGCATGCTCTATAGGGTTCATATCCGGGGGCATCGCTGGCCAGTCCAAGCGCTGGATACCTTCCCTCTCAAGATAGTGGTCCACCAAGTGGGCTCTAAGCGGAGTGTGGACCAACTGCACCTCTGAAAAGTCGCACATGTGGTTCTAGTACCTCTGGGCATTCACAGTACCACTGTCGAAGATGTGGAGATCTGTACGTCCACTGAACCACACGAGTACGCCACCACCACCAAATAGACGTGTTGATGGGATGAACCCGGGTTCCACGTTCTCTCCAGATTATTTTTTATATTTGTTTATTTATTGTCGCTTATCTGCAGTTTTTTTTTGCGACATAAAACAAAACTGTACAATAGTTAGTTACAATACAAGTCATTAGAACACATCACATGAATAGTCATTACAATGAATTATAATAAAAGCATTAAGATACAATGCATGAACAAAGAAAATTCTGTATGGATGTTTATAGTTACGGTTTGTTGTATAGTGATGTTGAATGAAGAAATTTCAAGACACTCTGAATCGTTTCTTGGACATTGAATATTGTTACAAGATGAGTAGCCATATTGTACTCTCTCCTTTTTTCCTTATAAACTGGGCATTCTGTGAAGATGTGCTTGATGGTTAAGGTCTTTGGCAGTGTTATCATTCAGGCGGTGACTCCTGTGCATCGAGAATCATTGCTCAAACTGAATCTGGACTCGTCTGTAAACCGTACGTTCTTCCATTCCATTGTAAACGGGACCCTATAGGAATCGAGTGAGTGGAGCATACACTACTGGACATCTGGCATAGAGGCTGACTACCCTGAGCCTCCGGTATACAGTTCGCTTCGAATCTCGAACACCTGAGACGGCTGCAAGCTCGGGAGACCGTTGTCTTGGAGGCATCCTCCGATATCGTCGTGCTGTTATGGTCAAATATCGGTCCTGTTGCGGCATTGTGACTTATGGGCGAATTTGTACAGCGATCCAACAAACACCTCCTGTTTCTTGGAACCATTGCCAAAGCCTGGAAATGACAGTTGCTGGCACATTCAGTGCCCGAGAGACTGTTATTTCCGTCTAACCTGCCTCTAGACATCCGATGATTCTACTCTTCAAAACAGCGTCCAGTTGATGTCTTTGAGGTATGTTGGTGCTGTCTTTTAACACATTGAAGTCCGGGCGTTTCAGTAGTTGAAGTACCAAGAAACCCAGGGTTTTTACGCCTAATTTGAGCTATGATTTACACTACATCAATTAAATCTGCCGAAGAGTATTGGGACAATCTAAAAGTATGGCATTCAAGGATTTCTCAACAAGCAATAAAAAAAGTCATAACTTTCGTATTAATATTTTATTTTAAATTTACAACAAGTATCAAATATGAGTGTGAAAAGAACTGCTTAAAGCTGCTAACACTCCATTTGTTCAAAGTTCGAAAAAATCTATCTCGGAATCAGAATTTTCAACAGCTTCATTTCACAGAAATCGAGGAAAATGTAGCATTTTAACATTTAAGAGCACAAACGTAACAAACAGATCACCACCCTCAAAGAAAATGGGCGACTACCCGAGAGCAGCCAATATTACTAAATCTCCTAAAATTCATAATAGTTCACTAAAGCAAGAACAGGTGCCAGCACAAATCAGATATCTAAATGATAACTGATGTATGTTCTTTGCCGCATAGCCCAAGACCGAGTTAAGGTGGTTGAATTGCATTAAAAGCGTTAAAAATCTGACGTGTTCCATTCACATGGCTTTCTCTATATCTCTGCAACAAATTATTGTTAAAAAGCTTATGCTTCTATTTATTTCATACTAATCGAGAATCATTCAGCAGAAATAGTCCTATTACTTTCTCCCTTGTAAATAGAAGCGAAATAAGGGAGCATTATTGGTTAAAGTGACAGTCAAAAGTTGGTTGCAATGTGACTGAAGCTCCTTTGTTTGTATGGGCAGGAGTTGACAAATTTCTGTATGAGAAAAGTATGTTTTTAAAGCTAAAATAAACAATGAGTATCTAAAAAACGATCAACTCCACGAAAAAATGTATATAAGATAAATTGTGTGTTTTAAGGTGCTCTACATGTTTTGTGTGTAAGTTTTTGTCCATGTCTTACGGTTTAGCAGTTATGCGAAATTCCTTAAAATTCCTCCAGAATAAAGTAGTCTTCAGAGGCTATTCCCAGAAAATTCAAGATATACATTTTATTTGTCAGGTAAATATCTTTAATATTCGAAATTTTAATCAAAATCGTTAGAGCCATCTTTGAGAAAATCAAAATGTTCGAAAAAAGTTCCATGTAAAGGGTAGTTTAGGGGGGGGGATTTTTCTCAAAATATTCATGTCGCATCTCTGGAAGATACTTAACTTAAATACCAACTTTGGCATTTTACTGACTATTCGTTTTTGAGTTATCGTGTTCACAGACACACGGACCTTTTTCTGAAAATGCTTTTTTTGGATGCAGGTGACCCTAAAACATATATTTCCGGTGAAATCTCGGTATCTAATTTTTGGGTGGGGTGCAATACCTTCTCCATACACTATGTACATAGTACATATAGAGAAAGTAAAAATACTGCCCGAGCTATGCTCCAACGTGTTTAGCACTTTGTGAAGCAACAACTCTCCGTTGAAAATGGGAGAACAATAGCAAATGAGCCACGCACTCGGTCTGATACTATGGTATTGGTTTGCTGATCTGGTTTTGTTGATCTTAGAAGTGTGAACCCGCCAGAGACCACCAGTAAGGAGAGGTATACACTGTGATGATGTTTAATGATGCTCGCTCACCGTTTTCCCCTTTCCTAATTATGCTTAGCTTTTAGACACTAGTGTATAAATATGATTTGCGCGGCCAAAAATTACAAAGGACGTAATTTATTGCACCCCATTTGGGAAGCACAGTTGCAACTCAACATTAGCAAGAAATTATCTGTAGCAAACAACTACATCAATGTCATAAAAGACCAAAATAAGAAAACCCTGACTGCATACAGAATCTTGGAGTAGAAGTTCATCCTCAAATCATGCTTTACATCAATCATCTTCCTGATGCACAAAAGAGTCCACCAGATATTAAAGAAACAACAAACTGCAGCACAAAGGATAATTGTCAAGAGCTTCATTATATCCACCGAGTAAATAAACAGATTAGAGAAAATCCTGTGCGGAATGGAGAGAAGGGAGTTTATGACAGATCCGCTAGTGACATTTCCACGAAGGTACAATGTTTTCAGGAAGTTTTCCGCGACATCTAGCTTGTTCACTACCCCCAAAATTCCTTCATCCGCTCAAGTAACTGGCACTAATTCACTGCCTGCCTAAAGGGTTATGAACATCAGCACATAATGCTTGTCAACACAACCACCTAGGGTAAGTCATTATTGGTTTGCAAAGGTCATAGATACCAAAAGAATTACATAAATAAGGAAAACATAATCCACTGTCGATATATAAATAAGAAGACTAAAAACTGCAAGGGACGCATTTAAAAACAAAAAAGATAGTTCTGATGTGTTCCATTCACATGCCTTTCTCTGCAACATATTATTGTTAAAAAGCTCATGCTTCCATTTACTTCATGCTAATCGAGAAGAAAATAGCAGAAATAGTCTTATTACTTGCTCTTTGTAAGCAGAAGAAAAATAAGCGAGTATCATAGGTTGAAGTGATAGTCAAAAGCTGGTTGCTATGTGACTGAAGTTGCTTTGTTTATATGGACAGGAGTTGACAAATTCCTGTATGAGAAATGCAAACGTTTTTCAAAGCTGAAACTAAAAACAAGGAATATCTCAAAAACGATCTACTCCAAAAAATGTATATAACATAAATTGTGTGTTTTAACGTGCTCTACATGTTCTGTGTTGTAAGTTTTTGTCAATTTCTTAGCAGTTTATCAGTTATGCAAAATTCCGTAAAATTCATCTAGAATAAAGTAGTCTTTAGAGGATATTCCCATAAAATTCCAGATTAAATTTTTTTTGTCAGCTAAATATCTTAAATATTTGACATTTTAATCAAAATCGGTAGAGCCATTTTTGAGAAGATTAAAATTTTCGAAAAAATGCATGTAAAAGGTAGTTGGGGTGGCGGGATTTTCTTGAAAATCTTCGTGGTGCATACTTGAAAGATACCAAACTTAAATACCAAGTTTGGTATTTAATGGTCTTTTCGTTTTTGAGCTATGCTGTCCTCAGACACACACACACACGGACATTTTTGTACAAATACTGTTTTTTTTTGTATTCAGGGGACCCAAAATATGTATCTCCGGTGAAATCTCGGTATCTAATTTTTGGGTGGAATGCAACACCTTCTCTATACACTATATACATAGTACGTTTAGAGAAAATGAAATGTAATTACAAGTATGGAAAAAGTATTGAAAGCGTTAGACATATTGTAGCAGTACCGCAACCATAGATCATGCAACTGCATACAGCCGATGCGTCGATGTTTGTAAAGCAAAGGCTCAAGGTTTTCTCACCTCTCGTATAATTTATTACAAATTATTATTACACATCGTAAAAATGTCAGCGAATTGGCGACCTAATTGTATGACTCAGCTGTAATTATGTTATTACGTCTCAGGATCGTGGCCGCGCGGGAGATAATGCATTCCAGGTAATATAATACTGTAAATGATACACTGGTAACATGTTCTTGTATATTCTTCAATATCACTGGATACAATAACTATTAACACCGTATGATGCCACAGATAAATTAAGATTGCATTCTACAGCACGCGTTCCCGCCAAATGTATAAGGACGCTGCCCTTGTGCCGAGCAATAATGATCACGTGAAGACTGACCAATAAGGAGAGCGTCTATTCAGCTCTTATATAGGCTCAAAGCCTATTCTACATGTTTCTCCTTATTAAACATTCTTTAATGAAGTATATAATACAGACTTCCTTTTATTTATACATAAATTACTTTTGGTGCATATAATATTTACTTCATAAGCTATTTGCGCTTAGTGAATATTTAAATACGGGTATACAACGCTTGGGGATGCGGTATACTAGAAAGAACAACTTCCTTTTTCAAGCACGTAGCAATGCAATTATCATTGTTGACTATTTTTAAATAATTATTTTTGATCATAAATGAAATTATATTTAAAATACACATTAAATTCAATATTCTGATATTCACAGAACACTTACAGGCTAATTACTTTTAGTAATTAATGTTTTCTTTACCACATAATCAATAAATCAATATGACATCAATTTCCTTCCATTAACGTAAAATAAACGCTTGGCTTCCAGTCTCAAATTAATGTGCTGAATGACAACACTATGATTCTCCACTCTGGTGTCTGTTGCATAATAATTTTATAGCATTTTTTGCTGCATAATGCGTTGAAAAGAAGCCATAAATTGCAAGTAAAATTACTAACATTATTACTTTAAAGGTTATTTGCATAATCACCTTTAATATTCGCCTTTTCAAGGCCTGCTTTCTTTCTCCATAGCCTATCTATATTAGTAGTAAAGTTTCTAAAAGGAATTTTGGTTTTAGAAGAAATACGGCAGTAGATACTTTTATTGACAAAATTACGATAAGTATAAATCTGTGGTTGGTAACACAGAGTATATATTTTGAGGTCCCTTGGTAATTTGTTTTTACTTTCTCTACAAGTACTATGCACATAGTATATAGAGAAGGTTATGTAATGCACCCATAAATTTTATATTGAGATTTCACCGTAAATACATGTTTTGAAACCCCCTGATTCCAAAAAATGTAGAAACATGTCCATATGTGTGTATGACTGTGGGCGCTTACCTCAAAAAAGAAAAGTCGGTCTAATACCATACTTTATGTTTAAGCTCAGTATCTTCCAAGAATGCGACACGAAGATTTTCAAGAAAATCCCGCACCCCCAACTACCCTTTCCATAGAACACTTTTGAAGTTTTTGATTTTCTCAAAATTGGATATAACTATTTTGATTAAAATATCTTATGTTTAATATATTTTTATGAAAAACGAAATCGATATCTTGAATTTTCTGGGAATAGCATCGGATGACATTTGTATAACTGGCAAACCGTAAGGGATATACAAAAACTTACTACACAAAAATGTAGATACACAATTTTTGTCAGGTATTTTTTTTTTTTTTTTTTTTTTTTGTACAGTTAACCGTTTTCGAGATATTCCGCATTATTGGTTTCAATTTTAAGCTGCTTAAACATTTCTCGAACGTGAAGAGTGTTTCCTCTCGTTTGTTTAACCCTAGAAAGCAAAGAGAATGGAATTTCAAGTTTCATCGGCTTTTAAAGGACAGACTATGGCTTTAGCCCATTCATTTTCTTATTTTCCTTCTACTTAATGCCACAGAAACGGCGTGCATTTGACTATCGCTATTATCTTAGTATATACGAAGGCCATTTTTTTTTCAACTCCGGATAGGCTAAAAATAAAAGACAAGTTCATAGAAAACAATTATTTTATTACTAGAGGTTTTGCACACTTATGGTTACTTTTCAACATAAACATAGAAAAGATTGAGACATTTATCGTACCTGTGCACAAGCTTTGCAATACTCGCTTCAAAAAATGTTGCCGCCAATGATTTCAAATGAGTATTGACGTTTTGAAGACTTCGTTGGTTTGAAAGTGCTGCCCTCCTAGCCACGTCTTCAATTCAGGGAAAAGGTGAAAGTCGCTGGGTACTAGGTCAGGACTTTACGGCGGATGTTCAAAAATGACGCATTGAAATTGTTCAAGGAGCCGATGGGTTGTGCCAGCAGAGTGTGGACGAGCGTTGTCATGGATCAACACAATTCCTGAAGTCAGCATTCCTCTTCGTTTGTTTTGAATGGCTCTCCGCAAACGTCGAAATGTACGAAGATCTTCAAAACAACGTCAATGCTCATTTGAAATCATTAGCGGCAACATTTTTTGAAGCGGGTATTGCAAAGCTTGTGCACAGGTACGATAAATGTCTCAATCTTTTCGGTGATTATGTTGAAACGTTACCATAACTGTACAAAACTTTTAGTAATAAAATAATTATTTTCTATGAACTTGTCTTTTATTTATAGCCTATTGGAGGTTGAAAAAATAATGGTCCTCATATAACAAATGTGTAATTAGGCTATTACACGAGGGTAGCTAAGTGGATTCATTTGAGGTTCCCAAGTTAAGGGTCCGTGGTATGATTCCCCGCTTCTGGAGTGGCAAGTTTAAATCGGCCTTAAGCGAATTACCTCTGGGCAGCTTATCCTAGTGGAATATCCCTAAAGCCCATCGTACTACCAACCTCATCCACCCAATCATCGGGGGCCTGGACTCTGCCCACTGTGCGTCACCACCACAGAAGTGGGCCCGTCATCGTTGTGTAGAGTAGGTAATTTGAAGGTCAATAACCATATACTGAGCGTTTGAAATCATGAAAGGTTCCCCTCATTTAAATGCTCATGTGTTCCATTCGCATAGCTTCCTCTAGCTGTTCCAAATAGAACCTGTCTTATTAAACACTATTCTTTTATCTACATCATGTAAATCGAGAAAAAAAATTAGCAGAATGCACTCTACTTTCTTCCTTATAAATAGGAGAGAAATAAGGGGATACATTAGCCTAAAGCGAGGTTCGGTTCGCTTTGCATGGTTCCGTTTGAGAAAAACTAGGTAGCTTAACATTGAAACCAATATAAATACGATCAACTCTACAAGAAAAAAAGTATGTGATACGAGGTACGTCCAGAAAGTAAGTTCCGTTTCAACTTATCTCTGCTGCAGCGCTGCGATCGCAGTTCCGCACATGCGCAGTAGACGCTCTGTATCAAGGAGAAGAAACGTGCGCCATTTTGAGGTCGCTGTCAGCCACATACGCTTTGTTGTGCTTGTTTACAATGTCGGTGTTGATTGAAAATCCCGCCGCTTGTGAAATCAGATCTGTGATTCGTTTTTTGAATGCTAGGAAAGTGAAACCAATTGAAATGTATCGGCAAATTTGCGAAGTTTACGGACAAAATGCGATGAGTGATTCAATGGTGAGAAGATGGGTCCGACAGTTCAATGAAGGACGTAGTGAAGTGCACGATGAAGAACGAAGTGGGCGTCCATTTTTGGTTCCAGAAGAACTGGTTCACGCGATTGATAACAAGATCCAGGAAAACCGCAAGTTTACAATTAGTGCTCTCGCTATGGAATTTCCCCAAAGCTCACGATCACTAATTCATGAAATTGTTACCGAAAAAGCTGAAATTTCGTAAACTTTGCTCACGTTCGGTACCAAAGATTCTTACTGAGCAACACAAAACAAAACGGACTTCAATTTTTAACCCGTTATGATGAAGACGGCGAAGAATTTCTGACACAGAGAGCCACAGGAGATGAGACTTGGGTTTCTTACGACACCCCTGAAAGTAAGTGGCAATCAATGGAATGGAGGCACACTTCATCCCTAGTAAAGGTTAAGCCGAAACAAATCTTGACACCTCGAAAAATGATGTGCACAGTGTTCTGGGACTGGAAAGGCAACTTACTCATTGATTTCTTACCGCGTGGTCAAACAATCAAAGCAGATATTTATTGCGAGACACTTAGGAAATTGGGCCGCGCAATACAGAATAAGCGCAGAGGATTGCTGTGAAAAGGTGTTGTTTTTTTCACGACAACGCACGACCACACACTGCAAATGTGACGAAAAACCTCCTACAGGGATTTGGCTGGGACATGTTTGACCATCCTCCGTACAGCCCTGACCTCGCTCCTAGCGACTTTCATCTGTTCTTACATCTCAAGTCTTTCCTTGGCGGTCAACACCTCAACAATGACGAAGAGCTGAAAGAAAATGTTTCCAACTTTTTGAAGACACAGGCGGCAAACTTCTATGAAGAAGGTATACAAAAACTTGTGCCACGCTATGACAAATGCCTACAAAATTTCGGCAGTTATGTGGAAAAGTAGTTTAAGAGTTGTAGAATTTTGTGCAATAAATAATTATTCTGTATCTGTACACAATTTAATTTTATTACCAAACGGAACTTACTTTCTGGACGTACCTCGTATAAATTCTGTGTTTTATCAAGATCTACATTTTGGTGTATTAAACTATGTCTTACCCTAAGGCAAAATTATGCAAAAATCAATCAGTATAAAGAGGTCATCAAAGGCTATTTTTAGAAAATTCAAAATATACATTTTATTTGCCATGTAAGTATCTGTAATATACGGTATTTTAACCAAAATCGTTCGAGTCATTTTTGAGAAAAACGAAGTCTTGAAAAAAAAAAAAAATGCCATGTAAACGGTAGTTTTAGGTGGCAGAATTTGTTTGAAAATTTTTGTGTCACATCCTTGGAAGATACTAAACTTAAATACCATGTTTGGTATTTAACAGTCTTTACGTTTTTGAGTTGTGCGTACTGATATTCACACACACACGAAGCTTTTTCTAAATTGTTTTTTCAGATTTTCGAACCTCAAAACATTATTTCCGGTGAAATATAGATATCAAATTTTTGGGTGGAACGCAATATCTTCTGTACATTGTATGTACATATGTGCTAGAGAAAGTAAATTCAATAAAATTAAAGATAATAAATAGCCTCTCTCTCACCGGTTTATGATTTTAAAGGTCGAGCACAACAGTTTATGATCATCTACACTTACTAGTGATAGCTTTTAAGAGCTAGTTGCTATGTGATGGCCTTCAAAGTTGGTTCTCTTTGGTTGCTAAGGAGTAAAAGAAGTGCTAATAACGACTTGTATTTGAGAAGAGTATAAGTTAGGAATATCTCGAAAATGGCTATCTCCACTACAAACGCGTTGGATATGATGTATGTATTTTATTGAGATGTGCGTTTTTGTGTATTAAGCTTTTATCTATATGTTACGGTTTATTAATTTTGCAAATGTTATCCAGAATGAAGAAGATTTTCCGAGAAAATTCAGTAAATACATTTTGTTACTGTGTAAATATTTTTATTAAATGGTACTTGATCAGAATCGTCAGTCTTTTTTTTATTAGAAAATCGGAAAGTACGAAAACTCTTGCATCTAAAGGTGGAGGATTCTGTTGAAAAGTTTTATATCCTAACTCTGAAAGATACTAAATTTAAATACCAAGTTGTTTGGTATTTAATCGACATTTTGTTGCTATGATGCTCACAGGCACACAGACACTCAGACTTTTTTCCAAAAAAATCATGTATTCGGGGATCTCAAAACAAGTATTTCTGGTGAAATCCCTATACAGGCTTTTAGGTGAAATAAACTGATTCTACTTATCCAATTTCGTAAGAATAGTTGGAATATCCCATTAATAAAAGAAACAGATTAGTTGAATTTAAAAAAAAATATATATTTTTGAAATCTTGTTGACCTTGTGACGCTTAATGATTTGATATAATTGTTGCTAATTGAGAATTAATTGTTATGTCTATATTGCTTGACAGGTGTCTCAGGGTAATACCTAGAGGCAATCTAGACATATTTTCCCTTTTTCTACACGTACTATGTAATTGTGAGTAGAGAAGGTATTGCATTGCACCCAAAACTCCATACCGAGATTTCTTCGTAAATACATGTTTTGGGAACCCCTAAATCCATGTTATTTCCTTTCTGTACACGAGCTACATAAATAGTGTATACAGAAGGTATTGAGACGCCCTCCATGGTGTAATGGTTACCATGCTAACTTCATATACCCAAGGTCGTGGGTTCAAATCCGGCGGAGAACAATGGATTTTTTCGGCACGTAAAAGAACCTCAAGCCAGATACAAAGGCCTCTGAGCAAAATTAAGCGGTCTTTCACGCCCAGTATAAAATGGGACGCTGAGAACCACAGCAGTTAAATAAAACGCCATTTTAGAGAAGATACTGCATTGATCACAAAATTCGATACCGAGTTTCACTAAAAATACATGTTTTGGGACCACCTAAATCCTGCCAAAAAAAGGTTTACTTTCTGTACACGTACTATATACACAGTGTCTATAGAAGGCATTGTATTGCACCCAAAATATGATACTAAGATTTCACCAGAATAATATGTTTTGGGTCCCCCTATATAAAAAAAGACATTTTACTTTCTCTACACGCACTATGTATATAGTGAATAGAGAAGGTATTGTATTGCACCCAAAATTCCATACCGAGATTTCACTGGAAATATATGTTTTGGGAACGCCTAAATCCCCCCAAAAAAGTTTACTTTCTGTACACTTACTATGTACATAGTGAATAGAGAAGGTATTGTATTACAACAAAAATTCCATACTGAGATTTCACTGGAAATTCATGTTTTTGGAACGCTTGAATTCAAAAAGCTATTTGTACAAAAATGGCGGTGTGTGTGTGTGTGTGTGTGTGTGTGTGTGTGTGTGTGTGTGTGTGTGTGTAGCATATCTAAAAGTCCGCTTAACACCTAACTTGATATTTAAGTTTATTATCTTCCAAGGATGCGACATGAAGATTTTCAAGAAAATCCCCCCAATTCCCAACTAACCTTTACGTATAGAAAATTAAAAAATTTAGTATTCTCAAAAATGGCTCTATCGATTTTTCTATGTTAAGGGGAGTTTGGGGAGGGGAAATTTTCTGAAAATCGTCGTGTCGCGTTCTTGGAAGATACAAAGCATAAATACCAAGTTTTATATTTAAACAACCTTTTGTTTTTGAGCAATGTCGCCCACAGACACACACAAACACACACACACATAGAGAAGACACATAAATGGACATTTTTATATATACGTTTTCTGGATTCATAGATCCTTAAAACATGCATTTACGGTGAAATCTCCATATCGAATTTTGGGCAGAATGCCAACTATATACTAATGTGAATATTCTTCGCCATTGCTTTAAATATTTCTATTACTTATCTACGCATTCCTCAAATGGAAAGTCATCATTCACATTTTTGCATTCTGGTCCTGGAAAGAGAAGGTTATTTCAATTGCATCACTTAGCGAACTACCTTCACTACAGTGTTTGACTTTATTGGCATTGAACCAACTAATAAAACAATTTATATTAGTGTTTATCTCGATTATCATGAAGTAGATAGAAAAATAAGCTTTTGTAGGCATAGTTTGTTGCAGAATGAGTAGAGAAAGTCATATGATTATATGATATAATTATATAATATAGTATTATGATTATCAGATTTATTTATTCTACAGATTAAACCCTTTTTTACAAAAGTATTAGGGTTTAGATCACTGAATTCTGCGTATCGAAATTTGGGGCTGAATGCAGAAACTTGGTTATCTACTGGGTACGAGGTAGAAATGTCTAAATGTCACGAAGCAAGCGGCCATCTATAAATAGTTAATGTTATAGAAAGTAGTGCGTATGTTACGTCAGACATTTTTAAGCAATTTATTTTTCAAGCGAGAGTGAAAGGTTCTTTTTCGGCATACTTTCTATCCTATAATATAGCTTTTATTAACCTGATAGTGTTTCAAAGTGTTCACGAAACTTTACGAATATCGGAGACGGTGGCATGTTTACCAACATAATCAACGCTTAGGAATTCATTGCTACCAACAAACTGCCAACTACCGCCATTTTCATTGAACTTCCTCTGCATTGCTGCATTATGATATGATTTATAGATGCTTAAATGTTGTGAATGAATAGGTGTATTTATTGACATAATACATTGAATTTCAACAATCGGACGGGTCCACAGACCGTACGTGCGTTTGTAATACACACTAAAAAGCAATATTAAAACAACAGCAAAGAATTAAAGGAGTAAACAGGAAAATAAAAATATAAAGATGTTCAAATACAGAAATTTAAATTTACAGCTCAGAGTACACCTTCATAAATGCACCCTCTTATAATAGATAAATACACTTAAAAGAAATATATACACATAATATACTCACAATATATAAAACCATAACACAACAATGACCTAAGTTAAACATAAAATATATGTATGTAAAACATTGTAGTCGCTTTTGTTTAGTTGTTCTTATGCCTCCCCCCCCCTTTCTCTATTGGCAGCCTTCTCAGATCACAGCTGTCTTTTCTTAAGTATAAATTTACCTAGCCTGCCAGTAGCATCTAACATGCTTCTTACTTCTACATTCGCGGTAGTAAAGAAAAAATCGCGGTAAATATCTTTCCCTCTATTCCTCCGTACCCTTACATCTTGCCAAGATGTGGGTCCATGACTGTTCCTCCTCGCAAATGGGACAGATTCTCGTCAGCAATTTTTGTGCTCCTCCATGCTCTAGTCTAATCCACGCGAGCCCCTCTCTAATGAGTTTGGTACCTGTTTTGATCTATTGCTCCATACTCCACTCCAATTTTAGCCCAGACTGTACTTCTAACGAAACCTACTCCGTGGATTGCGCAATTATTTGCTGTCTGTCAATATCACAGAGGCGGTTCTTAATTTTTCTCCAAATACTCCGCCTGTTTGCCTGCCCCGCCTTCCAAATGTATCCCATCCCAATGGTTTCCAACCCTGCCTTTAATTTTGATGCCCACGTCGAATTACCTTCCATTCGCAACTGTTCACGGTAGCAGACTGCCCTAATTAGAGATTGGTTTCCGTGAACGATTCTCAGCTAATATTTAACTGCTCTTATTTTGCAGTCTAACGTTTCACTGAGTGCCCCGAATTCCCTTATTATTCCGCAGTTTGCCATGCCCCTCCCTACACCCAGAATTTCTTTAAAAAATTGTTCAAAATGTTAAAATACATGCAATATTCTTATTTCCTACACTACTTATTCGGTACGGTGTGCTTCAGAAATCACGTCGTATTTAATTTCTGAGTATGTAAAATTCTGAATAATATGTGCCATCGAGTTAATATTGGGAGTTTCTTACGCGAGCGCGAGATAGTTGGACTTGGTCGCTTTTACTACTTTGGCACCGCAGGCGATGACACTGAGGATAGATGGAGCACCGGTGGAAGGTGATGGCGGGGAAAACCGGAGAAAGAGTAGAGTCCAAAGCGAGGGTGTACAACTAAATGTTGATGCTCTATGGATGCTCAAAAATTCCAGCCATCATTTGACATTAAAAAGCGATTTTGGATTTTTTGGCAGATGGTAATCAATATTTAATTCCAAATGTCCCTTAATACGGTCTAACAAAGAAGCGGTTTATACCTGTCCTAAATTTTACGAGAAGTTTGCTATCCAATTTTCTAAAAAAATTAACGGCAGTCTTCAGGACAAACTATGGAATAATAACAAATAATAATAATAATAATAATAATAATAATAATGGTGATGGTGATGATAATGATAAATGGAGTTTTATTTCTCTTTAACTGATGTGGTTCTCAGAGTCCTATTCTATATTGGGCATGAAAGACAGCTTAGTTTTGCTCAGAGGCCTCTCTATCAGGCTTGAGGTTATTTTATTATGTTACGTTAATCTACGACACGGGACCAACGGCCTTACTTCCCTTTCGAAGAAAGTCATGCTAAAGATTTTTACACCCGAAAAAACACATCGTCTTCCACTGGGTTTGAACCCGCGACCTTGGGTATATGAAGTTAGCATGGTAGGAATTTAGCATTGGAAGGTTTAAATTTACACTATTTTTACTTTCTCTACACATATTAAGTACATAGTGTACAGAGAATGTAGTGCATTCCAACCAAAAATTTGATACCGAGATTTCACCGAAAATACATGTTTTACGGTCCCCTGTATAAGAAAACTTATTTATTAAAATATCCGTGTGTCCGTAAACACGATAGCTCAAAAACGAAAAGTCGGTGAAAGTACTTAAGTATCTGCCAAGAATGGGACACAAAGATTTTGAGAAAAATTCCCCACCTCAAACTACCCTTTACATGGAAAAAATTTCGGAAAAGTTGATTTTCTCAAAAATGGCGATAACAATTTTGATTAAAATACCGTATATTAAAGATAGGTATTTATGTGCCAAATAAAATTTATATCTTGATTTTTCTGGAAATAGCCTCTGAATACCCCTTTATTCTGAATGTATTTTGCTGAATTTTGCGTAACTAGAAACAGTAAGAGAGAGACCAAAACTTGCTACACCAAAAATATAGGTCACGTTAAAATACACTACTAATGATGTATAGGTTTTTTAGTGGAGTTGACAATGGACAATTCCTTATTATTTGCTTCAGATTCAAACTAAAGAAACTTTTCTCACACCGAAAGTTGTAAACTCCTAGCCCTGCATAGAAATGGATTTCATCCACATGACAACCAGCTTTTAAAAGCTTTGACTATCACTTTAGCCTTGTGTATTCCCTTATTTTCCTTCTCCTTACAAGGAAGCAAATAATTAGGAAACTTTCTGCTAATGTTTATCTCGATTATCATAAATAGATAGAAGAATATGCTTTTAGACAATAATTTCTTACAGCGATGTACAAAGTCATGTGAATGAAACAGCAGATTTTTCAGAGCATGGTAAATGATAACCCTTTGCCCTGACAGTTGCCAAGTCTTCCACTTACTTTTCCCTTAACTGATGCGTGAATCTCGGCTTGCAAGCAGTGTCTTCAGTCTCCAAGAAACAGAGATTTTACTACGTTGCTTCTCACCCCTAGTACAGTCTTTTGTTTGCTAATGATTATTGCCCAGTGGCAGGAGGGAGCGGTCCCGTTTGAAGGCCATCATGTTTTGGGGAAAACTACATACAGAGTTTTAATGAACTACACCGAAATAATTTGCGAGATTGTGCACGTGACCTATATAAGTAATTTGAGATCGGCGGTGCATGGTCCCCGGATAAATATAACGCAACTACATAGCGTTAAACGTGTGGATATCAGGTGCTGATAAGTTGGTGTTAAAGCAAAGCAGGTTCAAAAAATGGCTTAGAATGTCTTTGAAACTGCTGCCCGAGTAAAGAAATATCGAATTTTAGCAGCACGTTACTAGCGTTCTCAAGATTTAATGTTGCAAAAATCTGTAAAATCTCGAACTAATCACTTGACAGTGCGACACTGAGCATTCATTAACTACGCTCTTGTGTTATGTAACCTACTGGAGACGTTTTTTCAACTGTTCTGGTGGCTTAATGCGTAACGCGGGAAGCTACTATTCCAAAGGGTATGAGTTCAGTTCCTGTCATAGAGTACATTTTTTTTATTATTATTTTTTTTCATTAAAGATAAGTCACGTGTTATTTATGGACCCTCCTTAACTGCTATGGTTCTCAGCGCCCCATTCTATATTGGGCGTGAAAAACCGCTTAAGTTTGCTCAGAGGCCTTTCTATCAGGCTTGAGGTTCTTTTACGTGCCGTAAATCTACGACACGGGGCCAAGGCTTTACTTCCCTTCCGAAGGAAGCCATGCTATGGATTTTTACACCCGAAAAAACACATCGTCCTCCGCCGGGTTTGAACCCACGACCTTGGGTGTATGAAGTTATCATGGTAACCATTACACCACGGAGGGCGACATTTTTTTCATTCCAGACGATACGTGAACGAGACCCGAACTCGGAAACTATCTTTCACTTGAAAGCCAGTATCATAACCACTACGCTAGAGAGGTACGCTGTAATATGTCCCTTCGTTTTTCGTGTTATGCTCTCGAATGGTTGGTAAATTAGCCAGTGGCCCACTGGCACTTCAGAAACTTATAGCCGTTACTTCGACATTTCAATAAACAGGCCATAAGTCTCCTATCTCAAATTACTTATTTAAGTAATCTACATATTCTGTGAAAATATTTCGGTATAGTTCATTAACACCCTGTATACTGTTATCAACAGTAAATAAATGATTCTTAAAAGGAATAATTTTTGGCCTGGCTGAGGTATGCATAAATATTTCTCGTTATTGGAAGATATGTGTTCGTTTGTTAATGTGGTTGAAAAACATAAAACTGCCCAGCGATCGTGGCTCCATGCAAGAATGTTTCGGAATCGTGAACTGGTCACTGGGTGAATGGAGTATTTTGGAGAAGGGGAAATGGAAGAGTGGGAAAAGAGAGTGGTAGGAGATCACTGCCAAAGTATTACAAGCTTACGTTGGGGCTGGCGGTGAAGGGTGTGAAAATAATGCGTTAGAGGTTGTATTCGGAAATAAGGAATCTAAGGTCGCTCAAAGGTTGTGTGTTGTGTGTTAGTATTAAGCTCTTTCATTTGTTTCTTAGCTTCAGTACGGAATTGTACATAAGCTTCTCCGGAAGGAAATTCGCTCTGAAAACCTGTTCTTCAACGCACATATGTAAGTAAGTGTTTTTTCTTTTTTGCGAATGTAGTAGTTTTCGGTTACAGCACAGATTCTATTGCATAACACTAGTTTTAATTTTTACTTTTTCCACACCTACTATCTTCGAGTGTATATAGTGTGAGGCAATATTTATATCCTAACCACAAAATCTGCCGACATTTTGTGAGTTTCTTGTCATTTTTGTAATATATGATGTTCAAATGTTTTTCTTCTGTTGCATTCCGAAGTTCAAATTGCTGGGTGCAAATTTTTATTATTACTTTCTCTACTCGTACTACGTGCATAGTGTATAGAGAACATATTGCACTCCACCCAAAATTTCGATACCGAGATTTCACCGGAAATATACGTTTTAGGGTCCCCTGTATAAAAAAAAGCATTTTTAGAAAAAGGTCCGCGTTTGTGTGTGTGTCCGTGTGTCTGTGAACACGATAACTCAAAAACTAAAAGTCTGTAAAATACCAAACTCGATATTTAAGTTTAGTATCTCCCAGGGATGCGACACGAATATTTTGAGAAAAATCTCCCCACCCCAAACTAACTTTTACGTGGATTTTTTTCTCAAAATTGTTGATTTTCACAAAAATGGCTCTAACGATTTTGATTACACTGTCGTATATTCAAGATATTTTAGACGAAAAATAAAATGTATATCATGAATTTTCTGGGAATAGCCTCTGAAGACTACTTTCTGGGCGAATTTGAAGGAATTTTGTATAACTGCTAAACCGTAAGAGATGGACAAAAACTTCACCTTAAAAAAAATGTTGAGCACATTAAAACACAATTTATGTTATATACATTTTTTTCGCGTAGTTGGTCGTTTTCTTAGATATTCCATGTTTTTTGTTTCAGCTTTAAAAAACACACCTTTCTCATACGGGAGTTTGTCAACTCATGTCCATACAAACAAAGGAACTTCAGTCACATAGCAACCAGCTTTTGATTATCTCTTTAACCTATAGTACTCCCGTATTTCCCTTCCACTTACCCGGAGCAAGTAATAATACTATTTCCGCTAATTTTTTCTCGATTAGCATGAATTTATTAGAAAAATAAGCTTTTTAACAATAATTTCTTGCAAATATGTAGAGAAAGTCATGTGAATGGATTACATAAGATTTTTGAAGTATATGATGTCCAAATGTTTTTGCTCTGTTGCATTCCGAAGTTGAAATCTCTGGGTGCAAATGTTTATTATTCCTTGTGCTTTCGTAGCGTATGTTTTGATTTTCTCTATGTGATTTTCTTTTCCAACAATGAGTATCATAGTTACGTGTTGATTTTCTTGGTAAGCCAGTTATTATAAAAAGAGGTTTTTTCAGAAGCATGAAAGGGGTGACTTGGAGGCCATTAGCAAGAATAAGCGTGCATTAATGTATTTGCGTAGAATTATATATTAATATTTGCAGCAGGATCGCTCACTCATATTAAAAAAATCTGATGTGTTCCATTCACAAGACTTTCTCTACATCTCTGCAACAAATTATTGTTAAAAAGCATATGCTTCTATTTACTTCATGCTAATCGAGAAAAAAATTAGCAGAAATAGTCTTATTACTTGCTTCCTTGTAGTAGAAGTGAAATTAGGGAGTACCATAGGTTGAAGTGATAGTCAAAAGCTGGTTGCTTTGTGACTGAGGTTCCTTTGTTTTTATGGACAGAAGCTGACAAATTCATGTATAAG
Organism: Hymenopus coronatus; assembly: GCA_030762935.1. NCBI lineage: Eukaryota > Metazoa > Arthropoda > Insecta > Mantodea > Hymenopodidae > Hymenopus > Hymenopus coronatus. Next base: position 68,942,026 of record CM060884.1, read on the forward strand.
AAAAGTATAAGTTATTAAAGCTGAAACCAATAACAAGGAATATCTAAAAAATGGTCAACTGAACGAAAAATATAACATAAATTGTGTGGTTTAATGCGCTCTACATTTTTGTGTGGTAAGTTTTTGTCCATCTCTTATAGTTTAGCAGTAATGGAAAATTCCGTAAAATACATCCAGAACAAAGTAGTCTTCAGAGGCTATTCCCAGAAAATTCAAGATATACATTTTATTTGTCAGGTAAATATCTTTAATATACAATATTTTAATCAAAATTGTTAAAACTATTTTTGAGAAAATTAAATTTTTGAAAAAAATACTATGTAAAGGGCAGTTGGGGGTGGGGGAAATTTCTTAAAAATCTTTGTTTCGCATCCGTTATGATACCAAACTTAAATACCAAATTTGGTATTTAAGGGTCTTTTCGTTGTTGAGCTATGCTGCACGCACACGAAAAAAAAAAAATGTATAGGAAATAAATTGTGTGTTTTAACAAGATTTACATTTTTTGTGCGGTAAGTTTTTCTATGGCTCCTACGGTTTACCAGTAATTCAAAATTCAGTCAAATTCTTCCCGAATGAACAAATCACAGAAGGTATTCCCAGGAAAATTCAGGATATACATATTATTTTTGATGTAAATTTCTTTAATATACGGTGTTTTAATCAAAAACGTTACAGCCATTTTTGAGGAAATCAAAATTTTCGAACATTTTTCCATCTAAAGGAAGTTTGGGGTAAGGGGATTTTTCTTAAAATCTTTGTGTCGCATCCCTGGAAGATGCTAAACTTAAATAATTGTTATTTTACAGACTTTTCGTCTTCGAGTTATCCTGTTCAGACACACGGTCACACTCGCACACACGGACCTTTTTCTGAAAATAGGTTTTTTGGATATAGGGGACCCTAAAACGTCTACTTCCGGTGAAATCTCGTTATCGGATTTTTGGGTGGAATGCAATATCTTCTCTATACACTATGCACATAAGACGTATAGAGAGAGTAAAAATCCATTCATATGGACCACCAAAGTCGGCTTAGCCCAGTGTATTCCCTTATTTGCTTTCTACTATAAATAAACTAAATAATAAGGCCGTTTCTGCTAATGTTTACCTCGATTAACATGAAGTAGATAGAAGAGTAGGCTTGTTAACAATAATTTGTTACAGAGATGTAGAGAATCTGATGTGGTCTTTGTGAATGGATCTCTTACTCATGGAATTTTAAAATATTTTCCCGTTAGATTAGATTAGAAAGCACACTGTTGGTTCATTTAGGCCAGGAAACCACTGAACATAGAACTTTCCAAGCCATATATATGTATACATATGTACATATACTACGGAAAAACAATGTATAAAACACGGGTTACAAAATCAGCAGAATAGACATATAAACACACCATTTGCTTTTGAGGTCTGTACGCCACTGCACTATACTTAATGTGCTCTATAAAAACATATGTACTTCCTTTTGTACTTTCTCTACACGTGCTATGTACATAGTGTATAGAGAAGGTATTGTAATGCACCCAAAAATTCGATACCAAGATTTCACCGGAAATGTTTTAGGGTCCTCTGTATCCAAAAAAAACCAGCATTTTCAGAAAAATATCCGTGTTTGTGTGTGTGTGTGTGTGTGTGTCCGTGAGTCTGTGGACACGATAACTCAAAAACGAAAACTCGGTAAAATACCAAACTTGGGATTTTGAGAAAATTCCCCCCACCGCAAACTAACTTTTACCTGCAACATTTTTGAAAATTTTGACTTTCTCAAAAATGGCTGTAACGATTTTGATTAAAATATCATATATTAAAGATATTTAACTGCCAAATAAAATGTTTATCTTGAATTTTCTGGGAATAGCCTCTGAAGACTACTTCATTCTGGACGAATTTTGCATAACTGCAAAATCGTAAGAGATGAAAAGAAAAACTTATCACACAACTTACGTTATATGCATTTTTTTCACGGAGTTGATCGTTTTTGAGATATTACTTGTTTTTGGTTTCTGCTTTAAAAACTTATCTCATACAGGAATTTTTCAACTCCTGTCCATACAAACAAAGGAACTTCACTCACATAGCAACCAGCTTTTGACTATCACTTTAACCTATGGTACTCCCTTATTTCACTTCTACTGACACGGAAGCAAGTAATAAGACTATTCCTGCTACTTTTTTCGATTAGCATTAAGTAAATAGAACAATAAGGTTTTTAATAGTAATTTGTTGCAGAGATGTAGAGAAAGTCATGTGAATGGACCACATCAGATTTGCTTTTGTAATTTCATTATATGTAACACTGATGTAATGTCAGGTGATAGTTTTCTAATTATCGACATAATAGTTACTAGTAGCAATCATATAAACTAAAATATGATTATTGTATTATGTACTCTTCATAAATGTCAACAAATTACAATACATATTTACAAATATGTTACAGAATTTACAATGCAAAAATTTACAATTATGTACAAAGTATCAAATTTCGATATCAAATGTTCGGTGGATTGGAGTACTTCCTTGTATCTATTATAGGCAGTGGTAGAGAGAGTTAAAATGGAACAAAAATAATAAAGAAATAGAAGTGAGTAGGTTGTTATGGAAATGTGATATTCTGCTGTGCCAGTTCGTCTAGATACAGGTCTGCAAAAGCTTGTAATGTTTGAGTTCTAAACTTTAATTAAATTAATACTTCGGTAGGAAATTATATCCTTCCGCATATTATATTCTCTTTATGGATATGCCATCTTTTATTTCCCTTCAACATCCTTTACCGCCCTAATCTTGGCTTATTTTTACTTTCTCTACATATACTATGTACATAGTGTATAGAGAAGGTATTGTATTGCACCCAAAAATTCGATACCGAGGTTTCACCGGAAACACATGTGTTGGGTCCCCCTGAATCCAAAAACAATTCCTTTTTAGAAAAATATGCGTGTATGCGTGTGGGCAGCGTAGCTCAAAAATGAAAATACCGTTAAATACCAAACTTGGTATTTAAGTTTGGTATCCTTCAAGGATACGACACGAACTACCCTTTACATGGAACATTTTTCGATATGTTTTATTTTTTCAAAAATGACTTAACAAGTTTGAATAAAATGCCTTGTGTTTAAGATATTTTTAAAATAAACGTAATGCATATCTTGAATTTTCTGGGGATAGTTTTTAAAGATCTCTTTATTCTGAATGAATTTTGCTTCGTTGGTAAACCGTAAGATATAGACAAAAACATACAACTCAAAAATGTAAACAGGTTAAATACACAATTTATGTCATATACGGTTTTTTCGTGGGTATCACCCTTTCTGAGATGTTCCTTATCATTTGTTTCAAATTCAAGATACTTAAAACTTTTCTCACACGGAAGTTGTAAACTCCTGGTCCTGTATAGAAACGAATTTCAACCACATGGCAATCAGCTTTTAAAAGATCTGACATTCATTTTAGTCTAGTGTATTCCCTTATGTACCTTTTACTGACAAAAAGCAAGTAATAAGACAATTTTGCTAATGTTTATCTCGATTGTCATAAAATAGAAAAAAAAAAACCCTGCTTTTTAACAATAATTTGTTACAACGACGTAGAGAAAGTCGTGTGAATGGAACACATCAGATTTTTAGAAAAATGTCCGTGTATGTGTGTGTCTGTGGGCAGCATAACTCAAAAACAAACTTGGTGTTAACTTCAGTATCTTCCAAGCATACGACATGGATATTTTCAAGAAGCCCCCTCCCCGCCCCTAACTACCTTTTACATGGAAAAGTTTTTGAAAATTTTGTTTTTCTTCAAAATTACTGTAACGATTTTGGTTAAAATACCACACATTAAAGACATTTCCATCACAAATAAAATGTATATCTTGAATTTTCTGGGAATAGCCTCTGTTTATTCCGAATGAATTTTGCTGAATTTTGCATAACGAGTAAACCGTTAGAGATAGACAAATACGTACTGCACAAAATATGTAGATCTCGTTAAAATACACAATTTACGTGATACACAATTTTTTTACCGTTTTCGAGATATTCCTTGCTTTTAGCTTCAGTTGTAAAGTTGCTTTTCTGAGACAGGAAGTGTCCGTTTTTCTTTTATTCTACTCCTGTCCAAGCAAAGAAGCGATTTGCAGTGACAATTGCCAAACGACAGCTTTTAAAACATTTGACTGTCACTTTAGTATAGCGCATTCCTTTAGTTCCCTTCTACTTATAAGGAACAAAGTAATAACATTCTGCTAATGTTTATCTCGATTAGTATGGTGTGGAAAGGTCTTTTGTAAGAAGTTTGTTTGTAGAGCAGCTAGAGAAAGTCATGTGAGTGCATAGCACATTTTTACTTTCTCTACTCGTACTATGTTCATGTGTATAGAGAAGTTATTGCACTCCACCCAAAAATTCGATACCGAGATTTTACCGGAAATATATGTTTTAGGTCCCCTGTATCAAAAAAAAAAAAAAAAATTCACAAACAGGTCCGTATGTCGGCGTGTCCATGTGACTGTGAACAAATTGAAAATTCGGTAAAATACCAAACGTTTTTCGAAAGTTTTTATTTTCTCAAAAATGGCTGTAACGATTTTGATTAAAACATGAAATATTAAATATATTTACCTGACAAATAAAATGTATATGTTGAATTTTTTGGGAATAGCCTCTGAAGACTGTTTTATACACAAACAATTTGAAGCACTTTAAAACACACAATTTATGTTATATGAATTTTTTTCACGGAGTTGATCGTTTTTGAGATATTCCTTATTTTTGGTTTCAGCTTTAAAAATTATACTTTTCTCACACAGGACTTTGTCAACTCCTGTCCATACAAACAAAGGAACTTCTGTCACATAGCAACCAGCTTTTGACTATCACTTTAACCTATGATACTCCCTTATTTCGCTTCTACTTACAAGGAAGCAAGTAATAAGAATATTTCTGCTAATTTTTCTTGATTAGGATTAAGTAAATAGAACAATAAGGTTTTTAACAATAATTTATTGCAGAAATATAGAGAGAGTGATGTGAATGTTACACATCAGATTTTTTTTTTTTAAGATATGCCGTCGTGCTTGTATAATTTATCAATTTAACAGTTGGTTTTGATTATTATTCACTGTTACCTTAGTTACTTGGAGTAACTAATGAACTTTGTCTTGTTAATGTCTTTATCTCGCGTATCGTCGGCTGTGATGGATTACGTTCGCGCAATTTCACGCTGCGCGCACTTAACTAAGACAAATTGTTGCGTTACTTCGGCGTATGGCGGAACAGTAAACAAGTTACCGGAACAGATGAGCAGTGGTCGCTATATTTATACTACCATGACGCAAAGAAAATAAACATAAGCCACAAAAATATAAAATAAAATAGTATTAGTATTAAATGTTTCATTAGTTTAACAAACCTGAAGTGTTTTATTCACCTAACTCTTTCTAGCTGTCCCATATATAAACTGTTCTTATTATACATTACACATGTACTTAGTGGAAATGGGATTTTCATAATACGAGGTACGTCCAGAAAGTAAGTTCCGTTTGGTAATAAAATTAAGTTGTGTACAGATACAGAATAATTATTTACTGCACAAAATTCTACAACTCTTAAACTACTTTTCCACATAACTGCCGAAATTTTGCAGGCATTTGTCATAGCGTGGCACAAGTTTTTGTATACCTTCTTCATAGAAGTTTGCCACCTGTACCCAACGTGAGCAAAGTTTACGAAATTTCAGTTTTTCGCTAACAATTTCATGAATCAGTGATCGTGAGCTTTGGGGAAATATCATAGCGAGAGCACTAATTGTAAACTTGCGATTTTCCTGGAGCTTGTCATCAATCGCGTGAACCAGTTCTTCCGTAACCAAAGATGGACACCCACTTCGTTTTTCACTTCACAACGTCCTTCATTGAACTGTCGGACCCATCTTCTCACCATTGAATCACTCTTCGCATGATGTCTGTAAACTTCGCAAATTTTCACTTTCCTAGCATTTAGAAAACGAATCACAGATCTGATTTCACAAGCGGCGGGATTTTCAATCAACACCGACATTGTAAACAAGCACAACAAAGCGTATGTGGCTGACAGTGATCTCAAAATGGCGCACGTTTCTTCTCCTTGATACAGAGCGTCTACCGCGCATGTGCGGAACTTAGATCGCAGCGCTGCAGCGGAGATATATTGAAACGGAACTTACTTTCTGGACGTACCTCGTATTTTGCTATTTTCATGTTTTAATTGCATATTAATATGCCGAATCTCCCTCTCATTTTGGGGCGACTTTCATAGAACTATACTAGTTGTAAGTACGTTTAAAATAATCCTGCTTAGTAATTTTATAGAATAGTTTAGTACAGTCACTTAGTAAAACGATCATAACTTAGTAAGCTTTAGTGTTAGAGAACAATTCGTTTTCTTATTTCGATCGGAAAGTTCTACTCTAAAAATAGGCATTATTTTTATAACTAAAGGTAAACAAATAAAATAAGGAGTTAAAAAAATTATTCAATTTAATAAACCTCCTCCAATAACAGCAAAAATTATTAATTCTAACAGCAGCATTGGCGTCGCGCTCATATTTCCTTCATGTGACAGCTTTGAAGTGTTGCGAAGTTGTGTTTGGAAAGTTAGGTTATATTTTTACTTTCCCTATACGTACTATGTACATAGTGGATAGAGAAGGTATTGTAATGCACCCAAAACTTCGAACAGCAGTTTTGGAAAAAGCACCGTGTGTGTGTCTGTGAACAGCATAGCTCAAAAACGAAAAGATTGTTAATACCAAATTTGGTATTTAAGTTTGCTATCTTCCAAGGATGCGACACGAACATTTTTAAGAAAATTCTCCCACCCCAAACTACCCTTTACATGGAACTTTTTTCGAAAATTTTGATTTTCTCTAAAATGGCTCTAACAATTTTGATAAAAGCAACGTATATTAAAGATATTTGCCTGACAAATAAAATATATATCTTGAATCTTCCGGGAATAGCCTGTGAAGACTACTTTATTCTGGATGAATTTTACGGAATTTTGCATAACTGCTAAACCGTAAGAGATGGACAAAAACCTACCACACAAAACATATAGTGCACATCAAAACACACAATTTATGTGTATACATATTTTTCATGGAGAAGGTCGTTTTTGAGATTTTCCTTGTTTTTTGGTTTCAGTGATGAAAAACTTAATTTTTCTCATACAGGAATTTGTCAACTCCTGTCCATACAAATAAAGGAACTTTAGTCACATAGCAACCAGCCTTTGACTAACACTTTAACCTATGGTACTCCCTTATTCCTCTTCTACACAAGGAAGCAAGTAATACGACTATTTCTGCTAATTTTTTTGTGGATTATCATGAAATAAATAGAAGCACAAGCTTTTTATCAATAATTTGTTGCAGAGATGTAGAGAAAGTCATGTGAATGGTGCACACCAGATTTTTTTTTTTTTTTTTTGCATTCAGGCGGACCTAAAGCATGTATTTCCAGTGAAATCTCGGTATCGAGTTTTTGTGTGGAGTGCAATACCTTCTCTATGTACATAGTACGTGAAGAGAAAGTAAAAATTAAGTAGTTTAAAATTGAAACTAATAACAAGAAATATCTCGAAAACGGTCAACTCTACAAGAACAAGTATATGACAAAAATTATGGTTTAATGAGATCTACATTTTTGTGTATGGAATCCTAGAGTGATAGGAGAAGAATTAGGCATGCAAAGGATTTTGAAATAATTGATATTAACGAGTTTGTGAAAAGAAGGAACAATGGAATTATGATATTAAAAGAGTGAAAGATGATGGCAGAATGGTAAAAATCTGATGTGTTCCATTCACATGACTTTCTCTATATCACTGCAACAAATTATTCTATTTACTTCATCTAATAGAGCAAAACTTGGCAGAAATAGTCTTATTACTTGCTTCCTTGTTAGAAGAAGCGAAATAAGGGAGTACCATAGGTTAACGTGATAGTCAAAAGCTGGTTGCTCTGTGACTGAAGTTCCTTTGTTTGTATGGACACGAGTTCACAAAGTCCTGTATGAGAAAAGTATAAGTTTTTTATAGCTGAAACCAAACACAAGGAATATCTCAAAAAGAATCAACTCCACGAAAAAAATGTGTATAACATAAATTGTGTGTTTTAAAGTGCTCTTCATTTGTTGCCTGGTAAGTTTTTGTCCATCTCTTACGGTTTAGCAGTTATGCAAGATTCCGTAAAATTCACCCAGAATAAAGTAGTCTTCAGAGGCTATTCCCAGAAAATTCAAAATATACATTTTATTTGTCAGGTAAATATCTTTAATATACGAAATTGTAATCAAAATCGTTAGCCATTTTTTAGAAAATCAATATTTTCGGAAAAAGTTTCATGTAAAGGGTAGTTTGTGGTGGGCGGATTTTTGTCAAAATCTTTGTGTCGCATCCCTGGAAGATACTAAACTTAAATACAAAGTTTGGTAATTTACGGACTTTCCGTTTTTGAGCTATCGTGTTCACGGCACACGGACACACGGACCTTTTTCTGAAAATACGTTTTTTGGATACAGGGGACCCTAAAACATATATTTCCGGTGAAATCTCGGTATCGAATTTTTTTGGGTGGAGTGCAATACCTTCTCTATACACTATGTACATAGTGCGTATAGAGAAAGTAACTAGACAGAAGATCTGCAGTCAAGATCTCGTAATTATCCGGGATTAAGCGTAAAGAAAGAGAAGTTTATAAGAAGAAGATATTCTACATAGCCACCAAAGAACACTACTACGTTCTGGTATTTCAGTTTTACAGCCGCATGAAGTCCCAGCCCAAAAAAAGCGACTGGGCGTCATAAATGTCCCCAACAAAAAAGAAGAGGAAGTAATGAACGAAGATGTAGAGATCATTGTGGAGGCGAGCACGGAGCTTGTGTTACCAAATCGCACCAGTGTTGCCAACATATGATTATTGTTTCCGTCATACCAACATAAAAAAATCTGATGTGTTCCATTCACATGGCTTTCTCTACATCTCTGCAACAACTTATTGTTAAAAAGCCTATGTTTCTATTTATTTCATGCTAATCTAGAAAAAATTAACTGAAATAGTTTTATTGCTTACTCCCTTGTAAGTAGAAGCGAAATAAGGGATTACTAGTGGTTAAAGTGATAATCTAAAGCTGGTTGCTATGTGAATGAAGTTCCTTAGTTTGTATGGACAGGAGTTGATAAATTCCTGTATGAGCAAGGTATGTTTTTCAAAGCTGAAACCAAAAACATGGAATATCTTAAAAACAATCAACTCCACGAAAAAAATTTATATTAGATAAATTGTGAGTCTTAATGTGCTCTACATTTATTTCCTGATACATTTTTGTCTATCTCTTACGGTTTAGCAGTTATGCAAAATTCCGTAAAATTCATCCAGAATAAGTCTTCAGAGACTATTCCCATAAAATTCAAAATATACATATTATCTCTGAGGTAAATGTCTTTAATATACGATATTTCAATCAAAATCGTTAGAGCCATTTTCGGTAGAATACAATTTTTCGAAAAAAGTTCCATGTAAAGGCTAGTTGGGGGCGGGGGGATTTTCCTCCAAATCTTCGTGTCGCATCCCTGGAAGATACCAAACTTAAATACCACGTTTGGTATGCAACGGTATTTTTGTTCTTGAGCTATGCGGTCCACAGGCATACACAAACAAATCCACACATGCCTACACGGCCCTTTTTCTAAAATGTTTTTTTTTAGGATTCAGGGTGATCCAAGACATGTGAAATCTCGGTATCAATTTTTGGGTGGAATGCGATATCTTCCTTATACACTATGTACACAGTACGTGTGGAGAAAGAAATAAAAAGAAAATCTGATGTGTTCCATTCACATGACTTTCTCTATATCTCTGTAACAAATTATTGTTAATAAGCTTATTCTTTTATTTATTTCATGCTAATCGAGAAAAATTAGCAGAAATGGTCTTATTTCTTGCTTTGTTGTAAGTAGAAGCGAAATAAGGGAGTACCATATGTTAAAGTGAAAGCCAAAGACTGGTTGCTATGTGACCGAAGTTCGTTTGTTTGTATGGACACGAGTTGGCAAATTTGAGCTATGCTGTTCCCCCCCCCCCCCACACACACACACACACTCACGCGAGCGCGCGCGGACATTTTTCTAAAAATGCTTTTTTTGATTTTCAGGCTGTCTCAAAACACTTATTTCTGGTAAAATCTCGGTATCGAATTTTTGGGTGCATTACAATACCTTCTGTATACACTATGTACATAGTACGTATAGAGAAAGTAAAAATTTACATCACATAAAAAACACAACTTATGCCACATACATTTTTTCGTAAAGTTGATCGCTTTTTAAATATTCCTTGCTGTTGGTTTCAGCTTTAAAAACTTATAGGTACTTTTCTCATACAGGAATTTGTCAAATACAAAGAAACAAAGGAACTTCAGTCACATAGCAACCAGCTTTTGACTATCACTTTAACCTATGCTACTCCCTTATTTCGCTTCTACTTTCAAGGAAGCAAGTAATGACCATTTCTGCTAATTTTTTGTCGATTAGCATGAAGTAAATAGAAGAATAAGCTTTTTAACAATAGTTTGTTGCAGATGTAGACTATGTGAATGGAATGCATCAGATTTTTTTCCTTTAAAGTTTTAAAACTAAGAATTAATTTTGGTTTACAAGATCAGTTTTTGATTACTTTCTCTAGCACGTATGTACATACAATATACATAGTAGCTAGAGAAGGTCTTGTATTCCAGCTAAAATTTTGGTTTCGAAATTTCACCGGAAATGTATATGTTTTAACGTCCCGAGTCCGACAAAGCATTTTTAGAATGTATGTATGTGTGTGTGTTTGTGTGGACAGCATCGCTCAAAAACGAAGAGACCTAAATACCAAACTTGGTATTTATGTTTAGTGTCCTCCAAGAATGTGACACGAAGATTTTCAAGAAAATCCCCCCCCCCCCAACAAACTACCTTTTATATGGAAAAATGTTTGAAGATTTTGATTTTCTCAAAAATATTTCTTAACGATTTTAATTAAAACACCGCACATTAAATATATTTACATGACAAATAAAATTATATCTTGAATTTTCTGAGAATAGCCGCTGAAGGCCTCTTCATTCTGGCCAACTTTTAAATTATTGCTAAACCGTAAGAGATGGGCAAAACCTTAGTACATGAAAAACGTAGATCTCATTAAAACACACGATTTTCCATAGACGTTGTGTGTATAGTTAACTATTTCCGACAATTTACATGTTATAATTTGTTTTTCTTTTTTTATACCTGGCCATGCAGAGAGAACCGAATTTCACTTAGATGTCAGTTTGATTATCGCTATAACTTAGTTTTGTCTCTTATTTCCTAAGTAATAAGACCAATTCTGTTAATGTTTATCTCGATTAGCATGAAGTAGATATGAGGGCTGTCCCAGAAGTACCCGACATAACAAAAAAGACAAAAAAATTTTGGGAAAAACATCTTTATTTCTCTACATATTCTCCTTTCAGCTTGATACACTTTTCCCAGCGACATTGAATAGCTTCGATACCCTGTTTATAGTGAGAACTATCGAGGTCTGCAAAATAGCCATCAACCGCAGACTGCACCTCTTCATTGTTGGCAAATCTTCTACCACCAAGTAATTTCTTCAAGTTTGGAAACAGTAAAAACCAGAAGGGGATAAATCTGGCGAATATGGTGCATGAGGAACTAATTCGACCTTTAACTCATTGATTTTGGCCGTTGCAATAGTGGATGTGTGAATGGGTGCATTTTCTTGATGAAACAAAGCTTTCTTTTTCGCTAAATCCAGCCATTTTTGCTCGGTTTCACCATACAAACGCTGCAACAAGTTTTCATAATATTCGCCGTTGATTACTTTTCCTTTTTTGAAATAATGAAAATTATCCCTCGTGCGTCCCAGAAAACTGACGTCATGACCTTGCCTGCAGATAGAATGTCTTCGCCCTCTTTGGAGCCGATTCTCCCCTTCCAATCCACTGTTATGATTATTCCGTCGTCTCAGGCGTGAAATGATGGACCCAAGTTTCATCCATTTTTTGAATCGACGCAAAAACGCAGCTTTGTTGCAGCGAAACATTGTCAAACATTTGACTGAAACATCCTCATGACGCTGTTTTTGATCTATTGTGAGCAAACGCGGCACCCACCTTACACACAACTTTCTCATATCCAAATTTCCAGTCAGTATGCGATGTACAGAACTTTTTGAAATGCCTGAAATGTCTGCTAGCTTGCATACTTTCAGTCGACGGTCATCCAATACCATTTTGTGGATTTTCTTTATTTCTGGACTGGTAACCTCATTTGGTCGACCACTGTGATGTTCGTCTTGGCAGCTCGTACGGCCGCACTTAAACTCTGCCACTCATTGTTGCAAACAAAAGTAAATATAGATCAGATTTAACCTGTCAAATGAAAGTATTGTATCACATAACGATGACCGGTTTTATCCATGTTTACAAATTCGCTGAGAGCATTCACTAAACTTGCCTCTCACCTAGACGGCCGGGGTTCGATCCCAAGCAACCGCATGTGAGATTTGTGGTGGGCAAAGCGGCGCTGGGGCGGGTTTTCTCCGGGTACTCCGGTTTCCCCCGCCATCGCATTCCACCGGTGCTCCATCATCATTCATGTATCATCAGTGTCATCGCCTGCGGTGCCATCAGTAGTTAAAGCGGGCGTTAAACACTACCAAAGAAGAAAAGAAAGCATTCACTAATGATGGCTGCCAAAAAAAAATACCAAACAATGTAAAATCGTCAAACTTCAAAGTTATGTTTCTAAGGTTACCATTGTTGATGTTTGAAACAAGGCTAGGTCGGTATTTCTGGAACAGCCTAAGTGGAAGCATGATCTTTTGTAAGAATAGTTTGTTGGCAAAGCACGTACGGAAAGTTATGTGAATGGAGCACAACAGTTTTTCAAACACACGTCAAGTATTCCAAAATTATGTTTTCCTTAACATCACTGTCACCGAAACGTGACTTGAATTCAAAACCTGTTCTTGAATTATGTCATTAATGAGTGAACGCATATTAGTATTGTAATGGTTCTCGTTAAAATTGCTTCTAAATTTTAAACAGAGTGCTTTGTTTATACTGTTTTATTTATTTAGGAATACAGACGTAAAAGTATTTAAACAATGAATGCAATGCACTACATAAAAACAATCTGATGTGCTCCATTCACATGACTTTCTCTACATCTCTGTAACAAATTATTGTTAGTAAGCTTATTCTTTTGTCTATTTAATGCTAAAACAACAGAAACGGTAAGTAGGAGGGAAATAAGGGAATACACTAGGCTAAACCGACAGTCAAATGTTTGAAAATGTGGTTGCTATGGGATTGAAATCCTTTTCGTTTCGTGACCAAGTTACGATATGAGAAAAGTATAAGTATTTTAAAACTGAAATCAATAGTAAGGAATATGTTGCAAACGGCCAACTCCACAAAAATAGTTAACATGACATAAATTGTTTTGTTTTATCATGATCTACATTTTTGAGTAGAAAATTTTTGTCTATCTCTTACCGTTTACCAGTTATGAAAAATTCAATAAAAATCTTCCAGAATAAAGATGACTTCAGAGGCTATTTCCTGAAAATTCAAGATATTATTTTATTTGTTATTAAATATTTTAATATACGAGATTTTAAACAAAATCATTAGAGCCACTTTTGAGAAAATCAAAATTCTGGAAAATGTTTCCATGCAAAGTGTAGTTGGAGGTGAGGTTATTTTCTTGAAAATCTTCGTGTCGCTTCCTTGGAAGATACTTAACTAAATACAAAGTTTGGCATTTAACGGACTTATCGTTTATGAACTATGATGCCCCTCTCACATACACGGACAGTTTTCTAAAAACACTTTTCTTTTGGTTTGAAAGGGTCTCAAAACATACATTTCCGGTAAAATCTAGGCATCGAATTTTTGGATGCAATACAATATCTTCTCTATGCACTATGTGCATAGTACGTGTAGAGAAAGTAATAATATAAATTCCTGAATGCATCTAATTCTTTATGCTAATGTTTTTCAAAACTTTTCGAAGGTAAGTGTGTATAATAAATATTTTGAGCAATATTACAATTTTATTATCATTTTCAACTGGTAAGGACTTTATATAGGATGATTCAAAAATACTTTTAAAACGTTTAGAGACAGGTTCCTTACATTAAAGTAAGAAAGAATCGTATTAATTCATGACCCAAAACTCTTCGTTCTCGATTTTTGGGTTCCAAAATATTAATCAAAACATTTTAAAATTACACTTTCTACTTTTTTGAGTTTTTAGTTAGTTCTCACTTATAGAAAATGATCCATTTGCCCTCCTCTTGCGTCTAGACATGCATGTACTCGTCGAAGCATGGAATGTCAAACACTCCCCAGTCGGTGTCGTATGATTTCGTAGGGTTTCACGACACGTGTATTAAACATTTCTTCGTCCGGGATGTCTACTGGATAAACCAATGGTTTAAGGCGCCCCCAAAAGATAAAAATCCAAATGATTGAGGTCGGGGAACGTGCAGGCCATGGAACTGGTCCTCATCTACCCATCCATTTGTCATGTTAGATACCAGACTAAAATGTGCTAAATCATCATGCATAAACCACATGTTTCTTCTTATTTGCAGAGAGATTTTGTAATACGTCTGGGAGAGCGTGCTGAATGAAGTCTCTATACAACATTTGTAAGGCGTGCTGGGGGAATGCATTAAACATTATAGGCTAGACTCGGAAAGCCGTTAAAGATGGCTTTTATTAAAAATGAAAACGAAGTATATATATTTATGTTTCTTATTTTAATGTTCCGGAATCCATCCCCAAACATTGTAAAAGCATTTTTGAATCACCCTGTATATTGTATATTTTTCTCCACAACTCTTCATTTTTAGCCAAACTGGTTACAATCTGCTCACAAATGTCTTTCCCAACCATTCTGCCGTATACCTTCTTTTCGACGTTCGCTGCGCCCAAACTACAGCTCGCTATTAAATTCCTGAAAAACTCGTATAACATTTTCATGAGAATCATTCCCGACGAAAACTGCACGGCGGCAAGGTGTCGTTGTCCATTTTTATATATGTTGGTCACATGACTGGAAATTTCCAGAAGCCGTCGCACGTGCAGTGCTGCAGATGTTAACCAAACTCACTCAGGTTTGATAATGCGCGTCTTCAACGCCAAAGAATATTCCGAAAGAACACCTGTCCGCTGGCACAGGGATAACAATCACAGGTGCGATGTCAAAAGAACTTACCGCGGCACAGGTGTCCACTAACGCACGTGTGTAAAAATGGAGGTCAACAATCAACTGACTTACTAAGCAAACCGTACACACACACACGTTCAGCGATTACGACCGCAGCGTGTAGTCGTAATATTTTAATGCCTGGGTAGTGTGGTGATAGCGTGTCTGCCTCACATTCAACAGGTCGCGAGTTCGAATACCACTTAGGAAAATGCTTCAGTTTTTATTTTCTCTACGCGTAATATGTACATAGCGTATTGAGAAGGTATTGCACTCCACCTAAAAATTCGATACAGCGATTTCACCGAAAATATATGTTTTAGGGTCCCTTGTATCCAAAAAAATTCATTTTCAGAAAAAGGTCCATATGTTTGTGAACACGATAACTCAAAAACGAAAAATCAGTAAAATACCAAACTTGGTATTTAAGTTTAGTATCTTCCAGAGGTGCGACACGAAGATTTTGAAAATAAATCCTCTCACCCT
The DNA here is from genome assembly GCA_030762935.1 of Hymenopus coronatus. Classification (NCBI taxonomy): domain Eukaryota; kingdom Metazoa; phylum Arthropoda; class Insecta; order Mantodea; family Hymenopodidae; genus Hymenopus; species Hymenopus coronatus. Next base: position 68,957,810 of record CM060884.1, read on the forward strand.
AAAATACCCTTTGCATGGATCTTTTTTCAAAAATTTTGATTTTCTCAAAAATGGTTCTAACGATTTTTATTAAAATATCACTTGTTAAAAATATTTACTTAATATATAAAATGTAGATCTTCAATTTTCTGGGAATAGCCTCTGAAGACTGCTTTATTCTTGATGAATTTTACGGAATTTTGCATAACTGCTAAACCGTAAGAGAGAGACAAAAACTTACCACACAATAAATGTAGAGCACTTTAAAACACACAATTTATGTTATGTATCTTTTTTGCGTGGTCGTCTCCTTAGCGCGGTGCGCAGCTGCTTACCAAGCGGGAGACCTGTGTTCGATTCCCAGTACCGGCGTGGGGATTTTTGCCCCGCTGGGAGACCTGGCCCGGGGCGCACTCAGCCTCGTGAGGTCCCTGGGGGGGGGGCCGATTGAGGAGCTGCTTGATTTGAGGCGCTGATCACGTCTCACCCTCCAATACTGCACCCCATCCGTGACGTCTGTCATGGACCGAGATGGGGGACGCAGCGGCCGGGCGGTAGGCCAAGGTTCCTTGTGAGCTGTCGTGCCATGGAGTTACCTTTTTTGCGTGGAGTTCATCGTTTTTTTTCAGCAAGTAATAAGACTATTTCTGCTATTTTTTCTCGTTTAGCATGAAGTAAAAAGAAGTATAAGCTTTTTAACATTAATTTGTAGCAGAGATATAGAGAGGGTCATGTGAATGCAACACACCAGATTTATTTTTCCCAATTTTGGCCTCTTTCATTAATTCATCTCTTTCCCTTGACATTCGAGATTTTCTTTGCTACCATCTCATATGTTAACATATAATATTTTGATGACAAACAAATGTTTACCTTGAATCTTCTGCGAAAAACCCTCTGAAGAGCTCTTCTTTCTGGATGACTTTTGTATAACTGGTAAACTTTAAGCAATGTTTTTTTGTTGTTTTTTTTTTTTCGTGGTCAGTTAACCCTCCCCGTATGTGGGACTTACATCCCGGATGCCTAAGGGTAAGAAGACTGTTGGGGAGCCAACGACACGAAACCACAGAATGGAAAATCTGGAACGAGTGGTCGGCCAGTAGCCAAACGTGAACGCGAGGAAGTTGGTGATATGAAATGCAAGTGAAATGGATGATGGAGCAGTTGGTGGAACGAGTGGCGGGGTAAACCGTAGGACCCGAAGAAAATCCGCTTCGTTTATCACAAATCTTATATGCGGGCACTCTCGCCGCCTAGGTGGGAGGAGAGCGGTCTAATACTCGGCCACGGCTCCGCCTCTTAAGAAATTTACTGCACAAAAATTGTAGATCTCCTTGAAATACACAATTTGTCATATACTCTTTTTGTATAGTTAACCGTTACCAAAATATTCTTAGTAAATTGTTTCAGTTTTAAACTATTTAAATGTTTTTAAAACGGAAAGTTATATATGTTTCATATCTATTTTGTTTTACTGCTGTCTACACAAATAGATACAAATTTCAATTGTTTTCACATAGCAACCAGCGTTTAAAATATTTGACTATCATTTTAACCTAGTGTATTCCACTTATTTCCCTTATACTTACAAGGAAGCAAGCAATAAGACTAATGCTATGTAAGCGCAGAGTGTAAGAGACACCATTCACAATGCAATCGTAACCGCAACGCAAGAAGTTGGTACGGGTTTCTAGATCCGCAAGTTACAAACTGAATAACATAACCAACAATATCACATAAGAAAATTCATTCAATCTTTTACAAATAAATATATTATAAAATTACATACTAACAACTGACGATCGCAGCAGTGACGTAACAATAATTACTCATTCAAAATTATTGAAAATATTACAAGCATAGAGACTTCAGAAAGCGATAAAGCTACAAATTTAATGAACTAAGAAGTATCTCTCTGCGTCTTCGATTTATGAGAACCAAGAAATCTAGACACAGATGATAGTTACATTCATTAATCAAAGAAGGATTCGCAAGGAGACTGTCATAACCTCTTGAGGGAAATTAGAGATGGCGCGGCAATGCACGGCCAAATAGAAAGGCATGCATGTACAGCAGGCCCTGTAAAGTCTCGCAGTGCGGTCGTCTCTTATTTCGTAGGCAATGCATAGAGAAAAGAAGCAGAATTCCTCCTCTTTGCTTGCAACGCAAGGATAGAGTTTGGAGTTTACAAATTCTTGCGTTGCATTGCATTGCATTGCGTCTTGCGTGTTTCTATGTGAATGCTTGCATTAAATAATACGAGTCCAAACCCTTGTGCTTACGTTGTGTCTGCGCTTGCATTTCATTGTGAATGCAGCATATTTCTGCTAACGTTAATATCGGTTTGCATGATGTAGATAAAAGAATAACCTTTTGTAAGAATGGTTTGTGGAGTGGCTGGGGTAAGTTATATGGATGTTTTATTATGAATTTGAATTCTGAAGTTTTTGGACGAATTTCACACGGTCGTTTTCATGAAGCATCTTGAGTGTTCTGAAGGCCACATTTATCTGCTGGTATTTTTAAAATTCTCATTAACAGCCATCAAAACCACACGAAACTTGTCTATTTCCAGTTTAAGAATCTATCTGAGACATGGATGTTGCATCATTAATATTCCCTGTCTTTTTCCATGGACAGGAACCCAGTATTCTGTATACTCTCTTTAAATCGAGACACATCCTGATTTATCCTCACCATTAATTTGGTAATAACCAAGACCGGTCCCTCGCTCCCACTTAGGAGCAGAGTCTGCATTTTTATTTCCAGCTACTTTAGTACGCCCAGCGAGCCGCTAGAGGAATTCTATTGCATTTCCCAAGTCTTTCTCGACGTTGCTTAATAATCTTTCGCTGTCTGATAGTATATCCAGATACTATAACTCTTGTCCTCCACACGATATCTGAAGAGATACGAGGTAGGTTCCAAAAAATTCTGGCCCGAATACTTTTTAATTTCTCTATATCATGTACATAGTGTATAGAGAAGGTATTGCACTCCACCCAAGAATTCGATACCGAGATTTTACCGGAAATATATGTTTTGGGACCCCCTGAATCCCAAAACAAATATGATGTGTTCCATTCACATGACTTTCTCTACCTTTCTGCAACAAATTATTGTTAAAAAGCTTATCCTTCCATTTATTTCATGCTAATCGATAAAAAATTAGCAGAAATAGTCTTATTACTCGCGTCCTTGTAAGTAGAAGCGAAATAAGGGAGTACCGATGGTTAAAGTGACAGTCAAAAGATGGTTGCTATGTGACTGAAGTTCCTGTTTGAGAAAAGTATAAGTTTTTCAAAGCTGAAACCAAAAACAACGAATATCTAAAAAACGATCAACTCCACGAAAAAAATTATATGACATAAATTGTTTGTTTTAATGTGCTTTACATTTTTTGTGTGTTACATTCTATTACGGTTTAGCAGTTATGCAAAATTCCATGAAATTCATCTAGAATAAAGTAGTCTTCACAGGCTGTTCCCAGAAAATTCAAGATATACATTTTGTGTGCCAGGTACATATCTTTAATATACGATATTTTAATCAGAATCGTTATTCATTTCTAAGAAAATAAAATTTTTCAAAAAAGTTCCAGTAAAGGGTAGCTGAGGGTGCGAGGATTCTCTTGAGAATCTTCGTGTTGTTTCCTTGGAAGATACTAAACTGAAATACCAAGTTTGGTATTCAACGGTCTTTTTGTTTTTGAGCTATGCTGTCCACAGACACACATAGGGACCTATTTTTCCGAAAATGCTTTTTTGGATTCAAGGGAACCCAAAACATATATTTCCGGTGAAATCTCGGTATCGAATTTTTGGATGCATTACAATACCTTCTTTATACACTATGTACATAGTACATGTAGAGAAAGTAAAAACTAAAAATCCGTTAACTAACCAACTTGATACTTAAGTTTAGTATCATCCAAAGATGCGCAGCGAAGATTTTCAGGAAAATCTTCCCACCGCAACTAGCCTTTATATGGAACATTTTTCTAAAATGCTAATTTTCTCAGAAATTACTCTAAAGATTTTGATTATAATGTCATATCGTTAAGATATTTTCATGACAAACGAAATAAATATCTTCCCTTTTCTGGGAATAGCCTCTGAAGACCACTCCATTCTGGACGACTTTTCTATAACTGATAAACCGTAAGAGATACACAAAAACGTATTACCGTTAAAAATCTACTTCTCATTAACTCACAGTTTATGTCATACAGTTTTGTTTTGAGTTTTAATGTACTTAAAATTTTCTCACACGGGAGACATGTATCTTATAGCCTCTCTTTTGTTTTTTCTTATTGAGCAAAGGGAACCGAATTCCAATTGTTTCACTTAGTGGAGCATAATGAAGGGCTCGAAAAAGAATTCTTCAGGCCCTTGTTTGAGCAGAGTGCTGCAATGCAGGGGTACCAACATTATTGGCATTGCTTACCTCACAAATGGACACGCGTGTCTGAAATTAGTGGAAATTTACACGACCCATTTAGAATAAAAGTCAACAAGGATTCGGTTAAGGACATCTGAGGGCAACATTTCACCGGCTCTGAATGTTACATCCGAGAACGGGCCACACGTGGCGAGGTCACCCCGAAGTGCAGCAAGGATGCTATTTGTTCAGCAACTTTCTTCCGCGTTGTCTGCCTCCCAATTAATAGATCCAGGGTTTGAATCTCGGTCAGGGTGAGCTAGGATTAGGGCCTCCAGGGTTTTGGGGGCACAATACCGGACATAGGCCCTGGAATTATTGGTAAAAAGCATATTCTTCTATCTACCTTATCGTAATCGATATAAACATTAGCAGAAATGCTTTCTTTTAAGTAAAAGGGAAATAATGGAAATACATTAGGCTAAAATGATAGTCAAATGTTTTAAAACAAATAACAAGGAATATCTCAGAAATGGTCAATTGTACGAAAAAAAAAAAAAAACGTTAATGATATAAATTGTATGTTTCAACGTGATCTATATGTTTTGTGGAGTAGGTTTTTGTCTTTTACGTTTTACAAGTTACACGAAATTCAGAAGAAAAAAAATCACTCTAAATAAAGAGGATTTTAGAGGCTATTCCCAGAAAATTGAAGATATACATTTGTCGTGTAAACATCTTTAATATACGTTATTTTAGTCATCCTTAGCCATTTGTGAGAATAGCAAAATTTTCGAAACACTTCTCCATGTAAAGGGTAGTTGGAGGTGGGGGAATTTCTTGAAAATCTTCGTGCTGCATCCATCAAAGGTACTGAACTTAAATACCAAATATAGTATTTAACGGACTTTTCGTTTTTGAGCTATGCTGCCCACACAGACACACACGGGCATTTTTCTAAAAGTGCTATTTTTGGATTCAGGGGGTCCTAAAACATGTATTTCTGGTGAAATTTCGGAATCGAAATTTTGGGTGCATTACAATACCTTCTCTATACACTATGCACATAGTACGTGTTGAGAAAGCAAAAACTAACATTTCAAATTGAAATCAGTAAACAAGGATCTAGAATTTTGAAAACAAGAATTAAGGTGTAAATGAATTAAAATACTAGTTTAATAAGCAAAATATTTTAAAAAGAATTATTACTGGAAAACCAGCAACTTAACAAATGCTGTTTTTTGTTCTATACCTGCTCTAAAGTACATCACTGGTTTCCAGCAGTAAAGTTCTACATTTATTACAATAAGTTTATTCTACCTATTAGTAATATAATTTATATATACATGTTTAACCTTTTACTTTCCACATTATTACTTCTATGAACATAGTGTATATAGAAGATATTGCATTCCACCAGAAAATTCGATACCGAGATTTCACCGGAAATACATGTTTTGGGGCCCCCCTGAATCCAAAAAAATCACTTTTACAAAAAGGACCGTGTGTGTGTATTTAAGTTTGGTATCGTCCAAGGATGCAACACAAAGTCGCTCAAGTAAATCCCCTCGCCTCCAACTACCCTTTACATGGAATTTTTTTTCGAAAATTTTGATTTTCTCAAAAACAGCTCTAATGAATTTTATTATAATATCGTACATTAAAGATATTTGCCTAACAAATGAAATGTATATCTTGAATTTTCTGGGAATAGCCTCTGAAGATTACTTTATTCTGGATGAATTATGCAAAATTTTGCATAACTGCTAAACCATAAGAGATGGACAACAACTTACCACACAAAAAATGTTGTGCAAGTTAAAACACACAATTTATGTTATATACATTTTCTTGTGGAGTTGATCGTTTTTAGATATTCCTTGTTTTTGGTTTAGGCTTTAAAAAACGTATACTTTTCTCATACAGAAATTTGTCAACTCGTGTCCATACAAACAAAGGAACTTCAGTCGCATAGCAACCAGCTCTTGACTTATCACTTTAACCTATGGTACACCCTAATTTCGCGTCTACTTACAGGGAAACAAGTATAAAGACTATTTTTGCTAGTTTTCTCTTGGTTAGCATTAAATAAATAAAAGCATTAGCTTTTTAAGAATCATTTTCTGCAGAGATGTAGAGAAAGTCATGTGAATGGAACATATCAGATTTTTTTATTTATGTTACAGTGCCCCTTGTGGCCCTTTGTCACCTATGTGACCTCAGGGAGGGAGAAATTAATAAATCAATAAGATTATTTATCAAAATATACCTGTATACACTCATTGATCTTCACCAATCACACGTGTCACAGACAGTACCTGCTTTTGCAGTGCTCAAAATAGTAAGCAATATTAAAATACAAGAAATTAAAAGAGTAAACACGGAAATAAAAGGACAAATAGATTAAAATACAGCAACTTAAAATGTACAGCACAAAATAAACCGCTTTCCGATGTATTAATGTACTCTATTATAGTAGACAAATACACTTAAGAGAAATGTGTACACACAGTACTTGTGATTATGGGTCTGGGAGGTCAAGCATGGGAATCGAACACACGGCTCCCGAATGTCAATCCCAGAAGAAACGCCTGAGTCTAATGGTTCAGCTACCTACTATGTACTCTCATAGCATTCGGTAGAAAAACTAAAGTTCAATATCCCTTTTTCAAAAGAGATCTCTAAAAATTTAGGAGAGTTAAAGACCCAATGAATTTGCTCAAGATATTCCCCTGCGTTGTATACTCCTCAACATTTTCCAGGGGGAATTTAAAGGTTGAAAGGTACGCACAGTTCAGAATCAAGCGGAAGACACGCATTTTTATCGCGAGCCGCCACTGATGTAGGATTCAAAACCAAGAGATAGACAAGTGGTTCTATCGCGAGCCGCCACTGATGTAGGATTCAGAACCAAAAGATAATCAAGTGCCTTTATCGCAAGCTGCCACTGTTGTAAAATTCAGAAACAAGAGATAGACACGCGTCTTTATCGCGAGCCACCACTGATGTAAGATTCAGAACTAAGAGATAGACACGTGTCTTTATCGCGAGCCGCCACTGGTGTAAGGTTTAGAACAAAGCGGAAGACGCGTTTTTATCGGTAGCCGCCACTGAAGCACAGTTCAGAATCAAGCGGAAGAGACTGCCTTTATCGCGAACCGCCTCTAATGTACGGTTCAGAATCAAAGGGAAGACGCGTCTTTATCGCGAGCCGCCACAGAGGTAAGGTTCAGAACAAAGCGGAAGACACGTATGTTTGTTGCGAGTTGCCACCGTACGGTACAGAATCAAACAGAAGATACGTGTGTTTATCAAGAGCCGCCTCTGATGTAGGATTCAGAACCAAGCGATAGACATGTGTCTTTTACGCGAGCTGCCACTGATGTACGGTTCAGAACCAGATGGGAGACACGTGTTTATCGCTAGCCGCCACTGATCTGGGTTGAGAATCAAAGGAAGATACGAGTCTTTATCGCGAGCCGCCTCTGATGTAGGGTTCAGATTAGACACGTATGTTTATTGCGAGCCGCCACTGTACGGTACAGAATCAAACGGAAGAAACCCTCCTTTATTGCGAGGCGCTTATGACTAATTACTAATCGCTGAATCCATCTAATCGAAAACATGTTCTCTGGTAGAAGCATGACAGGGGAATGTCTTGTATAGGAACAGTGCTGACGCACTCTCTACATATATGTTCAACAGTTGGCAGTTACGTAATTTCTTTTCATGAGGAAGTGAAGATGAATAGTAAATCTGCCGGGCGAGTGGGGGAACTAAAGTCGTGATCGCTATAGAACATCCTTGGCCGGATAAATCGACCTTCGTTTTGTTGCAGCTCTTGCTTTGCAAGTGCATTTACCCATGAACTTGTTTTAGCATGCTATTGCTATTCGGGATTTTATTTTCCGTGCGGTAAGCGACGAGTAATCTGCATTAAGGTTTGGAAAGTTTCAGGCACACGGCAGTGTGGCCTGTTTGGCTTTAACCAATGCCTACTTTAAATAACTATTAGTAAAAATCTAATGTGTTCCATTCACGTGACTTTCTCTACATCTCTGCAAAAAATGTTTATTAAAAAGCTATTCTTCTATTTAATCCATTCTAATCGAGAAAAAATTAGCAGAAATGACCATATTACTTGCTTCCTTGTAAGTAGAACTTAAATACAGGAGTAATAGGATAAAGCGATAGCCAAATGTTTTAAAAGCAGGTTGCTATGTGATTGAAGTTCCTTAGTTTGTTCGCCAGGAGTTGACAGATTCCTGTATGAGAAAAGTAAAAGCAGATGTGTTCCATTCACATAGCTTTCTCTACATCTCTGTAATAAACTATTTTTAAAAAGCTTATGCTTCCATTTACTTCAGGCTAATTGAGAAAAAAATTAACAGAAATAGTCTTATTACTTGCTTGTAAGTAGAAGAGAGTAGAAGGGAGTACCATAGATTAAAGTGACAGTCAAAAGCTGTTTGCTGTGTGACTGAAGTTCCTTTGTTTGCATGGAGGAGTTGAGAAATTCCTGTATGAGAAAAGTATAAGTATTTTAAAACTGAAGCCAGGAATATATCAAAAACGACCAACTCCACGATAAACATACATATAACATAAATTGTTTGTTTTAACCAGCTCTGCATTAATATGAACTACGTTTTTGTCTATCTCTTACGGATTAGTAGTTATACAATATTCATCCAGAATAAAGATGTCTTCAGAGGCTATTCCCAGAAAATTCAAGATATACATTTTATTTTTCAGGTAAATATCTTTAATAAACGACATTTTAATCAAAACTTTTAGAGCCATTTTTGAAAAAATCAAAATTTTCGAAAATATTTCCATGTAAAGAGCAATTGGGGTGGGAGGGATTTTGTTGAAAATCTTCGTGTTGCGTCCCTGTGAGATACTACTTTACACCTAGTTTGGTATTTAAAGGATTTTTTTTGCTATGCTGTCCATAGACACACACAGACCTTTTTCTAAAATGATTTTTTGGGATCAGGACACTCCAAAACATTTACGGTGAAATCTCGATATCGAAATTTTGGGTAGAATACAATAGGTCTTGTAATATAGTGTACATGCGAGCTAGAGAAAGCAAAAAATCTGATGTGTTACATTCACATTACTTTCTCTACCTCTTTTACAAACGATTATTTTTTTATCTGCATCATGTAAGCCAGCTAAACATGACCAGAAAATGTCTTATTACTGACTTCTGGAAAGTAGAAAATATACTGTGCTAAAGCGACATTCAAATGTTTTAGAACCTTAAGACATGCGATTGTCATTCAAGTTGGGATATCTCACCAAGGTCAGGAATAAAACAAAAGAAAGATGAAATGGACGAGGACTTGAGAAAAGTTTTAAGTATTTTAAAATTGAGTCCAATAACACTAACACAAATGGTGTGCTTTAACGAAATTCCTTGTACATAGTAAGTGTAGAGAAGATGTTGCATTCCACCCAAAAATTCGATACCAAGATTTCACCGAAGATAGACGTTTTAGGGTCCCTTGTATCCAAAAAAGGTATTTTCAGAAAAAAGGTCCGTGTGTCTGTGGACAGCTTAGCTCAAAAACGAAAAAACCGTTAAACACTGTCCTTTATATGGAACAAATTTCGACATTTTGATTTTCTCAAAAATATCTCTAAGGATTTTTATTAAAATCTGTTAATTTTAGATATTTACATGACAAATAAAATATATATTTTGAATTTTCTGGGAATAGCTTTTGAAGACTATTTTATTCTGGTTGAATTTTACGGAATGTTGTATAACTGCTAAACCGTAAGAGATGGACAAAAACTTACAACATACGTAGAGCACAATAAAATATACACATTGTCATATACATTTTTTTTCGAGGAGTTGACCGTTTTCGAGATATTCATTGTTATGGTTTCAGTTTTAAACACTGGTCCGTAAAGAAACGGATTTCAATCCCAAAGCAACCACATTTTAAAACAATTGACTGTCGGTTAGGCCTAGTATATTAGTAATAAGACCGTTTCTGTTAATATTTACCGCGAATAGCTTTAAATAAATAAAAGAATAAGCACATTAAAATAATTTGTTATAGAGATGTAGAACACATCAGATTTTGCATATTTCATAGGGTCTGTTCTAAAATGTTTGGAATGACCCTCGTAATTATATGTATTTTACATGATAATGTAAGAATAGAAGTGATCCAATGTTTCAGTTTATTTTAAGAATTTATTTTATCACTCTGTTGCTGCGACGACAGAAGTTGGATTTCCTTTTGTGCATGTCTGTACACCTGATTGTTGCCCGCCAACAGTTCTTTGGAGCGCAGCCAAAAGACGGTATGATAAATGTGCAGCACATCTTCTGTTATCGGACACATCCCTTCAAAATTTATTCATTAATTAGAAGGCTTACCCGACTAGCCAGGATGGTATTTTACACCTTAGTGCCGAGTTAATTTCATCTACTGCCTTGCTCCGACTTCATAAAATTATTGTATAATGATCTAGACGGTAATAAATTATTATTGATTATCACAACATGCAGTGTCATGTTGAACAGATATCCTATTCTTTTTTACTTCCTCTATACGTACTATGTACATAGTGTATAGAGATGCTATTGCACTCCACCCAAAAATTCGATACCGAGATTTCACCGGAAATATGTTTTAGGGTTCCCTGTACCCAAAAAAAAGCATTTTCAGCAAAAATGTCCGTGTTGTGTGTGTGTGTGTGTGTGTGTGTGTGTGTCTGTGAACACATAACTCAAAATAAAAGTCGGTAAAATACCAAACTTGGTATTTAAGCTTAATATCTTCCAGGGACGCGGCACGAAGATGTTGAAAAAGTTCCCCCCACCACAAACTAACCTTTACATGCAACTTTTTTCGAAAATGTTGATTTTCTCAAAAATGGCTCTAAAGATTTTGATTAAAATAACACATATTAGAGCCATTTCTATCACAAAAAAAAAAAAAAAAATGTGTATCTTGAATTTTCTGGGAATAGCTTCTAAAGCCCTGTTTATTCTGGATGAATTTTGCTTAATTTGGTATAACTAGTAAACCGTAACAGATTGACAAAAACTTGCTTTACAAAAAATGTAGATCTTGTTAAAATGCACAAGTTATGCAAAATATACATTTTTTTTTTTCGTGGAGATTACCGTTTTCGAGAAATTCCTTGTTATTAGTTTCAGTTGTGAAATACCTATACTTTTCTCAGACGGAAGTGACCGTTTTTCCTTTGTTCTACTCCTGACCAAGCAAAGAAGCGATTATCAATGACAATCGCATAATGACAGCTTTTAAAGCATTTGACTATCACTTTAGGCTAGTGCATTCCCTTAGTTCCATGCTATTTATAAGGAACTAAGTAATAAAATTCTGCTAATGTGGTGTTGAAAGAAGAATTATCTTTTGTAAGAAGTTTGTTTGTAGAGTAGGTAGAGAAAGTCATGTGAGTGTAACGCATCAGATTTTTTTTACTTTCTCTAGCCATATGTACACACAATATATATAGTAGCTAGGGAAGGTATTATATTCCACCCAAAAATTCGATACCGAGATTTCACCGGAAATACATGTTTTAGGACCCCCTGAATACAAGAAAAGCGTTTTTACAAAAAGGTCCGTGTGTGTGTGTCTGTGGACAGCATAGCTCAAAAACGAAAAGACCGTTGAATACCAAACTTGGTATTTAGGTTTCGTATCTTCCAAGGATGCGACACGAAGATTTTCAAAAATATCCCTCCACCCCTAACTACCCTTTACATGGAACTTTTTTCGAAATATTTTATTTTCTTAAAAATGGCTCTAACAATTTTGATTAAAATATCTTATATTAAAGATATTACCTGACAAATAAAATGTATATCTTGAATTTTGTAGGAATAGCCTGTGAATACTACTTTATTCTGGATGAATTTTACGGAATTTTGCATAACTGCTGAACCGTAAGAGGGACAAAAACTTACCTCACAAAAAATGTAGAGCACGTTTAAACACACACTTTGTTATATATATGTTTTTCGTGGATTTGATCGTTATTTAGATATTGCTTGTTTTTGGTTTTAGCTTGAAAAAACATAATTTTCTCAACAGCGATTTATCAACTCCTGTCCGTAGAAACAAACGAACTTCAGTCACATACTAACCAGCTTTTGACTATCATTTTAACCAATGATACTCCCTTATTTCGCTTCTACTTAATAGGAAGCAAGTAATAAGAGTATTTCTGTTAATTTTTTCTCGATTAGCATGAGGTAAATAGAACCATAAGCTTTTTAACAATAATTTGTTGCAGAGATGTAGAGAAAGTCATGTGAATGGAACACATCAGATTTTTATTTTAATTCAGAGCGTTCCAAGGTATGTATATCCGGTGAAATCTTAATATAGCATTTTTGGGTGCAGTACAGTACCTTCTCTATACACTATGTACATAGTACGTGTAGAGAAAGACACAAACTTTAGCATTGATATTGTTTGAGGTTATAAGTAATTTTAAATGACCGTTCTACCAAATTGGGAGTGAAGGTGAAGAGAGACACGTGCGAACTTACTTGCAGGTCCAGGTCAAGGACATAGGCCTGTGCTGCAGGTTCCCATAGGCGTGCAGGATAACCACTACGGGTTTCACCGCAGGTCTATAAATTCTATGGAACTGTCAAGGGTCTGGAGAATGTCGGCTGTAAGCGCTTGCACGCCCGGCAATCCTGAGCTCGTACACGCTAACAGTCGGCCATGGCTGTTTTTACGTAACCATTTCTTCGACCACTGTTCCTCAGCTAACACCTGTTCGCAGGCAAGCCCTAAAAACCGACATAACATCGCTCCATTCTTAGAACCAAACCTGACGTAAATATACACATAATTAACTCGTCCGCAATACGCGGGAAACCAAAGCATTCCAAAGCAAAAGTTCTTGCTTCCTTTACTTCGTATGGTAAATAGAGAAGGTATTGCGTTCCAACAAATATCCGATAACGAGATTTCACCGGAAGTGCACCCTTTAGGACCGCTAAATAAAAACAAATAAAAAGAACATCGCATGGATTTCTCTATGCTTCTAAAACAAATTATTCTTAGAAAAGCTTATTCTTCCATCTACTTCATGTTAATCAAGATAAATATTAACAGAAATGATCTTATTACTTTGTCCATTTGAGGGGAGTTGAAATGGAATTTTCGTAATTTTTTGCCATTTTCAAGTTTTAATTGCAAATGAATATTTCGAATGCCCACTTATTTAGGTATGACTTTCATCGAGGTACGCTAATGGTAAATACATTTTCTCAAGAAAGTACCGGGAATTGATCATTTAAAAATCCTGTTTAAAAGGGCATTCGAAATTAATGTTGTCGCTAAGTTGGTACAACTTTCCTCTATACTCACGGAGTTTGATCGTCATCTGTCATCTAGTTTGTTTACAGTACGCCTTTCAAAGGTGATTTGCGATTTTACGATGGATACAAACATTGAACAAAGAATGTGTCTCAAATTTTGCATTGCAAATGGTATTTCGTGTGCCGAATCGCTGAAAATGTTACAGAGGGCTTACGGTGAATCGACTTTATCAAAAACACGCGCACATGAGTGGTACAGTGCATTCAAAAGTGGTTGACATGTGGTGGAAAATTTGCCTCGCTCTGGTCGGCCATCAACGGTTTCAATTGAACTGAACATCGCTAAAGTAAAGAAAATGGTGTCTGAAAATCGTCATTTAGGTCTGAGAACTTTCTGTGTCTCACGAATCGATTCGTACCATTTTATACGATTGTTTGGGCATGACACGCGTTGCAGCTCGGTTAGTTCCGAAAGACTTGAATTTTCTACAAAAGCTCAATCGCGTAAGGATTGCTGAAGACATGCTAGAACGAGACAATTCCAACCCCACATTCATGAAACGCATTGTAATTGATGATGAGACGTGGGTTTACGAGTTTGACACTCAAACCAGTCAAGTTTCCAAATGGCGCCTTCCAACTGAACCGAAACCTAAAAGGGCACGTCAAACTCGATCAAAACTGAAGGTCATGTTGACAGTTTTATTTTATTTTTTTTTTCGATTATCGCGGTGTCGTGCACCCAAGAGTTCTTACCAGAATGTCAGATGTAAATAAGACTATTATCTGAGCGTTATGCGGCGTTTGAGAGAACAAATACGGCGGAAAAAGGCCAGATTTGTGGAACGATAACTCGTGGATTCTGCACCACGATAACGCACCAGCTCACAAGGCTATTATTGTGAACGAATTTCTGACCAAAAACTCAACAAATTTCATCGAGCAACCATCGTATTCACCTGATCTGGCTCCTGCTGATTTGTTTCTCTTTCCAAAACTCAAGTTACCACTTCGAGTTACCACTTCAGTCGATAGAAGACATAAAGGAAAATTCGGGGCGACAATTGACATCGATTCCTAAAAGTGCCTACAAAAAATGTTTTGAAGACTGGATTATTCGTTGGCATAAATGTATAATTTCAGAAGGGGCCTACTTTCAAAGCGATAAAATAAAATTGGATGAATAATACATTTTTTTGTTTTATTGGCATGTTCCCGGAACTTTCTTGACGCAGTAGTAGTTTAAAAAAATGTTCAAAATAATTCTTCGTAATAGCTTTTTTAGAACATTCAATTAATGGATTTGTAAATATTAGTGATAGAGAATATATGATTTTACTTTCTCTACACGCACTATGTGCATAGTATATAGAGAAGGCATTGCACTCCACCCAAAAATTCGATACCGAGATTTCACCGAAAATATATATTTTAGGGTCCCCTGTACCCAAAAGAAGCATTTTTACAAACAGGTTTGTGTGTATGTGTGTCTGTTAACACTATGACTCAAAAACAAAAAGTCGGTAAATTACCAAGTTTGATATTTAACTTTAATATTTTCCAGGGATGCGACACGAAGATTTTGAGAAAAATCTCTCCACTCCAAACTACCCTTTACATGGAACATTTTGCGAAAATTTTTATTTTCTCAAAAATGACTAACGATTTTGATTAAAATATTAGACATATCACATGATAAATAGAATGTATATCTTGAATTTGCTGGGAATAGCCTCTGAGGACTACTTTATTATGGATGAATTTTAGGAATTTTGCATAACAGCTAAACCGTAACAGATAGACAAAAACCTACCACACAAAATGTGTAGAGCACGTTAAAACACAATTTATGTCATACATTTTTTTCGTGGAGTTGATCTCTTTTCAGATATTCCTTGTTTTTGGTTTCAGCTTTAAAAAACATAATTTTCTTATACAGGAATTTGTCAACTCCTGTCCATACAAACAAAGGAAGTTCAGTCACATAGCAACCAGCTTTGGACTATCGCTTTAACCTATGGTACTCCCTTATTTCCCTTCTGCTTACATGCAAGCAAGTAATAAGACCATTTCTACTATTTTTTTCTTGATTAAAATTAAGTAAATAGAAGAATATGCTTTTTTAACAATAATTTGTTGCAGAGCTGTAGAAAATGTCATGTGAATGAACATAGATTTTATTTAATTAGAGGTTATTAATACGTGCGCTTCCTATAAAATATCGGTATGACATTTTTGGGTGGTATGACATATTTTCTCTGCCTACTAGTACTGGCTAGATAATGTAACAAGAATATGGTCACATACCTGCTCCTTTGGTAACGAATTTAGGAGTAAAATGAAGAAATAAAATGGCCATGAAGAGAAAACTACTTCATAAAGCTTACTTACTGCTCAGAGCGGGTTTAGCCATTCCAAAGGCCAGCGCAGATGCGTGTAAACTGGTTTACAATCTACTCGATAACTAATTCCCCTTCACTTTACCCACAAGGGAGTTAATTACATTAGGTGTGAGGGAGCCAAAGTTTATGCTGTTTACTTATTTTTACCTGTTTTCCTTGTTCTATACTAGCTATAGTATACAATATTCCACCTAACAATTTTATATTCACATTTCACTGATTATACGCGTTTTGCATTGTCTCGAATAACACAAATGCATGTTTACTATCTCAACCAAGTAGTATGTATAATAGACAGAGAAGGTATTGTATTCCACCCAAAATTTTGATTCCGTAATTTTTCCAGAAATATACAGGATGTTTCAAAACGACACCAAACGAAGATGTGGACCTTGTTGGTCAAACCTTACCTGATACGTGAATATAATTTTCAGCACATACAAAAACTGTCATAAAATCACCATGGATTAGGCAGTCGAACATAACCAAATGGCACGTGCCTGGCCCACTCCGAAAGATGCCGGTTAGCAGCGAAGGTCCCAGTCGCGTGGTGTAGCCGTGGTTTGATAGACACGCCGGCGCGGGACAGTCACCTTAGTGATGGAAAGCGTAGCATCTGGGCGTGGCCTATGACAACCGTTGTTTCTTAGCTGCCCAATCCCAAATGTGTAGGATTTTTAAACACACACAAAACTTTAAATAGAAGAGTTTGAAAGTTGCGACATCAAGTTTCGAATAACTCAAAGTGTAAGCTAATCAACTGCTATCTTCGTTTGGTATCATTTGAAACAGCTTTATATTTAAAAGCCCCCTTAACAAAATAAAAAAAAAAGTCTGATGTGCTCCATTCGCATGATTTTCTCTATATCTAAAATGAAATGGAGTTTTATTTATGAACGCTTTTTAACTGCTGCGGTTCTCAACCTCCCACTCTATACTGGACGTGAAAGACCGCTTAATTTTGCTCAGAGGCCTCTCTATCAGGCTTGAGGTTCTTTTACCTGCCGTAAATCTACGACACGGGACCCACGGCTTTACTTCCTTCCGAAGGAAACCATGGTATGGACTTTTACCTCCGAAAAAAATCCATCGTCCTCTGCCGGGTTTGAACCCGCGACCTTGGGTATTTGAAGTTAGCATGGTAGCAATTACACCACGGACAACGCAAGGATAAAGTTTGCAGTTTGCAAACTGTTGCGTTGCATTGCATTGCGTTAGCGTCTTGCGTGTTTCTATGTGAATGCTTACATTAAATAATATGAGTGCAAAGTCTTGCGCTTACGTTACGTCTACGCTCGCATCTCGTTGTGAATGTAGTATAAGTTTGTGAAGGTTAAAAACAAATTGCCTTCGTTGGCAGAGACTGTACCTTTAAAAACAAAAGACAAGTGCAGCGTTTATTTCAAAACCGCGCCACACCACGCCACGCCACTCGATAACGTTGGCACCAAGTGCAGTGTCATGTATTCTCCCATCTGGAGTATCGTTTTCAATCTATTGTTGCCAAATAAAGCGCTGCCATGAAGACAAGCGTGCCACAATACCAGGTGGTCCACATGCACTTATTTGACAAGTAGAACTGAAGACACTATCTTCGTTCTACGCCTCCCTATGATGGATAAAGGTTTTTAGGGTCATACCCAAGGGTGTTTTAGAGGTTTTCCCTCCTCAGCGGGTTACTTTTTATTTTCTCTACACCTGCTATGTACATAGTGTATAGAAAATGTATTGTAATGCACCTAAAAATTCGATACCGAAATTTCAGTGGAAATAATGTTTTGAGACCCACTGATTATAAAAAAAAAGAAGGATTTTTACCAACATACCCGTGTGTTGGTTTGTGTATATGTCTATCATCAGATAGCTCAAAAGCGAAAAGTCGGTTAAATACCAAACTTGGTATGTTAGCGTGACTGCTTCACATTCAACAGGTCGTGAGTTCGAATCTCACTTAGGGTGAGTTACCCGGATGAGGTTTTTGTCAGGGGTTTCCCTTGTCCTGAGAAGACGAATGTCGAGTAGCTTTAAGCTCCATGGACCCCGAGATCGTTTCACCAATTTCATTCATCGTCCGATATGACCAACCAGGTTAAAGGACGTTAAGCCATTTAAAAAAAAAAAAAAAAAAAAAAAAAATTCGTCTAAGGATAAGCTATTTTAATCATAATCGCTGGAGCCATTTTTGAGGAAATAAAAGTTTTCGAAAAATGTTCCATGTAAAGGGTAGTTTGGGATGGGAGAATTGTCCTGGAAATCATCGTGTCTCATCGTTGGAACATACCAAACTTAAATATCAAGTTTGGTATTTGACGATCTTTTTGAGCTATGCTGCCCCATCCCACACCCACCCACAAACGGACATTTATCTAAAAAGTACTTTATTTTTGTATTTGGGTGTCTTCAAATCAGGTACATCCAGATACCGAGATTTCACCGGAAATATATGCTTTAGGATCCCCTTTATCTAAAAAAAGCATTTTCAGAAAAAGTTCCGTGTGTGTGTGTGTGTGTGTGTGTGTGTGTGTGTGTGTGTGTGTGTGTGTGTGTCCTTGTTTGTGAACACGATAACTCAAAAATCTGATGTGTACCATTCACATGACTTTCTCCATATCCCTGCAACAAATAATTCTTAAAAAGCTTATACTTTTATTTACTTTATACTAATCAGAAAAAAAATAGCAGAAATAGTCTTATTACTCGCTTCCTTGTAAGTAGAAGCAAAATAAGGGACAATTTTAGGTTAAAGTGATAGTCAAAAGCTGGTTGCTATGTCAATGAAGTTCCTTTGTCTATATGGATAGGAGTTGACAAGTTCCTGTATGAGAAAAGTATACGTTTTTCATAGCAGAAACCAAAAATAAGGAATGTCACAAAAACGACGAACTCCACGAAAAAAATAAATATAACATAAATTGTGTGTTTTAATGTGCTCTACATTTTTTGTGTCGTAAGTTTTTGTTCATCTCTTACGGTTTAGCAGTTATTCAAAATTTAGTAAACTTCATCCAGAATAAACTACTCTTCAGAGGCTATTCCCAGAAAATTCAAGATATAAATTTTATTAGTCAGGTAAATATGTTTAATATACGAAATTTTAATCAAAATCGTTAGAGCCATTTTTGAGAAAATCAAAATTTTCGAATAAAGTTCCATGTAAAGGGTAGTTGGGGGTGGGGAGAGTTTTCTCAAAATCTTCGTGTCGCATCCCTGGAAGACACTAAACTTAAATGCCAAGTTTGGTATTTTACCGACTTTTCGTTTTTGAGTTATCGTGTTCACAGACACACACACACACACACACACACACACACACACACGGACCTTTTTGTGAAAATGCTTTTTTTGGATATTGGGGACCCTAAAACATATATTTCCGGTGAAATCTCGGTATCGAATTTTTTGGTGGAGTGCAATACATTCTCTATACACTATGTACATAGTGCGTATGGAGAAAGTGAAAACGAAAAGTCGGTAAAATACCAAACTTGGTATTTAAGTTTAGTATCTTCCAAGGATACGACACGATAATTTTAAAGAAAACCCCCCCACTCCCAAATACCATTTACATGTAACTTTTTTTTGAAATTTTTGTTTTTCTAAAAAATTGCTCTAACGATTTTGATTAAAATATCGTATATTAAAGATATTTTCCTGACAAATAAAATATATATTTGACTTTTCTGGGAATGACCTCTGAAGACTGCTTTATTCTGGATGGATTTTACGAAATTTTGCATAACTTGTAAACTGTAAGAGATAAGCAAAAGCTAACTTAACAGAACATGTAGAGCTCATTAAAACACACAATTTATGTTATATACATTTTTTTCGTAGAGTTGGTCGTTTTTAGGTATACCTTGTTATTGGTTTCAGCTTTAAAATTGTCAACTTCTTCCAAACAAAGGAACTTCAGTCACATAGCAACCAGCTTTTGACTATCACTTTAACCTATGGTACTCCATTATTTCCCTTCTACTTACAAGGAAGCAAGAAATAAGACTATTCCTGCTATTTTTTTCTCGATTAGCATGAAGTAAATAGAAGCATAAGGTTTTTAACAATAACTTGTTACAGAGATGTAGAGAAAGTCATATGAATGCAACACATAGTATTTCTTGTTTTTGAGCTATACTGCCTACCGACACATATACGGACATTTTTCTAAAAATGCTTTTTTTGGATCTTGGGGACCCAAAACATGTATTTCCTGTGAAATAGCGGGAATCGAATTTTTGGGTGGAATACAGTACCTTCTCTATACACTATGTACATAGTACGTGTAGAGGGAGTAAAAGGCTACATGTGTGATGAACTGTTACATTGCGGTAGACAAAGTATATATATGTTTACTCACAGGGGGTCAGATCTAGGAACTAGATATGACTCTATCCATATTCTCATCTGGCAGCGCAGTCTCCTTTACACACACACCTTGTCGTTTAGTAATGATTACGTCACCAGAAGGACAAATAGTCTCTTAACTGAAATATCATTTTAGACAGATGCTGAATAAATGAATATGTATACGAACTGACACAATAGTATCATACGTTGATCTTCATCAATCCATGGACTGTAAGTGTTTTTGAAATACACAAAATATTAAAAAAAATCTTATGTGATCCATTCACATGACTTTCTCTACATCTCTGCAGCAATTATTCTTAAAAGGCTTATGCTTACATTTATTTCATTACTTATTACTTGCTTCCTTGTAAGTGACTTTGTGACTGAAGTTCCTTTGTTTGTATATGGACAGGAGTTGACAACTTCCTGTATGAGAAAAGTGTAAGATTTTTTAAGGGTGAAACCAAAAACAAGGAATATATCAAAAACGATCAACTCCACGAAAAAAATGTATATAACGTAAAGTGTGCTTTTTAACGTGCTCTACATTTGTGTATGGTAAGTTTTTGTGTACCTCACACGGTTTAGCAGTTATAAAAAATTCCGTAAAATTCATCCAGAATAAAGTGGTCTTCAGAGTCTATTCCCAGAGAATTAAAAGAAAACGTTTTATTTGGGGGGTAAATATCTTTAATATACGATATTTTAATCAAAATCGTTAGTGCCATTCTTGAGAAAATACAAAATGTTGAACTTTTTCCATGTATAGAGTAGTTTGAGGTGGGGGGTTTTCTTCAAAATCTTGTACGGTGATTAAACTCTTGCTCGCTCCTTGCGACCGAGGTAGTTTCCACCAACGAGTACTGCAGCATTCAAGAACTTGAAACACTTGTGGAAGTTCCAGGTGTTGGACGTTTTACATCCTTTTGCGTGAATATCAGGCGTTAATCAGAATAGTCGGGAACAAGAGGTAAAGGAGAGGATTAACTATAAGATCCTTAGATCATTGTATAACAATTTCATAAAAGAAAGAAATTAATTCGTTGCCGCGCAATATCGGGTAAGGCAGTTATTCATCATATCAACACACCATAATTCTAACTCTCCCGGGCAATAATTTATGCACATAAAATTTATGCGCATGCAAAAGTATCCTTTACGGCAGTTTAAAAACATCATAATCTTGCTTTGTTCAACCTTCTGATTCTCATCGCTGCAATTATCTAGCGCTGAAATTGCTCAATTTCAGATTAAGACAGCTTGGCAAAAATACACCGCTTTTAACTACTTTTCTTTTTCAGGTGCATTAGGTAAGTTCTCAGAAAATCTAAGAAATTGCACTCTTAGCATCCAAAAACATTTATATTTAGTAACCATAGTTTCTTACTAGATGGCAGCTATATCCATCACATGGCTGTGATTATTTAGAAAGGTGGAAAAAAAAACGAGTTTCGTGCGCCGAATAAACACTTTTAAAAGGCTTAACACCGAAAGAGAGAAAAGCGGAATTGGATGAAGTTCATGGCACATCTGCTCCTGCGTTTGCAACAATTTACAATTTAATAAATGAATGGAAACATTATCGTACATCCACAAATGATAAACATAGTTCCAGACGTCCAGCAGAAGTGACTTCCTCCGGAATTTTCAAAATTCAGGATATGTTTTGCGTCATCGAGTAGTCAAAGTTTGCGTAATAATAGTAGACTTCATGCTAATCGAGAAAAAATTAGCATAAATAGTCTTATTACTTGTTTCCTTGTAAGTGGAAGCGAAATAAGGTTAAAGTAATGGTCAGAAGCTGGTTGCTATGTGACTGAAGTTCCATTGATTGCATGGACAGGAGTTGACAAATTTCGTATGAGAAAAGTATACGTTTTTCAAAGCTGAAACCAAAATAAAGTCAACTCCACGAAAAAAAGTATATAACATAAATTGTGTGTTTTAACGTGCCCTCCATTTTTTGTTTGTTTAGTTTTTGTCTATCTCTTTCAATTTAGCAAGTATGCAAAACTCCGTAAAATTGATTGAGAATAGTCTTTAGAGGCTATTCCCAGGTAAATGTCTTTAATATACGATATTTTAATCAACATCGTTAGATGTATTTTTAAGAAAATCAAAATTTTGGAAAAAAGTTTCATGTAAAGGGTAGTTTGGGATGGGGTGGTTTTCTTGAAAATCTTCGTGTCGCATCCTTGGAAGATACCAAACTTAAATACCAAGTTTGGTATTTAACGGCCTTTTCGTTTTCAGCTATGCTGCCCACAGACACATATACACATACACACACGGACATCTAAAATGAAATGACGTTTTATTTATGGACCTCGTTAAGTATTGTGTTTGTCAGTGTCCCATTCTATACTGGGCGTGAAAGACCGCTTAATTATATTCAGACGCCTCTCTATCAGCCTTGAGGTTCTTTTACGTGCCGTAAATCTAGGACTCGGGACCAACGGCTTTACTTCCCTTCTGAAGGAAGCCATGCTAAGGACTTTTACGCCCGTAAAAATTCATCCTCCTCTGCCGGGTTTGAACTCGCGACCTTGGATATATGAAGTTAGCATGGTACTGTAATGCATATCACAAGGTAATTGCACCAAAAATTCTGACAAAGGTCTCGGAAAGGTAAACGCCGCGATTGCTCTCAATGGAGAATAAACGCAATCATGTGATCGATTCGGAAACTGGTTTGGCACTTTTCTGTCGCAAACCTGACGATTATTCTGTGTCGATATGAAACATAGATATGCTACTACACTTCAGAGGCAAAAGTACAATCTAAACTGAGGGTGTTTGAAGGGGAACCGGCTCCGAAGAAGCCAAAGGTGATGAAATCTGCAGACAAGCTGATAGCCTCGGTTTTTTGGAATGTACGCGAAATCATTTATATTGGTTACTTGCAGCAAGGAAGAACGATAAATAGAGACTATTATGCTTCCTTATTGCACCGGTTGAACGGAGAAATCAAGAAAAAACGCCCTTATCTGGCAAAGAAAAGATTTTCTTCCTTCGAGGAAATGCGCAGTTTCAATGGGGAAAGTTGTAGAATTAAGGTTCGAATTACCACCACATCCAACATATTCACCAGATTGTACATTGTACATACGGAGCTAGAGAAAGTAAAAAAGTGGTACGGCGGTAAACGTTTCACGTCTAACGAAGAGGTAATCTCCCAAACAGATGCCTATTTTGAGGACCTTACATAATCCTAATTTTAGAAGGCTTAAAACAGTTGGAGAAGCTCTGGGAAGAGTGTATCGCGCTAAATGGAGATCACTTACTTGCAACACGTCTTCTGTTTTTAAGCGGGAAGGTCACTAGCCAATGCCCATGCCAGGTTTAACATAGAGGTATAGCCAAACACTTTATGTAAAAACTGGTCACTAAATGATGTCTTTTGCTCTTTGTTTGATCAGAAGCCAGAAAAATCTGATGTGTTCCATTCGCATAACTTTCTCTACATCTCTGAAAAAAAAGTATTGTTAAAAAGCTTACGCTTATATTTACTTCATGCTAATTGAGAAAACGTCTTATTACTTGCTTCCGTGTAAGTAGAAACGAAATAAGGTTAAAGTGACAGTCAAAAGCTGGTTGCTAGGTGACTGAAGTTCCTTTGTTTATTTTGTTTATTTGGACAGAAGTTGACAAATTCCTGTATGAGAAAAGTATAAGTTTTTCAAAGCTGCAACTAAAAACAAGGGATATATTAAAAACGATCAACTCCGCGAAAAAATATATATTAACATAAATTGTGTGTTTTAATGTACTCTACGTTTTCTCTGTGGTAACTTTCTGTCCATCTCTTACGGTTTAGCAGTTATGCAAAATTCCGTAAAATTCATCCAGAGTAAAGCAGTCTTCAGAGGCTATTCCCAGAAAATTCAAGCTATACACTTTATTTGTCAGGTAAATATCTTTAATATTCGATATTTTAAATACAATTTTCGAAAAAAGCTCCATGAAAAGGGTATTTTGGGTGGGGGCATTTTCTAGATAATCTTCGTGTTGCATCCTTGGAGTATAATAAACTTAAATACCAAGTTTGGTATTTTACCCACTTTTCGTTTTTGAGTTATCGTGTTCACAGACACACACACACGGAATTTTTTTGAAAATGCTTTTTTTTTTTTTGGGGTACAGGGGACCCTATAACATATATTTACGTTGAAATCTCGGTATCGACGATTTGGGTGGAGTGCAATACCTTCTCTACACATTTTGTATATTATTCGTGGAAGGAATTTCTAGAAAATCTTAGTGTCGCATCATTCGAAGATACTGAACTCAAATACAAAGTTTGGCTTCAAGAGAGGGTTTGGGTTGGATTGGAAATACTTGCATCACCTACATTTGTGCTGCCTGACCGGTTTTGAGAATATTTGTTTTCATCTTCAGAGACCGACTGGCTCATGTCGTTGGCACCTGTTGTTTGTGTTGACGTCCAGTGGCTAAGAAGAGTCGAAATTGCATTTTTATAATTGTTTTCCATTTGTATATTTTAATTGCCTATGAATATTTTGAATCTCCCGTTCTCTACACGTACTATATACAAAATTTATAGATAAGGTATTGTGTTCCACCCAAAAATTCGATACCGTGATTTCACCGGAAATAAATGCTTTGTGTTCCCCTGAATCCAAAAAGAAGCATTTTTGGAAAGAGATTCATGTGTATGCGCGCGCGCGCGCGTGTGTGTATGTGTGTGTGTGCCTGTGGACAGCATAGCTCAAAAACGAGAACACCGTAAAATACCAAAATTGGTACTTAAGTTTGGAATCTTCCAAGGATACGACACGAAGGTTTTCATGAAAACCCTCCACCCCAAACTACCTTTTTGAAAAATTTGAATTTATCAAAAATGTCTCTAACAATTTTGATTAAAATCTCTTATATTTAGGATATGTATATGCCAAATAAAACGTATATCTTGAATTTTCTGGGAATAGCCTCTTTATTTTGGATGAATTTTACGGAATTTTGTATAACTGCTAAACCGTAAGAGATGGACAAAAACTTACTACAGAGAGCAGGTTGAAACACATAATTGATGTTATATACTCGTACATTTTTTTTTCGTGGAGTTGATCGTTTTAGATATTCCTTGTTATTGGTTTCAACTTTAAAAAATCTTATGTGTTCCATTCACATGATTTTCTATATATCACTGCAACGAATTATTTTATTTACTTCATCTAATCGAGCAAAAATTAGCAGAAATAGTCTTATTACTTGCTTCCTTGTTAGTAGAAGCGAAATAAGGAGGTACCATAGGTTAAAGTGATAGTCAAAAGCTGGTTGCTCTACGACTGAAGTTCCTTTGTTTGTATGGACATGAGTTCACAAAGTCCTGTATGAGAAAAATATGTCTTTATAGCTGAAAAAAAAAACATGGAATATCTCAAAAACAATCAACTCCACAAAAAAAATGTATACAAGATAAATTGTGTGTTTTAAGGTGCTCTACATTTGTTGTGTGATAAGTTTTTGTCCATCTCTTACGGTTTAGTAGTTATGCAAAGTTCCGTAAAATTGACCAAGAATAAAGTAGTCTTCAGATGCTATTCCCAGAAAATTCAAAACATACATTTTATTTGCCTTGTAAATATCTTTAATATACGAAATTTTAATCAAAATCGTTAGTCATTTTTAGAAAATCAAAATTTTCGAACTTAAATACCAAGTTTGGTATTTTACCGATTTTTCGTTTTTGAGTTATCTTGTTCACGGACACACTGACATACGGACACACACACGAACCTTTTTCTGAAAATACTTTTTTTGGATACAGGGGACCCTAAAACATATATTTCCGGTGAAATCTCGGTATTGAATTTTTTGGTGGAGTGTAGTACCTTTTCTATGTACTATGTACATAGTACATATGGAGAAAGTAAAAAGTGAAACCAACAAAGAATATCTTGAAAACGGCAACTGCAGGAAAAAAAATATGGCATAGATTGTGTCATTTAAGGAGATTTACTGCCCCGCATGCCCGAGTGTTTAGACCACTCGCCTCTCACCTAGTCGGCGCCGGGTTCTCCGATTTCTCCCGCCATCAGATTCCACCGGTAGTCCATCTTCATGCATGTATCAGTAGTGTTGTCGCCTGCGGTGCCAGAAATAATAAAACGGGCGTTAAACACTATCCACAAAAAATGGGGGCAGATCTACATATTTTGTGTAGAAAGTATTTGTCTATTTCTTACGGTATACTAGCTATACAAAATTCATCCAGAATAAAGAGGTCTTCAGAGGCTATTCCCAGAAAATTCAAAATATACATTTTTTCTTTCATATAAATACCTCGAATATAAGAGATTTTAATCCAAATCGTTAGAACTATTTTTGAGAAAATAAAACGTTCTAATTTTTTCCATTTAAAGGGTATCTGGGAGTTGGGGTATTTTCTTAAACATCTTCATGTCGCATCATTGGAAGACATCAAACTTAAATATCAAGTTAGGTGTTAAACGGACTTTTCGTTTTTGAGCTATGCTACTCACAGACACACACGTACCGTTTTCTAAAAATGATGTTCTTGTATTCAGGGTTCCTAAAACATAATTTCCAGTGAAATCTCGGTATGGAAATTTTGGGTGGAACACAATACCTTCTCTATGCACTATGTACAGAGTATGTGTAGAGAAAGTAAAAAGCACATGATCTGCTGCTTAGCTCCACAAAATAAATAGTCTAGGAAAATGGACACACAACTTTCTCTACATCTCTAACAAATTGTTAATAAATTTACTCTTCTATTTACTGCATGCCATTCGAGATAAATATTAGCAGAAACTGTCTCATTACTTAGTTCCTTATAAGTAGAAGGCAAATATGGGAATACAGAGCTAAACTATCAGTCATATGTTTTAATATGTGGTTGCTACGGGAAATGTGTGTATTTAAAAACTGAAAACAATTACAAAGAATATCTAGAAAACGGTCAACTCCACGAAAATAATGTATACGACATAAATTGCATGCCTTAAGGAGACCTACATTTTTGTGTAATAAGTTTTTCTCTATCTTTTATTATTTACTAGTTACGCAAAATTTAAAATAATTCGTCCAGATGTCTTTAAAGGCTATTCCCAGAGAACTCAACATATATATTTTAATGTTCATGTAAATATATTAAATATAAGAGATCTTAATCAAAACCGTTAGGGCCAATTTGAGAAAATCATAATTTCGTAATGTTTACCATGTAAAGCGTAGTTGGTAGTGGGGGCATTTTCATAAAAATCTTCGTTTCGCATCATTGGAAGATACCAAACTTAAATATCAAGTTTGATATTTAATAGACTTTTCGTTTTTGAGCTATGCTGCCCACAGACACACTAAAAAAACTTTATTTTTATTTAGGGGGTCCCAAAACATGTACTTCCGGTGAAATCTCGGTATCAAATTTTTGGGTGCAATACCATACCTTCTCTATACACTGTGAAATGAAATGAACTTTTATTTATGGACGCTCTTTAACTGCTGTGGTTCTCAGCATACGGCTTAACTTTGTTCAGAGCCTATCAGGCTTGAGGTTCTTTTACGGGCCCTGAATCTAAGACACGGACCAACGACTTTACTTCCCTTCCGAAGGAAGTCAAGCTAATGCTTTTTACGCCCAAAAAAAAATCCATCATCCTCCGCGACCTTGGGTATATGAAGCTAGCATGGTAACCATTACACCACACACTGTGTACATAGTACGTGTATAGAAATTAAAAAATTGCTCTGCAATAATTTGCAGGCTCACAGAATGTGACGAGATCGATAACAGGAAAAACAAAAAAAAACTAAAACAGATTTAAGGAACACAAGAGATATCAAATACAAATAGATGGAGAAATCTGCAGTTTCACACCATTTCTGGACCACCAATCACACATATCACACAGAACATTACTTTATTAAAAATCTGATGTGTTCCATTCACATGACTTTCTCTACATCTCTACAACAAATTATTACTAAATGCTTCTATTTACTTAATGCTAATCCAGAGAAGAATAGCAGAAATAGTCTTATTACTTGCTTGCTTGTAAGTAGAAGCGAAATAAGGGAGTACTATAGGTTAAAGAGACAGTCAAAAGCTGGTTGCTATGTGACTGAAATTCCTTTGTTTTAATTGACAAATTCCTGTATGAGAAACGTATAAGTTTTTCAAAACTGAAACCAAAAACAAGGAATATTGAAAAAAAAAAAAAAGGTCAACACCACGAAAAAAAATGTATAATACATAAAATGTGTATTTTCACGTGCTCTACATTTTTTCAGTGGTAAGTTTTTGAGCATTTCCTACGGTTTAGCAGATATGCAAAATTCCGTAAATTTCATCCAGAATAAAGAAGTCTTCAGAGGCTATTTCCAGAAATTCAAAATTTACATTTTATTAGTGATGTCAGTATCTTAAATATAAGCGATTTTAATGAAAATCGTTAGAGCCATTTTTGAGAAAATCAAAATTTTCGACTTTTTTTTCCATGTAAAGGTTAGTTGGCTTGGGGGCATATTCTCGAAAAAGTTCGTGTCGCATCCTTGGAAGATACCGAACCTAAATACCAAGTTTGGTATTTAATGGTCTTTTCGTTTTTGAGCTATGTTGGCCACAGACACACACACGGACATTTTTCTAAAAATATTTTTTTTCAGGGGTCCCAAAACATGTATTTCCGGTGAAATCTCGAAATCGAATTTTTGTGTGCAATACAATACCTTCTCTATACACTGTACATGGTACGTGTAGAGAAAGTAAAGGCTACAAAATACACTTGGGAAAAGATCGTAATCATGCAACACAAGCACCGCTCAGTGAATTTTGAATCACAGCCGCGCCTCAGTTATGGAAGTATATCGCTTTACCAGTAGATGTCAGCACACAACAGACGCCAATAACAGAAGCCAGTCGGTCTCTGAAGATGAGGCACATATTCTTCGAAACCGGTCAAACAACAAAAACTATAAGTGATGCAAGTGTTTCTGAAACCTCCCCATAAATTTAAATGTCACAGCGCTATTACCAGCCTATTCAAATGCAATAGGAACCAAGTCTTATAATTAGCCCAGTTTTCTTTTGAGTTGGTGTTCACAGGCGCGCAGGCGCACACACATACACGCAGACATTCCACACCATCTTTCTCAATATGTACGTGGTGCACAAATGTGTTCCATTCACACGAATTTCTCTATATCTCCAACAAATTATTGTTAAAAAGACGCATTCTTTTATTTACTTCATGCTAATCGAGAACAAATTAGCAGAAATAGTTTTATTACTTGCTTCCTTGTAAGTAGAAGCGAAATAAGGGAGTACCATGCGTTGAAGTGATAGTCAAAAGCTGGTTGCTATATGACTGAAGTTCCTTTGTTTGTATAGTTTGACAAATTCCTGTATGTGAAAATAATACGTTTTTGAAAGTTGAAACCAAAATTAAGGAATATCTCAAAAACTATCAACTACACGAAAAAAAATTATATAGCATATTTTTTGTGTTTTAACCTCCTCTACATTTTCTGTGAGGTAAGTTTTTGCCCATCTCTTACGGTTTACCAGTTATGTACAATTCCGTAAGATTCATCGAGTATAAAGTAGTCTTCAGAGACTATTCCCAGAGAATTCAAGATATAAATTTTATTTGTCAGGTAAATATCTGTAATATACGATATTTTAATCATGATCTTTAGAGCCATTTGTGAGAAAATAAAAAATTTTGAAAAATGTTCATATAAAGGGTAATTTGGGTTGGGGGGGATTTTTCTCAAAATCTTGTAGCCGACCTTTTTGTAAAAATTCTTTTTTCCAAAACATGCATTTCCGGTGAATTTCGGTATCGAATTTTTTGGGTGGAGTGCAATACCTTATCTATACACTATGTAAATAGTACGTGTAGAGAAAGTAAACATACATTGTGCATGTTGTTAATTTTGGATGATTTACATTGGGTCCAGCAGGCAGCGCTGCGATCGAGGTGTCGAAATATTTGAAGATACTTTCATCCTTAATTTCAATTAGACCCGGCTGTTGTGTTAAGGAAATTTCCTGTTGGTTATTACTATTTCGCACATTCGTTGGTATTTTAATGATTTTTTACTTTCTCTATACGTACTATGTACATAGTGTATAGAGAAGGTATTGTGTTGCATCGAAAAATTCAATACCGAGAATTCACCGGAAATACATGTTTTGAGACCACCTGAATCCAAAAAAAGCATTTTTAGAAAAATGTCCATGTGTGTCTGTGTGTCTGTGGACAGCATAGCTCAAAAAGACCGTTAAATACCAAACTTGGCATTTAATTTCCATATCTTCCAAGGATGTGACACGAAGATTTTCAAGAAAATCCCCCCACCGCCAACTACCGTTCACATGGAAAAATTTTCGAAATTTTTAATTTTCTAAAAAATGGCTCTGACGATTTTGATTAAAATATCATATATTAAAGATACATACGTGACAAATAATATGTATATCTTGAATTTTGTGGGAATAGCCTCTGAAGGCTACTTTATTCTGGATGACTTTTACGGAATTTTGTGTAACTGGTAAACCGTAAGGGATAGCCAAAACCTTACCACACAAAAAATGTAGAGTACATCAAAACACACAATTTATGTTATATACATTTTTCCGTGAAGTTGATCGTTTTTGAGGTACTCCTTGTTTTTGGTTTCAGCTTTAAAACTTGTAATTTTCTCATACAGGAATTTAACAATTGCTGTCCATACAAAGGAACTTCAGTCACATAGGAACCATCTTTTGCTATCACTTTAACAATATGTTCTCCCTTATTTCGCTTCTACTTACAGGGAAGCAAGTAATAAGACTATTTCTGCTAAATTTCCTGTCTTAACATGAAGTAAATAGAAGCATAAACTTTTTAACAAAAATCTGATGTGTTCCATTCACATGACTTTCTCTATATCACTGCAACAAATTATTCTATTTACTTCATCTAATGGAGCAAAAATTAGCAGAAACAGTCTTATTACTTGCTTCCTTGTTAGTAGAACCGAAATAAGGGGGTACGATAGGTTAAAGTGATAGTCAAAAGCTGGTTGCTCTGTGACTGAAGTTCCTTTGTTTGTATGGACACGAGTTCACAAAGTCCTGTATGAGAAAAATATGTCTTTATAGCTGAAAAAAAACATGGAATATCTCAAAAACAATCAACTCCGCAAAAAACTGTATACAAGATAAATTGTGTGTTTTAAGGTGCTCTACATTTGTTGTGTGGTAAGTTTTTGTCCATCTCTTACGGTTTAGCAGTTATGCTAAATTCCGTAAAATTGACCAAGAATAAAGTAGTCTTCAGAGGCTATTCCCAGAAAATTCAGGATATACATTTTATTTGTCAGGTAAATATCTTTAATATACAACATTTTAATCAAAATCGTTAGAGCCATTTTTTTAGAAAGTCAAAATGTTCCATAAAAGTTCCATGTAAAGGGTAGTTTGGGGAGGGGGGTTTTTCTCAAAATCTTCAGGTCGTATCCCTGGAAGTTACTAAACTTAAATACCAAGTTTGGTATTTTACCGACTTTTCGTTTTTGAGTTATCGTGTTCACAGACACACGGACATACACGGACTTTTTTCTGAAAATACTTTTTTTTTTTTTTGGATACAGGGGACCCTAAAACATATATTATCGATGAAATCTCGGTATCGAATTTTTTGATACATAGCACGTATAGAGAAAGTAAAAATTTGTTGCAGAGATATAGAGAAAGTCATGTGAATGGATTACATCAGAATGTTATTACTTAGTTTCTTATAAGTAGAAGGGAATAAGGGAATGCCTATGCTAAAGTGATTGTCAAATGTTTTAAAAGCTATGGTTATTGATTGTCATTGCAAGTCTTTGCTTGGCCAGGAGTAGAACAAAAGAAAAACGGGCACTTCCTGTCTGAGAAAAGTTAAAGTACTTGACAATAGAAAACCAATAATAAGGAATATCTCGGAAACGGTTTCCTCCACAACAAAAACGTAAAGGACATGTTTTGTGTAGTGAGTTTTTCAATCTCTTACGGTTTAGCAGTTAAGCAAAATTCATTCAGAATAAAGAGGTCTTCATAGGCTATTCCCAAAAAATTCGAGATATACATTTTATTTCGGACATAAATAGCTCTAATATACGTAGAGCCATTTATAAGAAAATCTAAATTTTCAAGTTTTTTCCATGTAAAGGTAGTTTGTGGTGGGGGGGGGGATCTTTTTTGAAAATCTTTGTGTTGCATCCTTGGAAGACACTACACCTAAATACTATGTTTGGGGCTATGCTGTCCACAGACACACACAGACACAAGCACACATGGACCTTTTTTTAAAAATGCTTTTTTCGGACTCAGGGGACCCCAAAACATATATTTCCGGTGAAATCTCGGTATCGACTTTTTGGGTGCATTGTACATATGGGTCTAGAGTAAGTAAAAATACAATTTTTGGACTTAAAACATTTGAACAGGACGCCTGTCGAGTCCGCTAGTTTGCTTATAACTTTTTACTTGTTGAACATTTTACATATTCAGAAAACGAGCCAGTCTTTGGCGGTAGAAGAGTATAACATCAGCTGCCGTATGCGAATAAATGTCAAAGTAGCGATTGCTGTGTTAAATAGAGTGATATTAAAGTTTTGTGTTGACATCTTTTGCTGTTATTTAGTGCTGCCAAATCGTTGTTTACTGTCTGCAGGACCCTCGTATACATGCGATAAAAGGAAATTGTGACCTACCACAACTTAAACCAGTCCAACCTGTTCACTTGGCGCGACTCTTTGTGCAACTTCACCGAAATAAAAATATAAAAAATTTTGCAAGCTCCAAAATCAAGTTTACGAACCAGGACTGCAAGGCCCAATTTTAAATATTGCAGTACAATGGCTAGAGCACTTTCTAGATTTCTGCATCGGAATAAACTCAATCCATATCATCCCAACACATAATTGATTAAATAAATATGTTAATTTTTCATACTAATCAAGAAACATTTTCCTTTGTTTGTATGAGAAAAGTATGTTTTTTAAAGCTGAAACTAATAACAAGGAATATCTATAAAAAAAAAAAAAAAAAAAAAAAAAAAAAAAAAAAAACCGACAAATTCCACGAAAAAAGTGTATATAACATAAATTGTGTGTTTTAACGTGGTCTACATTTTTTGTGTAGCAAGTTTTTACGGTCTAGCAGTATGCAAAATTCCGTAAAATTCATCCAGAATAAAGTAGTCTTCAGAGGCTATTCCCAGAAAATTCAGGATATACATTTTATTTGTCAGGTAAATATCTTAAATATACGATATTTTGATTAAAATCGTTAGAGGCATTTTTTGGAAACTCAAAATTTTCGAAAAAATTCCATGTAAAGGGTATTGTGGGGTGGGAGGAATTTTTCTCAAAATCTTCATGTCACATCCCTGTAAGATACTGAATTTAAATACCAAGTTTGATGTATTACCGGCTTTTCGTTTTTGAGTTATCGTGTTCATAGGCACGCGGACACGCACACGGACCTATTTCTAAAAATGTTTTTTTTTTTTTTTTTTTTTAGATACAGGGGACTCTAAAACATATATTTCCGGTGAAATCTCGGTATCGAATTTTTCGGAACATTACAATGCCTAGCTTCTCTATACACTATGTACAGAGTACGTGTAGAGAAAGTAAAAATCAGCTGGCCATAGGTTGCCCAAGTGTGCTGACTACTCAGATTAATGTTTTAAGGGGCGTTAAATGTTCGAGTAAGCGCTTTCTTGTTAGTTGTTCCCAAAACTTTAGCCTTTGAATTGTTCAATATATCTTCACAAGAATTATCTCTCATTACATGGGTAAAAACACACTTTGATTTAATCTGAACCACCAATTTCTTCTCTCTACTTCATGGTAATCGAGATAAGCATTAGCAGAAATGGTCTTACTGCTCATTTCCTTGTAAGTAGAAGGGAAATAAGGGAATGCACTAAAACGATAGTCAAATGTTTTAAAAGCTGGACCATCTTGTTCGTTAATGTCCCGCTCTTCTTCATCGTGCCCTCGGTTCCCAGATCGGTAGCCTGTGGGCCCATCGGTTGTGGCCTTGTCTCATTATCTGTCCCACCCATCTCCATGTTTGGTAGTCCCTGGTCTGTGCGACGTCTGTTACTAGGGTCAGCTGATAAGTCTCTCAATGAAAACAAATTGTTTTATCTCACAACATAATCTCCAGAAAGGCTAATACATTTATCATATCGGTGTTCTAATGTAATTAAACCATCTCTGTAGTGCGATTTATCAAGGTTCTCAAAATAGCTGTTTACCGCATCAATGAACTCCTCGTTGCTGTGAAACCTTCGTGCTCCAAGACATTTGTTGGGAACAGGTGGAAGTCACTGGGTGCTAGATCTGACGAAAAGGGTGGATGTTCAAGCAATTCCAACTTTCATTCTCACATGTTTCCCATTGCAATGACTGAACGATAGATTCTCGTGATGAAACTGTGTTTTGCCAAATGACTTATTTTTCTTTTCACCTCATGACTCAAACGTTGCAGTAAACTTGCGCTGTAGTCACCAGTGATACTTTTACCCCTTTCCGAGTAATCAATAAAAATAATTCCCTGTGCATCCCAGAAAATACTCGCCATAACTTTGTTGGCTGACAAAATTAACTCTGCCTTTATTGGAGTTGGCTCACCTAGCGAAACCATTGTTTTGACTGTGATTTAATTTCTGGAATGCAGCAATGTATCCGAGGTTCATCTATGGTAATAAGCCGTCTTAGCGCTTCACTCGTATATTTACGGTAAGCTCCACATTCTTAACAGAACGTTTTCTTTGCAACTTTTGATCAGGTGTCAACAAAAGCGGCACCCATCGTTCACAAACCTTGTGAAAGCCCAAAATATTACTTAAAATATTACCTGCACGCTCTTTTGATATGTTTACAGCCTCTGCTATCTCAAACGACTTTAATCTGCGGTCTTCCAGTACTAAATGACTCGCTATAACCTTGTTAGGTGTCAAAATTGACTTTGCCGTTTTTGGAGTTGGTTCAATCCACTGTTTTGACTGTGATTTATTTCCTGGAGTGTAGTGATGCATCCAAGTTTCATCTATGCTAATAAACCGTCTTAAAAATTCACTGTGATTTTCACGGTAGATGTCCACGTTCTTAAGAGTAACAGTTTTTCTTTGCAATCAGGTGTCAACAAACGTGGCACCCATGTTGCCATGTTGAAAGCCCAAAACATTACTTGAAATATAACCTGCTTACAGTCTAACTGGTCTAGTGGTGCCATATCTGTGTGAGGCCCGGAAGTTATCAGCCGACCGTAGTATGTGTGTTTGTCCTTTTATCTCGATTAGCATGAAGTAAATAGCAGAATAAGCTTTCTAAGAGAGACGAACAGAAAGTTATTTAAATGGAGCACATCAGTTTTCTTTTTGTGAAGACCCAACAGCCACGGTCATATAATTAAGAATAAACTGCCATCACGTTATGATATTCTTCTCCTTTTGCTATTTGCCTTCCTCGCACAGGAGACAGACAACACCTGGGGTCAGATACTGAGGTCTCTGACCAGAGTCTGATGCCCGGTACGAGACTGAGAGAGCAGGTGATGGGGAAATAGATTAAAGGAGAGGTGATTATGGAGCAGATGCTGGAGTGCATGGTGGGGGAAACCGGAGAAATTTGTCTAAACAAATCCCACATGCAGTCCCCCAGGATCAAACCTGAGAAACAAGGGGCCTAACTACTCAGCCACGGCACCATCTGTTTTATACCCCCTGAATTAACTTCATCTATTAAAAACCAGATACCCTTGAAACAGATTAAGAAGTCATTGTTCCACGGTTCAACAACCGGCTGGGTTACCAAGCCAGACGTTGCAGTAAATGATATGCAACCTGGCCACCAGGGATATCAAGGTCATGTTTCTAAACAAAACCGTATTGAATTTGAAACTGGTAAATGAAGTGTGTGATGCACGTGAGTAAAAATGTGATGTATTCCAGTCACACTACTTTCTCTACATCCCAGTCACAAACGATTGTTATAACTTCTATCTACATCATGCTAATCGAGATAAACATCAGCAGAAATAGTCCTATTACTTGCTTCCTTGTAAGTACATAGATTAAGGGAGTACCATAGGTTAAAATCTGGTTGCTAGGTGACTGAGGTTCCTTTGTTTGTATGGACAGGAGTTGACAAATTCCTGTATGAGAAAAGTATAAGTTTTTAAAGCTGAAACCAATAATAAGGAATATTTAAAAAACGATCCCTCCACAAAAAAAAATATATATATGTATATATAACATAAATTGTGTGTTTTAACGAGCTCTACATTGCTAGTTAAGTAAGCTTTTGTTTATCTTTTACGACTTGCCAGATATACAAAGTTCCGCAAAATTCATTCAGAATAAAGTGGTCTTCAGAGGCTGTTCCCAGAAAATTGAAGATATAAATTTTATTTGCCAGGTAAATATCTTTAATATTCGATATTTTAATCAAAATCGTTAGAGCCAATTTTGAGAAAATCAAAATGTTCATACATTTTTCCATGTAAAGAGTAGTTGGGAGTGGCAGAATTCTCTTTAAAAGCTTTATGTCGCATCTGTGGAAGATACCAAATAAGACCTTTTTCTTTTCACCTCATCACTCAAACGTTGCAGTAAGCTTGCATAGTATTCACCCGTGATACTTTTTCCCTTTTCCAAGTAATCAATAAAAATAATTCCCTGTGCATCCCTTAAAACACTCGCCATAACCTTGTTAGCTGACAAAATTGACTCTGCCTTTTTTGGAGTTGGCTCACCTGGCGAAACCATCGTTTTGACTGTGATTTACTTTCTGGAATGTAGTTATGTATTCGAGTTTCATCCACGGTGGTAAGCCGTCTCAAAACTTCACTGAAAATTTTACGGCAGAGCTCCACATTCTTAACAGAAACTGTTTTTCTTTGCAACTTTTGATCGGATGTCAACAAACGCGGCACCCATCTTGTACAGACCTTGTGAAATCTCAAAACATTACTTAAAATATTACCTGCACATTCTTTAAATATGTTTACCTCTTCTATCATAAACAACTTTAATCTGTGGTCATCCAGTACTAAACGATGCTTTTTTAATTGATCTCTGGAGTTGTCATTTCTACAGGGCGTCCAGAGCGAGGCTCATCACTAGTGCTCGTACGTCCCATTTTAAACTGTGCAACCCACCTTTTAATCATTGAATATGAAGGGGCAGAGTCTTTCAATGTACTGTCCATTTCCTCCTTGATTTCTTTAGGCGTTAAGCCTTTCAAATGAAAGTATTTAATCACTGCTCTTTTTCCAAATTCTCCATTTTCGTGAAAACTCTAAAATTGTCTTGTTTAAAATGCTGCCATTTGAAAACTAAAACTATTGACCGGTAACAGTGGTTACAAGCTAGTCTAGAGTTAAATTATATGATGCTACCATCTAAGTGGCCTAGTGGCGCAATATCTGAAAGGCCAGTATACAGCTTGAAGCTGCATTTTGTAGATACGAAAGTCGGCTGATAAATCCCAGGCCTCTCACTAGTACGATTATTGCCGGAAAAGACATATGAAGCAACATACAGTCGTTTCAAAGAATATATTTTAAAGAAAAAGGTAGAATATATTACGGAAAAAAGTACTGTTGATATTCCTTGTTTCAGCTTTGAAAAACTTATACTTTTCTCATACGGGAATTTGTCAAAACTTGTACATACAATCAAAGTAACTTCAGTCACATAGCAACCAGCTTTTGACTATCAC
Organism: Hymenopus coronatus; assembly: GCA_030762935.1. Classification (NCBI taxonomy): domain Eukaryota; kingdom Metazoa; phylum Arthropoda; class Insecta; order Mantodea; family Hymenopodidae; genus Hymenopus; species Hymenopus coronatus. The sequence goes on from CM060884.1 coordinate 68,996,009, forward strand.
TTTAACCTATGGTACTCCCTTACTTCGCTTCTACTTACAAGGAAGTAAGTAATAAAACTATTTCTGGTAATTTTTTCTCGATTAGCATGAAGATACTAGAAGCATAAGCTTTTTAACAATAATTTGTTGCAGAGCTGTAGAGAAAGTCATGTGAATGGAACACATCAGATTTTTTTTCTTAGAGCTGACTATTTTTGAGGTATTGCTTGTTATTTTTTTCCAGCTTCACCTACGGGGATTTGTGAACTCCTGGTAATGCATATAAACGGATTCTATCTACATGGCAAGCAAATTTTAATGTCGTTCTAGCCTAGTGTATACTCTTATTTCTTTTCTGCTTACAAGAAATCATTTCTGCTAATATTTATCTCGATTAGCATGAAGTAGATAGAAACTTGAACATTTTAACAATAATTGGTTACAGAGATGTAGAGAAAGTCATGTGAATAGAACACATACTGCGCCACTAGTCAAATATGTTTCCTGATAGACTAATAGAGGATACAAATATGAACAGCAAAATTAAGTGAGAAGAAAGGTTAAAATGTCATATAAATCTGTTTAGGCAAGATTCTAAGTTTACATTTGCTCTTCATTATAGCAGACTAAGGAGAACCATGGAGAACTTCATCGTGATTAGCCGGTCTCAGGATTGGAGCCTGCAACCTCCGGAATAACTTCCCAGGAACCACCACGCCAGCTAGCCATACTGTTCCCTTAGATGTTCGTCATCGAGAGATAAGCCAAGTAAGTTCTATTTATGTACATTTATTTGATTAATTACACAGGTAGTTCGAATCCCACAAACCGCCGCTTCAGGCGATACCGGCTTCCCCGCATGGCTTGCGGGCATCCCCGGTAACGAAGGAGCACCACCAACAGCTGCTACGGCTAAGCTCCTTATTATCCTGCAAGAGTTGCTTGGATTCAAAATGTCATCTCAAGAAACATTTTGATAAAAACACACCAGCGGTGCACAAGGGCCGTTGCACCATCAAGGCAACCGTCGAGGAGCAATATTCGCCTCCTCCTGTCACTCCACAACCCCAAAACACACCCGCCGTCCCACAATCCCGTCAGAACGTGGTTAAGTTCTCTCTGAGAACAGGGACACGTCTAACACACCTCGGGCTGCCCTCAGCCTGCCAATCACACTGGACTGGTAGCTCGATGTGTCCTCTTAGCTTCCGAAGAAGGCCGCGTTATCTTGCATTGGATTGCCGACGTTTCGCTCATTTTGCAGGCTGAGGGCAGCTCGAGGAGTGTTAGTCGTGTCCCTGTTCTCGGAGAAAACTTAACCACGTTCTGACGGGATTGTGGGGTTTGCAGGATGGCGGGTGAGAGATGGGGTTGTGGAGTGACAGGAGGGGGCAAGTATTGCTCCTCAACGGTTGCCAGTTATGGTGCAACGGCCCTTGTGCACCGCTGGTGTAATCATTTTTCAAAAAAAATGTTTACTTTTTGGGGTTTTAAATTTTGATATCCAAGCAACTTTTGAAGGATTGTAAGGAGCTTAGCCGTAGCAGCTGTTGGAGGTGCTCCTTCGTTACCGGGGATGCCCGCAAGCCATGCGGGGAAGCCGGTATCGCCTGAAGCGGCGGTTTGTGGGATTATAATCCCCAAGAAACCTAACGAGGGCGCTCAGATGGAATGGTAAGCCTTCGTTGAATTTTGTTGCCCGACGCCTAATTTCGTCCTCCAGTTATGGTTACCATGATAACTTCATATGCCCAAGGTCGCGGGTTCAAACCCGGTGGAGGACGATGGATTTTTTCAGGTGTAAAATCCTTAGCATGGTTCCTTCGGAAGGGAAGTAAAGCCCTTGGTCCCGTGCCGTAGATTTATGGCACGTAAAACAACCTCAAGACTGATAGAGAAGCCTCTGAGCAAAATTAAGGGGTCTTTCACGCCCAATTTAAAATGGGACGCTGAGGACCACAGTGGTTAAAGAGCGTCCATAAATAATACGCCATTTACATTTACTTCTCCAGTTATGGTAGACCAGAGGCTTCGTGCAAGAGTCTCGTAGGAAATCGTCAAGGCACAATGCCTTCGGGCCATCTATTCTGTACCCGCTGAAGCAGCAGCAGCAGACTGGAGTCTGCCGCCATGCCCCAGATCTCACAGGCGTAGATTAACAAGGGGACTATGAGAGCCCTCAAAAAGGCGCAACTTAAGGGGAACCGGCATCGTGGACTTCAGCATCGGGTACAAGGAGGCCGCAGCCCCATTGTACCTCAGCTCCCTGATGCCCTCCCCAAAAGTGATGCCCTTGTCAAGCTTCACCCCAAATAGCTGATGGTGTTCGTCCATTGTATCCTTCGTCTGAGGTTAGGTTATTTATTTACACTTTCCACCACGTTGCTGCGTGATCGGGTGTCACTGGCATTTGGTTTTGCTGGGCGGCCCCTCTGAGGATATGCGTGACCATTGTTTTTTTTGGGGGGGGGAACAGGAATAACAGGTATATAAGGTATTTGGGAAGGATAAAGGAAAGCGGAGAAAAAGGATTTAATACTGTGGTGTCACTGTTTATTGGGGCAACTATTGTATCATGAGGCCCGGTACCGAGCGCCTGAGGCAAACCGAGTGTTTGTGAGTGATTACTATGATGATGAACATGTAAGTAGGCAGATGTACTCCCCCAGAGATCTGACAAGTGCGTTCTCATGGTCGCCCAATATGGCGTAGAATTTTTGAGCCCAGCGCCTAATTACATCTTCCACATATGGGAGGGCCGAAGCTTCATGTAGTAGCCTCAAAGGGAAACGTCGACATACAGAATATATGGACCGGAGTCCTCTATTCTGTACCCGCTGTGACCAGAGAAGCTAGGAGTCTGCTGCCATGCCCCACACTTCGCAGGCATAGAGCATCAGGGGGACTACAAGCGCCTTGAAAAGGCGTAACTTTAAGTGAGCTTCCCCTTCTCGAGGCTCCTTATACTTATTTGCTCTCGCTTATATAGTGTCAGTGCTGTGGAGGTTGCCCCGCCCCCTCGCTTCTGGTTGGCTGGTTGCTCGCCAATCGACGTGCGTGCTGGCGCCGCTCCTTCCTGGTGATGCTGGAGTTGGTTTATGCTTTGTTTTTCCAAGTTTTTGTTTCCTTTTTGTCTTATTTCTTTTTCTAGATTGTAGTCTAAAAGAAGAACCAAACTGCATTGCTGCAGAGATGTAGAGCAGTATCTTCCAAGGATGCGACACGAAGATCTTAAGAAAAACCTCCCCAACCCAAACAGCTCTTGACATGGAAAAATTTTCGAAAATGTTGATTTTCTTGACAATGGCTCTAACGATTTTGATTAAAATGCCCTACATTAAAGATATTTATATGACAAATAAAATGTATATCTTGAATTTTCTGGGAATAGCCTCTGAAGACCTCTATATTCTGTATGAATTTTGCGTAACTGGTAAACCATAAGAGATAGACAAAAACTAACTAAACAAAAAATATAGAGCGTGTTAAAACATAAAATGTATGTCATATGCATTATTTTCGTTGAATTGACCATTTCTGAGATATTCCAGAATCAAAATACTTGAACTTCTCTCACACGAAAAGTTTCAAACTCATGGTCCTGCATAAAAACGGATTTCAACCATATGGTAACCAGCTTTTAAAAGATTTGACTATCGTTTTAGCCTAATGTATTCCACTATTTCCCTTCTACTTACTAGAAACCAAGTAATTAAGTAAATTTCTGGTAATGTTTATCTCGATTATCATAAAGTAGATAGAAGAATATGATTTTTAACAATAATTTGTTACAGCAATGTAGAGAAAGTCTAGTGAATGAAACACATCAGATTTTTCAGGTAAGTAAAGTAAACGTTTTGCTCCTAATTTCGTCTTAGACATTCTTGAGCTGCAAATTATATATTCCTAGCGATATTACAGTTTTCATTACGGCACATGAGAGCTAAAATCTTGTGCATCACTGCAAACAAACCAAGGGAGGCAGAAACATAGAGCTGCATAGTAACAGATACTCCAGTAAAAGAGGTGTTTAGAGAACAATTTTACACATAATTTGTCATATACATTTTTACTCTCTATACGAACTATGTACATAGTGTATAGAGAAGGTATTGCACTCCACCAAAAATTCGATACCGAGATTTCACCGGAAATATATGCTTTAGAGTCCCCTTTATCTAAAAAAAGTATTTTCAGAAAAAAAGTCCGTGTGTGTTTGAACACGATAACTCAAAAAGGAAAAGTAGGTAAAATACCAAACTTGGTATTTAAGTTTAGAATCTTCCAGGGATACGACACGAAGATTTTGAGAAAAATCCCCCACCCCAAACTACCCTTTACATGGAACTTTTTCGAATGTTTTGATTTTCTAAAAAATGGTTCGAACGATGTTGATGAAAATATCGTATATTAAAGATATTTACCGACAAATAAAATGTATATTTTGAATTTTCTGGGAATAGCCTCTGAAGACTACTTTATTCTGAGTGAATTTTCCGGAATTTTCCGTAAGAGATAGAGAAAAACTTACCAAACAAAAAATGTAGAGCACATTAAAACACACAATTTATGTTGTATAAATTTTTTTCTTGGAGTTAATCGTTTTTAAGATATTCCTTGTTTTTGTTTTCAGGGTCGAAAGTCTTAACTTTTCTCATACAGGAATTTGTCAACTCATGTACATACAAACAAAGGAACTTCAGTCACAGCTTTTGACTATCGCTTTAAGCTATGCTACTCCCTTATTTTCTTTCTACTTACAAGGAAGAAAGTAATAGGACTATTTCTGCTAATTTTTCTAGATTAACATGAAGTAAATAGAAGCATAAGCTTTTTAAGAATAATTTGTTGCAGGGATATAGAGAAGGTCATGTGAATGATACACATCAGATTTTTTTGTGAAATTTAGCATTTCTGAGATATTTCTTGTTATTTGTTTCAGATTTGAAGTACTTTTCCCACACGGAATGTTTTAAATTCCTGGGCGTGCATAAAAACGGATTTCAACCATATGACAAGCAGCTTTTAAAATATTTAATTATTCGCTTTAGGCTAGTGTACTCCCTTATTTCCCTCTTTCTTACAATGAAGCAAGTAACAAGACCAATTCTGCTGATGTTTATCTCAATTAGCAAGATGTCGATTAAAGAATATTCTTTTGTAAGAACAGTTTGTATTTGGAATAGCCAGAAAAAGTCTTGTAAATGGGGCACATCAGAGTTTCTATTTCCTCTATAGGCACTATGTACATAGCGTATAGAGAAAGTATTGTAATGCACCCAAAAATTTGATACCGAGATTTCTCTGGAAGTACATGTTTTGGGTCCCCTTGAATAACAAAAAAATAAGAGGATTTTGAGAAAAAGTCTGTATGTATCTGTGGACACCATTCAAGAAAATCTCCGATGTCCAACTACCCTTTACAGGGAACATTTTTCAAAAATTTGGATTTTCTGAAAAATGATTTGATTAGAATGTCATATATTAAAGATATTTACCTCACAAATAAAATGTATACCTTGAATTTTCTGGGAATAGCCTCTGAAGCTTACCTTACTCTGGATGAATTTTACGGAATTTTGTATAACTGGCAAACCGTAACAGATAAACAAAATTTTACTTAGCAGAAAATTTAGAGCTCGTTAAAACACACAATTCATGTTCTATACATTTTTTCGTGGAGTGGATCATTTGTGAGATATTCCTTGTTATTGGTTTCAGCTTCGAAAACTTACTTTTCTCATTCTGGAATTTGTCAACTCCTGTCCATGCAAACTATTACTTTAACCTATGGTACTCCCTTATTTCGCTTCTACTTACAAGGAAGCTAGTAATGTGACTATTTCTGCTAATTTTTTCTCGACTAACGTGAAGTAAATAGAAGCATAAGCTTTCTAAAATTAATCTTTGAAGAGAAAGACATGTGAATGGAACATTTCAGTTGTTTTTATTTATATTTTTTTCGAATGATTATTTGCTAGGTATTTTTTTTTCAGCCTGGTTTTACAAAGAGAATGGGATTTGAATTCAATCTCAAAGCGAGCAGCTTGAAAAAACATTGACCATGGATAATTCCAATTCTGCCATTATTTACCTTCATTAGGTTGAAGTAGATTGAAAAATTGTGTGAATAGTTTGTTGCAGAATAGGCAGAGAAAGTCATGTGAATGTAATACATCAAGCTTTTTAAGCAACGTCCTAAATGTTTAAAACGTCATTGAACCAAATATACGAACCTTTCCAGTTTCGTATATTTGGTCTAACCAGCATTTCCAAGGCCACCCGAGTTTTCCCCGTTCAGAAGGTTTATATAATAATGCAGTTTAGCCAAGCTTGCGTTCGGCATTCGTGAGTGCGTTCTTTCCAAATTGATTATTATTGTTCTAACTTCCGTGATGTTCTTGTATCATTGACCTGTTGTCTAATTTCGCAGCTTCTAATATGGTCTGTCGGTGTTCGCCATCAAACGTGAACCAATATTTATATTCCTAACCCATTTTACCGATATTCTGTGAATTATTGTGATCCATTTTGTATAAAGTTGTCATTCAGATGTTTTTACTTTCTGTACATGTACTATGTACATAGTGTATAGAGAAGGTATTATACTGCACCCGAAAGTTCGATACCGAGATTTCACCGGAAATACATGTTTTGGTTCCGCCTGAATTAAAAACAAATCTGATGAGTTCCATTCACATGACTTTCTCTATATCTGTACAATAAATTGTTGTTAAAAAGCTTATTCTTCTATTTCCTTAATACTAATTGAGAAAAAAAATTAGCTGAAAGCGTGTTATTTGCTTGTAAATAGAAAGGAAATAAGGGAGCACCGCAGGCTAAATCGATAGTCAAATGTTTTAAAAGCTTGTTGCTATGTGATTGAAGTACCATTGTTTGTATGGACAGGAGATTACAAAATTCCTGTATGAGAAAAGTTAAAGCTGAAACTAATAACATGGAATATCTCAACGATCAACTCCACGAAAATATGTATATAACATAAATTGTGTGTTTTAACGAGATCTACACTTTTCTTAAGTAAGTTTTTGCCTATCATTTACAGTTTATGAGTTATGTAAAATTCCGCAAAATTCATCCAAAATAAACATCTCTTCAGAGGCTATTCCCAGAAAATTGAAGATATTTTATTTGTCATTAATATCCCTTAAATATAAGATATTTTAATCAAAATCGTTACAGCCAGTTTTTAGAGTATCAAAATTTTCGATTGATTTTCCATGTGAGGGTTAGTTGAGGGTGGGGGAATTTTTTTTAAAGTCTTCGTGTCAGATCTTTGGAAGGTAGCAAACTTGAATTCCAAGTTTGGTATTTAATGTTCTTTTCGTTTTTGAGCTATGCTGCACACACACACACACACATACACACACACACACACTCACACACAAACAGATACACACATGGACATTTTTCTAAAAAGGCTTTTTTTGGATTCAGGGAGTCCTGATATCGAATTTTCGGGTGGAGTACAAAACCTTCTCTATACACTATGTACATAGTACGTATAGAGAAGGTAAAAAAAAAAAAAATAGAAAAATGTCTGTCTTTAACCAGCATGGCTCAAAAATGAAAAGTCGGTGAAATACCAAACTTGGTATGTTATTCGGGTATCCTCTAAGGATGCGACACAAAGATTTTTCAAGAAAATCTTCCCACTTCTGACTAACCTTTACGTGGAATATTTTTAAAAAAAAATTATTTTCTCAAAAATTACTCTAACGATTTTAATTAAAATCTCTTTATATTTAAGATATGTATTGAAAAATAAAATATGCATCTTGAATTTTCTGGAACTACCCTCCGAAGACTTTTGGATTAGTATTTGGTTTTCTTCGTTGGCTTGAAAGTGCTGCCATCTTAGTCATGTCTTCAGTTCAAGGAAAAGGTGAGTCGCTGTGTGCCAGATCAGGACTGTACGGCGGATGATCGAAAATGTCCCATTGAAATTGTTTAAGGAGCCAATGCGTTTTTCCAGCAGTGTATGGGCGAGCGTTGTCATGGATCAACACAATTCCTGAAGCCAGCATTCCTCTTTGTTTTGAATGTCTCTCCGCAAACGTTGTAAAGAACGAAGATCTTCAAAACAACGTCAATGCTCGTTTGAAATCATTGGCGGGAACATTTTTTGAAGCGGGTATTGCAAAGCTTGTGCACAGGTACGATAAATGTCTCAATCTTTTTGGTGATTATGTTGACAAGTAACAATAAGTGTACAAAACTTTTAGTAATCAAATAATTGTTTTCTATGAACTTGTCTTTTATTTTAGCCTATCGGAGGTTGGAAAAAAAAACGGCCCTCGGTTATGGTTATCGATCATATGGGTTAGTAATATTAAGATTTGGAACTAGTGACTGCTTGTTGCTGCCGCTACTCAACTGTATTGCGGTTGGCGTACACAAGGCGCTATGCCATGAGGGACTTAGACGAATATGGACTTTACTGATTTTTTTGGCGACGGATGTACATATGGGATAGATAAGGTACTGTATTCCAACCAAAAAGGAATTCTGGAATTTCACTGGAAATATATGTTTTGAGGAACCCTAAGTCCGGGAAGAAAATGTCCATGTGTGTGGGTGTGTGTGTGTGTGTCTGCGGACAGCATAGCTCAAAAACGAAAAAAAAAAAAAACCGTTAATTACCAAACTAGGTATTTATCTTTAGTATCTTCAAAGGGTACGAGACGATGGTTTCCAAGATAATCCGCCCACCACAAACTACGCTCTACATGGAATATGTTTTTCTCAAAAATGGCCTTCACGATTTCTATTGAAATACCGTATATTAAATATATTTACATCACAAATGAATATATATATTAATACATTGAATTTTCTGGGAACAGCCTTTGAAGACCTCTTTATTCTGGTTGAATTTCGCAAAATTTTGCAAATGGTAAACACTAAGAGAGTAAAGCTTACTACCCATAAATGTAAAAATTGTTAAAACACATAGTTTATAATAATTTATTTGTTTTTTTATGTAGGGCTGACCGTTTCTAAGATATTAATGGTTAATGGTTTCAATTTTAAACTTTTCTCGATTAGTTTCACCTCCCTTGTTTTACTGCAGGCCATACAAAGCGAACCGAACTTCAGTTGTTTCACATAGGAGTAGATTTTAAAAGTTTTGACTATCCATTTAGCATAGTGTATATACTTATTTCCCTTCTACTTATAAGGAAGACCATTTGTGCTAATGTTTACCTTGATTATCATGCCGTAAATAAAAAAATAAACTCCTGTAAGGATAGTTGTTTTTGTGTAACAGAGAAGATCATGTGAATGGAACACATCAGACTTTTTTTTCTCCTGGTCATGCAAAGAGAAGGGAATTATGCCTGCATCACATTGCGGTCAGTTTTTAAAACATTTGACTGTCGATTTATCTTAATGTAATGCAAATGGCGTGTTATTTATTGACGTTCTTCAACTACAGTGGTTCCCATTTTAAATTGGGTGTGAAAGACCGCTAATTTTGCTCAGAGGCCTCTCTTTCAGGATTGAGGATCTTTTTCGTGCCGTAAATCTACGACATGGGACCAACGGCTTTGCTTCCCTTCCGAAGGAAGCCATGCTAAGGATTTTTACACCCGAAAAAATAGATCGTCCTCCGCCGGGTTTGAAACTTGGGTATATGAAGTTAGATTTAGATGTTCTTTTGCTTCCCTTCTACTTACAAGGAAAAAACTAACAACATTTCTGCTAATGTTTATTTGAATTAGCATGAAGTAGAGAACAGAATAAGGTTTTATAAGAATAATTGTGCAGAATAGACAGAGAAAGTCATGTGAATGGGACAAATTATTTTTTAGAAAAACGATAACATATTCGAAAAAATCTAATGTGTTCCATTCATATGCCTTTCTCTACATCTCTACAACAAATTATTGTTAAAAAGCTTATGCTTCTATTTACTTCATGCTAATCGAGAAAAAGTTAGCAGAAATAGTCTTATTACTTGTTTCCTTGTAAGTAAAAGCGAAATAAGGGAGTGTCATAGGTTAACATGATAGTCAAAAGCTGGTTGCTATGTGACTGAAGTTCCTTTGTTTGTATGGACAGGACTTGACAAATTCCTGAATGAGAAACGTATAGGTTTTTCAAAGCTGAAACGAAAGACTATGAATATTTGACAAACGATCAACTCCACGAAAGAAATGTATGTAACATAAATTGTGTGTTTTAATGTGCTCGACAGTTTTTGTGTGGTAAGTTTTTGTCCATCTCTCACAGGTTAGCAGTTATGCAAAATTCATCCAGAGTCTATTCCCAGAAAATTCAAAATATACATTTTATTAATCGGGTAAATATGTTTAATATAGGATCTTTTAATCGAAATTTTCGAAAAAAAAGTTCCATGTATAGGGTAGTTGGGTGTGCGGGGAATTTTTTGAAAATCTTCGTGTCACATCCTTGGAAGATACCAAACTTAAATACCAAGTTTGATATTTAACAGTCTTTTCGTTTTTGAGCTATGCTGTCCACAGACATACGCACAAACACACATACACACCGATACACACACAGATTGACAGACAGACACACACGGACATTTTTCTAAAAGTGCTTTTTTTGATTTAGGTGGTCTCAAAACATGTATTTCCGGTGAAATCTCAGTATCGACTTTTTGGGTATATTACAATACCTTCTCTATACATTACGTACATAGTACGTGTAGAGAAAGTAAAATGTAGTATTTAGATAGCTGAAGTTAAAATAAAAGCTGACACTATTAACCAACAAACATTACACCGGAGAAGTAATAATTAGAAGCATTTATGTTGACTCCTAATTTCTAATTCTATAGAATAATTAGATGAAGTCTGTTATACCCTTAACAGAAAACTTTTTTGGGATTTTAAAATGTATTATCAAAACCGTAGAAAGGCCAATCTAATTAAAAAAACTTATGTGTTCCATTCACATGACTTTCTCTACATCGTTGTAACAAATTATTGTTAAAAAGCTTAATTCTTCTGTACTTTATGGTGGTCCAGATAAACATTAGCAGAAATTGTTTTATTTCTTGTTTTCTTGTCCGTAAAAGGTAAATAAGGGAATACATTAGGTTAAAACGATAAGACACTTTTTTTTTTAAAAGCTGGTTGCCATGTGGTTGAAATTCGTTTATATTCTTGTTGAATCGGAAACAATAACAAGGAATATTTCAGAAATGGTCCACGCAAAAATGTATATAACAAATTGCATGTTTTAACGTGATCTATATTTTTGTGTAGTAAGTTTTTGTCCATCTCTTACGGTTTGTCAGTTACGCAAAGTTCAGCAAAACTTATTCAGAATGACAGGTCTTTAACGGCTATACCAAGAAAATTCAAGATATACATTTTATTTGTCATATAAATATCTTTAATATACGCTACTTTAATCAAAATCGTTAGAGCAATTTTTGAGAAAACCAAAATTTTAGATTTTTTCCCTGTAAAGGGTAGTTTGGTGTGGGAGGATTTTCTTGAAAATCTTCATATCGCTAACCTGGAAGATACAAAGTTTGGTATTTTACCGACTTTTCGTTTTTTAGTTATCTTGTTCACAGACACATGGACACACACGGATCTTTTTCTAAAAGTGCCTTTTTTGGATTCAGGAGACCCTAAAACGAGTATTTACGGTGAAATCTCGGTGTCGAATTTTTGGGTGGGATACAATACCTCCTCTATACACCATGTACATAGTACATGTAGAGAAAGTAAAACATTTATAATGAAACAATACGCCATTAAGGTACATTCTTAAACAAAGGATCTTTAAAACCATTTTCAATTGAAAAATCTGATATCTGGTATTTAACGGTCTTTTCGTTTTTGAGATATGCTGCCCACAGACACACATACACATACACGCACGCATACATACACATACACGCACGCATACATACACACACACACGGACCTTTTTCCAGAAGTACTTTATTTTTGCATTCAGGTTGCTCAAAACATGTGTGTTCGTGAAATCTCGGTATCGAATTTTTGGGTGCATTACAATACCTTTCCTATACACTATGTACAGAGTACTGTAGAGAACGTAAAAATATGACATGAATTAAAAGATTTAACGAGATCCAATTTTTTGTGGCGTAATTTTTAGTCTCTCTCTTACGGTTGAAGCATTATGGAAAATTCCACATAACTCAACCAGAATAAAAAGCTCTTCTAAGAATATGCCCAGAAAATTCAAAATATACATTTAATTAGTGTCGTGAATATCTTTAACATAAGGCATTTTAATCAAAACTGTTGGAGCCGTTTTTAGTAAGTCAATTTTTTTTTTTTTTTAAAAAAAGTTCCATGTAAAGGTAGTGGGAGATTTTCTTGGAAGTCTTCGTGTCGCGTCCTTGGAATATTCGTTTCGTTTCGTAATCGGCTTACCTCCCTGTAATAGTAGGACTTACAAGCCAATCCCTAGGGGTGAGAAGCCTGTCGGGGAGCCTACGGCACGAAACCACAGAATGGAGAACCTATTATGTGGGGTCGGACCGTAGCCGGGCATGAACATGAGAAAGTGGATGATATGAAATGTAAGCGAAATTGATGATTGGAAAATGATGGAGCGATTGGTGGAATGAATGGGGGGAGAAACCGGTGCACCCGGAAGAAACCCGTCCAGACGCCGCTTCGTCCACCACGTATTCCAAGCGAGGGCGCTTGGGATCGAACCCGGGCTGCACACACACACACACACACACACACACACACATGGGCCTTTTATAAAAATGTTTTTTCCGAAGTCAGGGGACCTCAAAATATATATTTGCGGTGCAATTTTGGTATGAATTTTTGTTTTGGAATACAATATCTACCCTATTCATTGTACATGCGGGCTAGAGAAAGTAAAAGCTAAGTGTTTTTAAGAAGAGTTTGTAGCAGAATGTGTTGAGAAAGTAATGTGGATGTAAAACTAAGAGTTTTAAAAAAATGTCTTTTATAATGTAACGTAATCAACTTGATGGATTCTATTTTTTAAGGGGTTCCGGTTTCCTATATTGATCTAGGCAGTTTTTCAAGGACGCCGAACATTTTCCTCGTTCAGCAGGTTTATATAATAGTACAGTTTCAGATATCCTTCAGTTTGGCATTCGTCCAACGTAATCTTTTCCCTTTGGTCCAGAGGTACTGTTTTATTTTCTCTGATATGCTTGTCACCTTTTACGTTCTCTACACGTACTATGTATATAGTCTATAGAGAAGGTATTGTATTGCACCCAAAAGTTCGATTCCGAGAAATACATGTTTTTAAACCTAAAATGTCCGTGTGTATGTGCCTGTGGGCAGCACAGCTCAAAAACGAAAAGTCCTTTAAACATCAAACTTTATATTTAAGTTCAGTATCTCCCAAGGATGGCATACGGAGATTTTTCAAAAAAAGTCTCCCCACCCTCCACATTTTACGTGAAAATAAATTCGAAAATTATGATTTTTCTCCAAACTAGGTCAAATGATTTTGATTAAAGTCTCTTATGTTTACGATACTTACATAACAAATAAAATGTATACCTTGAATTTTCTGGGTATATCCTCTAAAGACCTTTTTATTTTGGGTGATTTTTTTTTTTAATTTTGCATAAGTAATAAACCGTAATAGACAAAAACTTGCTTAACAAAAAATGTAGAGCTCGTTAATACACACAGTTTTGTGTAAATTTATTTAATTACCAGTTATGCAAAATTTTGGAAAATTCATCTAGACGAGGTCTTCAGACGCTATTTTCAGAAAATTCAAGATATACATTTTCTTTTTCATGTAAAAATCTTAAATATAACAACTTTTAATCATAAATCGTTAGAGCCATTTTTGAAAAAAAAATAAAAATTTTGGAAAATATTTCAATCTAAATGTTAGTTGGGGTAGGGGGATTTTCTTGAAAATCTGTGTCGCATCCTTAGGAGATACTTATCTTAATTATCAAGTTTGTATTTAATAGATTTTTGTTTTTGAGCTATGCTGCCCACAAACACACACGCATGGACCTTTTTCTAATTATTTTTGGATTCAGGGGTTTCAAAACATTCATTTCCGGTGAAATCGCTGTATTGTAATTTTGGGTGCAATATAATACGTTCTGTATACACTATGTACGTAGTACATGTAGAGAACGTAAAAATCTGAGGTGTCTCATAGGAGGCTATAGGCTCCCATGCCGACCCCGGGGAAACTACGAAAACTCCAGGGGTCAGACTGTGCGGTCACCGGTAATCAAACCCTGTTTCTTTTAATGCGATTCTCACAGGTTACCGCGACGCTACCTCTCGGATTTGCCATGTAAGTGGAGATGCAAGTTGAACCAGTCGAAGATCGCATTTCTCGCGAATACAACGTCAACAGAAGCAGCAGCCAATGACTGGATTCGGTTAAACTTTTAGCCGAGCAAATCTGGGAGTAACAAACCCGCTCCCCAGCTTCGAAAAATAGAAAAAGAGCTTGTATAACTACTTGTGCTTACGTAAGATCAACGTCGACTGCGACAGAAAACCAACTTTACAATGCGGTAGGTTAGTGGTCAATCTTAACCTTAGTTACCGTCCCTTAGTTGTTCTCCGATGCTCATTGCGACAATAGGTTCTCAGAAACCACTGACTATACTCTCTGGTTATAGCATACTGAGAAACGAGTTTTATACGCGCTTGGAACGGAACAAGGAAAACATTTCCTAAATTCGTTATGCACCTATCAAACGTGCATGTATACTATTTTTGAATTGAATTTTATAAATTGTTTACATTTGTTTATTTATTATTGAATATAAATGTTATATCTTCAAAGGTGATTTGCACATACGTGTGTCATTTATTTCAGCATTGAGATTTCTTTTGTTTTCAAAGCAACTACATTAAAGATGGGAATGTCAATTTTCGATATATACCAACAATATAGGTAAGTACCATAAATAGTTACAATGTGTAAAAAAGAAACTCATGTATTGTGGTGGTGTTATCAATAATAGTTATAATAACTCTGAATTGAAGTGAACGTAATTAAAGTTGTGTCAAAGAGAAATTCGATACAGTTAACATCAGTGATTAGTTTCCAACCTAGTGGCGCTTAGAGTTAGGTTATGTTTGTTTTCCAGCTATATTCTCGGGATTGTGCATGACATGTACACGATATTTCTTCGAGCATTCAAACAACATTTAGATAAATCATTTCCATATTAATTCTACAACGGCTGTGCGCATTCGCTTGGTGTGATATCTTAACCACTATACGATGAATATCGATACTGAGTTCACCTTATCGATTATTGCAGATAATTAAGTTTGCACTTCCCGTTCAGGAGTTGATACCAATGAATGTGTCAATTACCTTTCATAAGAGCGGGAAAGGACTGAAAAATTATGTGTAACATTCATATGACTTACTCTACCCATATTGTTACAACTTTATTTGACTAAAAAATAAAAAAAAAATATGTTTTTTCATAATAAAATAAAATCAATTCAAAATTAAGAAAATATATCTTTTTTTTTACTTTCTCTAAACGTACTATTTACATGGCGTATAAAGAAAGCATTGCGTTCTACCCAAAATTTGGATACCGAGATTTCAATTAAAATACATGTTTTAGAAGCCCCAGTGTAAACAAATTAGAAATTGATCCAAATGTGTCTGGACAACATAGCTCAAAAACGAAAAGTCTTTTAAATACCAAATCAGGTATTTAAGTTAATATCTCCCAAGGATACGAAACGAACATTTTAAAGAAAATCACTCGACTCTCAACTACTCCTTACATGGAACAATTTCGAAAATTTTGATTTTCTCAAAAAGGCTCTAATTATTTTAATCAAAATGTCGTATAGTAAAGATATTTACATCACAAATAATAATAATAATAATAATAATAATAATAATAATAATTGTAACTTTAAGTTTCTGGGAATAGTATTTGAATTTCAATTTATCCTGAATGAATGTTGTTAAATTTTGCATAACTGATAAACCTTAAGAGATAGACAAAAACTTACTACACTAAAAATGTAGATCTCCTTAAAACACACAATTTTACAATATACTTCTTTTCGTGGAGTTCACCATTTTTGAAATATTCCTCTTTATTGGTTTCAGTTTTAAAATATTTAAAAACTTTTCACATGAGGGAATTTGTCAACTCCTGGCAATGCAAAGAAACGAATTTCAATTATATGGTTTTTAAAAGTTTTGACTATCGCTTTAGCCTAGTGTATTCCCTTATTTCCCCTTCTGCTGGCAAGGAAGCTAGTAATAGACCATTTCTGCTAATGTTTATTTCAATTAGGTTGAAGTAGATAGCGGATTAAGATTTTTAAGAACAATTTGTCACCGAGATGTAGAGAAAGTCACGTGAATGGGGCACATCAGATGTGTTTCTACTTGGTTCGCTTAAACTACCAATTAATTGAAAGGCGCATGCTTATTATTAGACAATTCCAACTTTAACCTCATTTTTTCGCATTTTTCCAGCATTTTTCATAGTCAAAAAGCTCCACACGATGCAAGTTTTTACTAATTTACTAATTTGTTTTAAAGAAAATTATCATATGCTTTTTTTAATACTGAAATTCTGATAAATAAACGATTAAGATTATTATTTCACAAGGAATAACTCGAAAACAGTAAGCTCCACGAAAAAAATGTATATGACATAACTTGTGTATTTTAACAAGATCTACATTTTTTGTAAAGAAAGTTTTTGTTCATCATTAACGGTTTACAAGTTATACCAAATTAAGCAAAGCTCATCCAGAATCAACAGGTCTTAAGAAGCTATTCCTAGAAAATTCAAGATGTATATATTTTTTGTTATAGATATGGCATTAATATGTGGCACTTTAATCAAAATCGTTACAGGCATTTTTAAGAAAAACAAAATTTTCGAAAATTTTTCCATATAAAAGGTAGTGTTTCGGTGTGTGTCTGTCTGTCTGTCTGTCTGTCCATACCTAAAAAACGAAAAGGCTGTAATACCAAACTTGGTATTTAACGGTTCAAGGATGCAACACGAAGGTTTTCAAGAAAGTTCCCCCATCCCCGACTAACCTTTACATGGACCTTTTTTCGAAAAGTTTTATTTTCTCAAAAATGGCTCTAACGATTTTGTTTAAAATGGCAAATATTAAAGATATTTGCCTCACAAATAATATGTGTATCTTGAATTTTCTGGGAATAGGCTCTGAAGTCTACTTTATTCTGGATGAATTTTACGGAATTTTGCCTAACTGCTAAACCGTAACAGATGGATAAAACTTAAAACACACAATTTATGTTATGTACAGTTTTTTCGTGGAGCTGATCGTTTTTTAGATATTCCTTGTTTGTGGTTTCACGTTTAAAAAACTTAGGCTTTTCTCATACGAGAATTTGTCAACTCCTGTCCATACAAACAAAAGAACTTCAAGCCCGCCTGGGTAGTGTGGTGGTAGCGTGTCTGCCTCATATTCAAAAGGTCGAGAGTTCGAATCTCAATTATGGTGAATTACCCGGATAAGGTTATTTTTTCGGGGTTTTCCCTTATCCTGAGGAGACGAATGTCGAGTAAGTTTAAGCTCCCTGGAGCCCGAGATCATTTGAGCATCATTTCACTAATTCCATTAATCGTCCGACATGCCCAACCAGGTTAAAGGACAGTAAGCTACCAATAAATAAATAAATAAATAAAAAGGTTATCACATAGCAACCACGTTTTTAAAAGTTGACTATCGTTTTGGTCTTCCTTATTCCCTTATTTTCCTTCTATAAGAATATTTCTGCTAATTTGTTCTCGATTAACATGAAGTAAATAGAAGAAGAAGTTTTTAACAATAATTTGTTGCAGAGATGTAGCGAAAGTTATGTGAATGGAAGACATCAGATTTTTTTTTCATTTTAGCAAAAACATATTAAACGTTTAACTTAAATAGTTTATAAATCCATAGTACTCTATAAATGGGTACTAAACATTTTGGTGACTAGTAACAAGTGTCAGTATACGAAGGTAACAGGAAAACCAGCTGTTTTGAAACGGTACTTATTGAACCGTTGTTTTTGTTCGTAAACGGAAAATAAAGCCCAGAAATATTAAGAGGAAAGGAACTAAGAGTGGATGTTACCAGAACTGGTCTTCAACATTCATACCCTTTATAGAAGCATAAAAGAGATATAAACAACCAGTAAAAGCTGAGCAATTTGTTTCTTGAAAGCCTGCGATTTCATTAAGTTGTGCTGATTACCTTGTTATCCGTCTTTACACTTATTCACGTGAGCTTATGGTTCTATTCACGTTTTATTGTAAATACAAGATAAATACAGTAAGCTTAAGTGATCATTCCATTGCTTTGGAAATGTTATGTCTTTAAGTAACCACAAAAAGCTGATGTGTTCATTTATAGGACTTCCTCAGCATACCCTGCAGTCAAATTATTCCTGTAAAAGCTTTTTATTATACTTCATTCTAACAGAGATAAACATTAGCAAAAATGGTTTCTTGTAAGCAGAAGGGAAATAGAATAGTCAAATGTTTTAAAATCTGGTTGCCATGTGGATGAAATCCACTTTTTCGCACTGCCAGAAGTAGACAAATTCCCGTGTGTGAAAAGTTTAAGTATTTTAAACTGGAACCAATAAAAAAGAATATCTAAAAAATCGCTAGCTCCACGAAAAAAAAATATATATGACATAAATTGTGTGTATCAATGGGATCTACATTTTTTGGGTAGTGCGTTTTTGTTTATCTCTTACTAGTTATGCAAACTCCAGCATAATTCATCCAGAATAAAGGTCGTCGGCGGCTATTCCCAGAAAATTCAAGATATACATTTTATTTCACTTGTAAATATCTTTAATATACGCTGTTTTGAAAGTAGTTAGAGCCATTTTTCAGAAAATGAACATCTTCTAAAAATATTCCACATAAAGGGTAGTTTGGGGTGGGGGGATTTTGCTCATAATCTTCGTATTGCATTCTTGGAGGATATTAAACTTGTATAACAAATTTGGTATTTTACCTGCATATTTCTCATTTTTGAGTTATCGTATTCACAGACACACACATATGCACCTTTTTCTAAAAATAGTTCTTTGGTGGAGGGGGAATACAGGGCTTCCTAAAAGGTCTATTTCCTGTGAAATCTCGGTATGGCGTTTTTAGGTGGAATGCAATACCTTCTCTCTGTATGTACATAGTGCGTATAGACAAAGTAACCGGTGGCTATGTGATACAAATGAAATTACATTTTCTTTGCATGACTAGGACGAAAAATCTGATGTGTTGCATTCACAAGACTTTCTCTACATCTCTGTAACAAATTATTGTTAAAAAGTTTATGCTTCTATTTATTTCATGCTAATCGAGAAAAAATTAGCAGAAATAGTCTTATTACTTGCATCTTTGTAAGTAGAAGCGAGATAAGGGAGTACCACAGGTTAAAGTAATAGTCAAAAGCTGGTTGCTATGTGACTGAACTTCCTTTGTTTGTATGGATAGGAGTTGACAAATTCCTGCATGAGAAAAGTATAAGTTTTGCAAAGTTGAAACCAAAAACAAGGAATATCTATAAAAAAACCATCAACTCCACGAAAAAATTTATATTACATAAGTTGTGTGTCTTGACGTGCTCTACATTTTCTGTGTGGTAAGTTTTTGACAATGTCTTACGGTTTAGCCAGTTATGCAAAATTCCGTAAAATTCATCCAGTATAAAGTAGGTTTCAGAGGCTATTCCCAGAAAATTCAAGATATACATATTATTTGTAAATATCGTAAATAAACGTTACGTTATTTTAATCAAAATCGTTAGTTATTTTTAAGAAAATCAAAATTTTAGAAAAAAGTTGCATGTAAAAGGTTGTTGGGGGTGGGGGGATTTTCTTGAAAATCTTCGTGTCGAATCCTTGGAAGATACCAAACTTAAATACCCAGTTTGGTATTCAACGGTGTTTTCATTTTTGAGCTATGCTGTCCACACACACACGTGGACCCTTTTCTGAAAATGCTTTTCTCACAGGGACCCAAAACATGTATTTCCGGTGAAATCTCGGTATCCAATTTTTAGGTGGAATGCAATACCTTCTCTATACGCTATGTACATAGTACGTGTAGAGAAAGTAAAAAAAAAGTTAATAACCACCTCCTGTTACAAACAATTTCAACTACTGGAAATTTTAAAATTAACATCAAAGAACATCACGGAAATGGTTCAGTCCATAAAAATGTATATGATAAATTGTGTGTTTAAACGAGATTTGTATATTTTGTGTTGGGGCTTTTTACCACCAGTTATGCAAAAGTCATTAACAAATAGAAGAGGTCTTCAGAGGCTATTCCTAGAAAGTCACGTTATACATTTTGTCAGTAAATATCTTTAATATACGGTGTGGTATTCAAAATCGTTAGTCATTTTTGAGAAAATAACATTTTCGAAATTTTTTTCATTTAAAGGAGAATTTAGGTGGGGCGGGGATTTTCTTGAAAATCTTCCTGTTGCATGCTTGAAAGATTGTGAATTTAAATATAAAGTTTGGTATTTAAGAGACTATTTGTTCCGAGTTATACTCTTCATACACGGTCTCTCTCTCTCTCTCGCTCTCTCTCGCTCTCTCTCGCTCTCTCTCGCTCTCGCTCTCTCTCGCTCTCGCTCTCTCTCTCTCTCTCTCTCTCTCTGATACACACACCCACACCTTATTCTAAAAGTGCTTTTTGGATACTGAGGCCCACAAAACGTGTATTTCCAGTGAAATCTCGGTATCTAATTGTTGGGTGGAGTGCAATACCTTCTCTTTCTATGTACTAAGCAGAGCCGATCCCCATGGCCACACTCGCTAAAGCGTTGATGTTTGTAAAAGAAACAGTAAAACCAGTAAACCAGTAATCAGTAAAACCTACGGGGGGAAATGTAAATAGGGATACAGAACCGGAGTCCTGATCAGACTCTGTTACTGTTTTTATTAAAAAAAAAAAAAAAAAAAAAAAAAAAAAAAAAAAACAGAGACAGTAAAAAATAAATAACCATTTCCCAAATGAGAATACTTTGAGGTATTGGAAATTTGAAAATAACAAGCTATATCTCTACAAAAAAGTGTATGACCTAAAGAAGGTTTGTGTTAATGTGTTTTAAAAACACATTTCGTTTGTTATGTTTTTGTGTATCTTCTATGGTTTACCAGTTATGTAAACGTCTTCAGTGTCTCTTGGCAGAAAATTCAAGCTACACATTTTATGTTTTGTATATATCTTTAATATACAATATTTTTATCAAAATCGTTAGAGCTATTTTAAAAAATCGAAAATATCTAAAAAAAAAAAAAAAAAAAAAAAAAGGATGTGCTCCATTCGCATGACTTTCTGTACATCTCTGTAACAAATTACTGTTCATAAGCTTATTCTTCTACTTAATGCTTAAACATTAGCAGAAACGGTCTTATTACTTAGTTCTCCTATAGGTAGAAAGGAAATAAGGAAATACACCAAGCGATACCGCTAGTCAATTTTTTGCTTTCTCTATAGGCACTATGTACATAGTGTATAGAGTATGTATTGCACTCCACCAAAAAATTCGATACCGAGATTTCACCAGAAATATATGTTTTAGGGTCCCCTTTATCTAAAAAATAGCATTTTCGGAAAAGGGTCCGTGTGTCCGTGTGTCTGTGAACACGATAACTCAAAAACGAAAAGCAGGTAAAATACCAAACTTGGTATTTAAGTTTAATATCTTCCAGGGATGCGACACAAAGATTTTGAGAAAAATCCCCCACCCTCAACTGCCCTTTACATGGAACTTTTTTCGAAAATTTTGATTTTCTCAAAAATGGCTCTAACGATTTTGATTATAATGTCGCATGTTAAAGATATTTACCTGACAAATAAAATGCATATCCTGAATTTTCTGGGAATAGCCTCTGAAGAGTAGTTTATTCTGGATTAATTTTACTAACTTTTGAATAACTGCTAAACCGTAAGAGATGGACAAAAACTTACTACACAAAAAATGTAGAGCACGTTAAAACACACAATTTATGTTACATACATTTTTTTCGTGGAGTCGTCGTTTTTGTGACATTCCTTATTTTTGGTTTCTGCTATGAAAAACTTATACATTTCTCATACAGGAATTTGTCAACTCCTGTCCATACAAACAAAGGAACATCAGTCACATAGCAACCAGCTTTTGTCTTTCCCTTTAACCTATGCTACTCCCTTATTTCACCTCTACTTACAAGGAAGCAAGTAATATGGCTATTTCTGCTAATGTTTTACTGATTAGCATGAAGTTAATAGAAGTATTAGTTTTTTAAGAATAATTTGTTGCAGGGATATTGAGAAAGTCATGTGAATGGTACACATCGGATTTTTTAAAATGTGCTTGCTATGGGTTATAAATGTGTCTCTTTGCGTGGAAGAGTGTTGACAAGTTTCCATATCAGAAAAGAGTTTTAATGAGATCTACATTTTTTGTGTACTAACTTTTTGTCTACCTCTTACACAAAATTCAGTAACATTCATTCAGAATAAAGAAGTCTTCAGAGGCTATTTACAGAAAATTCAAGATATACATTTTATTTGTCATGTAAATAACTGAAACACTAGAGATTTTAAACAAAATCGTTAGTAAGTTTTGAGAAAATCAAAATTTTAGAATTCTTTTCCATGTAAAGGGTAGCTTGTGGTGGGGGGATTTTCTTGAAAATGTTCGTGTCGCATTCTTGGAAAGTACCGAATTGAAATACCAAGTTTGGTATTCAACGGTCTTTCCGTTTTTGAGCTATGCTGTCCACAAGTGCATGTAGAGAAAGTAAGTAAATACGAGAAATAAAATGCACATCTTGAGTTTTCTGTGAATAGCTTCTGAAGTATGTTTTTATTCTTGATAACTTTTACATAACTGGTACACCGTCAGAGATAGTCTCAAAAATGTAAATGGCGTGTTATTTATGGACGCTCTTTAACTGCTGTGGTTCTCAGCGTCCCATTCTATACTGGGCGTGAAAGACCGCTTAATTTTGCTCAGAGGCCTCTCTATCAGGCTTGAGGTTCTTTTACGTGCCGTAAATCTACGACACGGGACCAACGGCTTTACTTCCCTTCCGAAGGAAGCCATGCTAAGGATTTTTACACCCGAAAAAATCCATCGTCCTCCGCCGGGTTTGAACCCACGACCTTGGGTGTATGAAGTCAGCATGGTAACCATTACACCACGGAGGGCGACTAGATAGGCTCAACCCTACTACACAAAATTGTATATATTTTGTTTTACATCTGGCCATGCAAAGAGAATAAAATTTCAATCACATAACAACCAGATTTGACTATCGCTTTAGCCTAATGTATTCCCTTATCTTCCTTATTTTCAAAGGAAGCAAAGACAAAGTTTATCTCAATTAATATGAAGTAGTTGTAAGAACAGTTGCTACCGTAAAGGTAGAGAAAGTCATGTGAATGACATATCATATTTTTAAATATTGACTACCACTTTAATCTAATGTATCTTGTCTTATATCTAAAATGAAAATACGTGTAGATGTTTTCCGTTTAGAAGAAATAAATTTTGAAGAGTGAGTTGAGAATTTCATGTGAATGTAGAATACGAGTGCTTTGTTTCCTGACCATAGCGTACTCAAAAAGGAGAACTAGGTCCTTCAGTACTGCCTTTCTCTACATTTCGCAACAACTAATATTATTAAAGCTTTCTCCATGTACTTTGTACTAATCGAGATAAAGGTTAGCGGAAATGCACTAGGCTATATCGATGTCACTCCTCGCTACTTGATAGTATTCAAATGTTGGTGTCTTTGGATGACCAGACTGTGGAAAAAACAAATGGCGAGATCCTATTTGAGAAAAGTATAAGTGTTTCCAAGTTTAAACCAATGTCTCAGAACTACACAAAAAATCCTTAGCTTGGCTTCCCGCGGAAGATAAGTAAAGCCGTTAGTCCCCTGTCGTATATTTACGGCACGTAAAAGAACCTCAAGCCTGATAGAGAAGCCTCTGAGCAAAATTAAGCGGTCTTTAACGCCCAATTTAGAATGGGACGCTGAGAACCACGGCAGTTAAAGAGTGTTCATAAATAACACGCCATTTACATTTACATTTTTGAGTTATGTTGTTCATAGACACATATGAACCATTTTGTAAAAATGCTTTTCTTTTGTTTAGGACACATATTTCCAGTGAAATCACGTAAGAGTTTTTGGGTGGAATATTATACCTCCTCTACCTACTTTATTTGTAGTACGTGTAGAGAAAGTAAAAATGTATATAAAATACAATTTTTTTTTGTTATAACTAGATCTACATGTTTTGTGTAGTAAAACTTTTTTATCTTTTTAGTTTAGTAGTTATGTATGCAAAAATCATCCATCAAGAGAATTTCAGAGGCTAATCCCAAACGATTCAAGATATACATTTAATTTGCCATAAAATATCGTAAACATGCATTATTTTAATCAAAATCGTTTAAGGCATTTTTGAGATAAAACTTTTTGAAAATGTTCCAGTAAAGAGTAGTTTGAGGTCCAAGATTTTTGAAATCTGAGTATCGAATTTTTGGATCAAATGCAATATTTTTCCCTACATATTTAGTCAAGTGCGAGACAGAGAAAGTAAAATAGATAAATAATTAGCGTAAATGTCACTCTATTTGAAGTTGCTTTAATAAAAAGTTACCGCAGAAAGTTCTATTTGGAACATTAATTTGACTAAGTAAGCTGCTCTGTAACAATTTGTAAGTCCGAAAAATAAACTGCCAAGATCAAACAGCCATATTGGGTAATAATTCTGTTCGGAAGCTTATATACTATACACCTTGCTATACACTCAATTGTTTCACCGTCTTTGAAAGCAGTTACAGTCTAAAGTTATCAACACTTTTGAAAGTATAACCTCTAAAATAACATGGAAGAATAAGTGTCTATTTTAACAGCTAATTTCTCCATCTGGTGAACTGAAATTGTTTCAAGATGGATGGCTTGTTATATAATTCTTCTATTAAGCTTTCATTTACATTTTAGCGATGATTTAACTTGTAAAACTTAAAATATCCAATAGAATATGGATGGATATCACATATGGATATTAATCAACGCATCGAATTCACCAGAACAACACGAATTCACCAGAACAACACAGATTTTATTTGAACAACACACATATGCTTACCTTTTTACAAGCAGGAAAAGTAATCCAAAAGTAGAAACAGAAAAATAACATATGGCATGTAATTCACTAACTACATTCATGTACTATGGATGCAATATGTTTGTAAGCATTGTAATACTATATACCTATCTGTCCAGCAATCCTGCACTACCTCAACTCAAACGGTACTCAAGTAGGTCAGTGTTACTCCTTCCGCGATTTCTCATTTCTGGTTTGTGTTCCGAAGGCGCTCTCCAGTGTAGCCAACCAAGCAACTAGTTATCCCTAAGTAATTTCCAGATTCCCCCAAAAGTACTGCAATACAAGTTTTACCTCGCACACTGTAAGTCCTTTTTTGTTTGAAATATACGTATTTTATTCACAAAGAAACCTTTCAGTCCTCCCAAAAGAATAGACAAAGCTTAATATTTACAAATGGTTATATAAAACAAGAATAACACAAGAAAACATAGACTAATTGTCGCTGAAATAAAATCTTAAATATCAGCAAACTGCGGAAAATGGAATTTTTAAAATCTGATGTGTTCCATTTACATGTTTTTCTCTACCTGTTTTGTAACAAACTATTCTTTAAAAATGTTGTTCTTCTAGCCATTTCATGCTCAGCAAGATAAACATTACCCTAAATGGTCTTATTACTTAGTTGCTTATAAGTAGAAGGGAAATAAGGAAATCCACTACTCAAAAGAGATAGATTTTTTTTATAAACTGTTTGTTATGTGATTGAAATTCGAAGTAAAACAAATGAAAACTAAATGAAACATTTCCGTATGAGAAAAGTATTTTAAAATTGAAACCAATAACAAGAAATGTCTCGGACGTGGTAAAAGTTGCTCCAGTACCTACAGATAAATGTAATCCAAGAAAATAAAAAAATAGCCAGCATCTTTAGATATATATGAAAATCAAAGCACAGTATCTGTAGATAAAAGTGTAATCTAAGGTTATTAACCTCGTTGCAATATCTGTAGATTTATATAATATTATAAAAACCAAGTTGTTGCAGTATCGGTAAACAATACAGTAAATATAATCTAACTATATTAAAGTTGTTGTTGCAGTATCAGTAAATTTATATAATATAATTGTATCAAAGTTGTTGTTGCAGTATCAGTAAATTTATATAATATAACTATATCAAAGTTGTTGTTGCAGTATCAGTAAATTTATATAATATAACTATATCAAAGTTGTTGTTGCAGTATCAGTAAATAAATATAATCTAACTATATCAAAGTTGTTGTTGCAGTATCAGTAAATTTATATAATATAACTATATCAAAGTTGTTGTTGCAGTATCAGTAAATAAATATAAACTAACTATATCAAAGTTGTTGTTGCAGTATCAGTAAATTTATATAATATAACTATATCAAAGTTGTTGTTGCAGTATCAGTAAATAAATATAATCTAACTATATCAAAGTTGTTGTTGCAGTATCAGTAAATTTATATAATATAACTATATCAAAGTTGTTGTTGCAGTATCAGTAAATAAATATAATCTAACTATATCAAAGTTGTTGTTGC
Source organism: Hymenopus coronatus (assembly GCA_030762935.1). Lineage (NCBI taxonomy): Eukaryota > Metazoa > Arthropoda > Insecta > Mantodea > Hymenopodidae > Hymenopus > Hymenopus coronatus. The sequence goes on from CM060884.1 coordinate 69,022,667, forward strand.
AGTATCAGTAAATTTATATAATATAACTATATCAAAGTCGTTGTTGCAGTATCAGTAAATAAATATAATCTAACTATATCAAAGTTGTTGTTGCAGTATCAGTAAATTTATATAATATAGCTATATCAAAATTGTTGTTGCAGTATCAGTAAATTTATACAATATAACTATATCAAAGTTGTTGTTGCAGTATCAGTAAATAAATATAATCTAACTATATCAAAGTTGTTGTTGCAGTATCAGTAAATTTATATAATATAACTATATCAAAGTTGTTGTTGCAGTATCAGTAAATAAATATAATCTAACTATATTAAAGTTGTTGCAGTATCTGTATATAAATATAATCTAAATACATCAAAGTTGCTACAGTTTCTGTATATAAATGTAATCTAAATATATCAAAATTGCTACAGTATTTGTAGATAAATATAATCTATGACAATCTAAGTTGCTAAAGTATATGTAGATAAATTTAATCTAAGTACATCAAAGTTACTCAATATCTGGAGATAAATATAATCTATGAAAATAAATGTTGCTGCAGTATCTGAATATAAGTACAATTTAGGAAAGTCAAATTTGTTGTAGTATCTGTTGATAATTATAATCTAAGCATGTCAGATTTGCTGCAGTAACTGTAGATAAATACGAGGGCCATTTTTTTCAACCTCCGATGATCTTTAAATAAAAGACAAGTTTACCAAAAATAACTATTTTATTACTAGAAGTTTTGTACACTTATGGTTACTTTTCAACATAGTCACCGAAAATATTGAGACATTTATCGTACCTGTGCACAAGCTTTGCAATACCCACTTCAAAAACTCTTGCCGCCAGTGATTTCAAATGAGCATTGACGTTGTTTTGAAGATCTTCGTGCTTTACGGTGTATGCGGAGAGCCATTCAAAATAAACGAAGAGGAATCCTGACTTCAGGAATTGTGTTGATCCATGACAACGCTCATCCACACACTGCTAGCACAACCCATCGGCTCCTTGAACAATTTCAGTGGGACATTTTCGATCATCCGCCGTACAGTCCTAACCGGTACCCAGCGACTTTCACCTTTTCCCTGAACTGAAGATGCGGCTAGGAGGACAGCACCTTCAAACCAACGAACATCTTCAGAAAACGGCAATGCTGATTTGACATGATTGGCGGCAGCATTTTTTGAAGCGGGTATTGTAAAGGTTGTGCACAGGTAGAATAAATGTCTCAATATTTTCGGTGATTATGTTGAAAAGTAACCATAATTGTACAAAAATTTTAGTAATAAAATCATTATTTTCTATAAACTTGTCTTTTATTTATAGCCTATCGGAGGTTGAAAAAAAAAGATGCTCGTATTATCTAGGAAAGTCAACGTTCCTGCATTATTTGCAGATAAATGAAATCTAACTATATCAAAGTTGTTGAAGTATCTATAGATAAATATAATCTATGAAAATAATTGATGCTGCAGCATCTGTAGATAAATATAATCTAGGAAAGTCATAGTTTGTGCAGTATCTGTAGATGAATATAATATACGAAAGTCAAAGTTGCTGCAGTATCTGTAGATAGATATAATATAGCAAAATCAAAGTTTCTGCAGTATCTATAGATCAATATAATCTATGAAAATCCAAGTTGCTGCAGTATCTGTAGATAAATATAATCTATGAATAGGTAGAGTCTGACTGAAAAATTCAATTCCATAGCTGGAATCTGAACCACGGGTCTCTCGGTCTCTAGCTGGTTGCTCTTCCACTGAGCTACCATGGCAACATGCCGGGACAGTATTGAATTTCTCAACTGACTCGCATGTTTCCCGGTAAACCACAAGGTGTTATCAAATTATTTTGAGATGACAATCCCAATGGCGACTTACAATGTTGTAAGTACTTTAAATCCCAGGATTCATAGTATAGCCAACTATTATGATCAATTGTGTTTTGGTGTAATTGTTTTTTCACACAAGTCGTGTGTAGGACTGGAGTTGGACAGTGGATGTTCCGCCGTACTTGAGAGGCTTGGCTCGCGCAGATGTTTCGAGTCCGTTAATTAAGCTCTTTAACTTCCCTCCAAGTGCTTCCACGTCCTTCTTCACGCCGGCCAGTTATTCATCGATTTTGATGGATATCTCCGACTTCAGCTTCTCCATTGCTGACTCCCGTTTATATTCCAACGTCTCTATGTCAAGTTGTATCTTTTCCATTTCTATTCTACTCTCTCTTCATTCTCCCTATGCCGAATCCCATATTCTCCTTCATCTTCTCCATTCCGAATTTCATTTCATCCATTGCAGGTTTCATTTCCGTCATCATTTTCACCTGTATCTTCTCCATTGCTGATGATTTCATTTTTTTCATAACGGCTTCTATTTTCGAGCCCATTTTCTTCGTTTCGGCTTGTAGATTTTCCATCATCTCCATCCCACTCCTGACACCATAGTAATAAAAAGCTCTTTATTTTTCTTGAAAGACTGATTACAAACAAGTGTTATTCCGATGCTTTCATAACAATTCTGCAGTACAATTTTCTCGTCGCTTCGACGCGTATAAGGCTACTCTCTCTCTCTCTCTCTCTCTCCCTCTCTCTTTCTGTCTCTTTCTCTCTCTCTCTCTCTGTGTCTCTCCCGTAACTAGTACGGTCCAAACTTCAGTTGAAAACTTCCCTTTTAAGCTGCCTTGCAGTTTTTCCTTTTATAGCTTTCGAATACGTTAGCAAAATTTGCAGAAAAAGCGAACATTCTCGCACGTGTCCTTTGGGCCCAAGTGTGACATTCCAAAAGTATGAGGTAATGCCGCCACTCTACACGTGTTAATTTCTCAATAGCATGTGACATTGGCACTGGAGCTATAGATAGATACTTTATTTCACTGCTTAGGGCGTGGCCCGGTGGCAGCGCTATCAATGTAATAATACAATGAGTTAAATCAACAATAATGTGAATAATACACTGTTAAAATGCCAATGGCATCATAGTATACTAATACATACATAATTGTAACAACAGTAATAATAACGCAATATTTTTATTTACTATCCTGACTATAAATCAGTCTTCTTTAGTCTCTTTTTAAAACTATTTACACTTTGAGGCAAAGTCTCCAGTAAATCTGCAAGTATTTTGTTCCATTCGTGAAGGACAATTTACCTATGTCTGTTTTCTGTTCCCTATTTCTTATTTTTTCCGAGTGATCATTCCTCCCACAGTATAATGGCTTTAATAATCGTTTGGATATGTCTTTCCATGCAAAAGAAGCCGACCACGCAGGTGCAACAATTGCTATACGTTTGAAAACAAGGTACTCGACACGTGCGGCAATTGTCTTCATTAATTGGTTCAACTTCAGTTCCATCATTACTTAAACTATTATACAAGAGCCATCCAGAAGGTAACGAATGATTTGGCTTCAATAAATAATAATGAAATTTTAAACACAAATCTTTATTTACTCTGTTTCTCAACGTAATCTCCATCTATCAAGATATTTATAGGCAAATAACGCATGTATAGTAATAATGCAATGAACGAGTCTTCAGCGAGGAAATAGCGCATAATTAACGAGTAATCAGGGTAGAACCAGTGTGTAAGATAAAGACCGGTATTTACTTTGGACAACGTACATGACTTTTTGGGTGCAAAAGGTTTCCCAACCGATGAAGACCTCAAAGAGGCAGTGACATCTTGGCTCAGATCTTTAGTGGTAGAAGAGTATAACATCTGCATTGAAAAATCGGTACGTGACAATAAATGCCTTGATAGTAATAGCAATTACGTTGAGAAATAGAGTAAGTTAATGTAACTTTGTAAGTAAATGTTTGTGTTGAGAACTTTCGTTATTTATTTATGACAAATCGGTCGTTACTTTCAGGGTGTCCCTCGTAGAAAGAGGTAGAAATTGGAATTTCGCCCAATGAGCGTGAAGAGCGTCTTTTTCCATTAGCTACGAGAGCGGTTCAATTAGTACCCATGTTTCAAAATAGATGGTGTTACCATAGTGCACTGTCATTTGTTACAGGCCATCACGACAAAGTTTTCAATGATTCATAGCTTAGATTGGATTCGACATGTATTTCAGTTAGTCATTCAACGTATTTTCGCTAAAATGGAGGACAAATCTGCTGTGCTCCCTCTATGACTTATTCTTTTATCTACTTCATGCTAATCAGGGTAAACATTACCAGCACTTGCTTCCCTGAAAGTAGATGGGACATAAGGGAATACACTAGGCTAAATCGAAAAAGCTAAATTTGAAAGCTGGTGCTATGTGAAACAATTGAAGTTTGGTTCGCTTTGCATGGCCTGCAGCAAAACAAGAGAAATGCAATACGTCACTCGTGGTTTGAGAATGGTTTAAATAGTTTAAGATTGAAACTAATAACAGGGAATATGTCGGAAACGGTAAGCTCTACTTAAAAAATATATATGACATAAATAATGTATTTTGACAAAATCTACACTTTAATATCTCTACACGTACTATGTATATAGTTTATAGAGAAGGTATTGTATTGCACCCAAAATTTGGATACCAAGATGTCACCGGAAATATTTGTGGGCAGCATAGCTCAAAAACGAAAAGGCTGTTAAGTGCCAAACTTGGTATTTAAGATCAGTACCTTCCAAGGATGTGACACAAAGGTTTGCAACAAAATCCCCCATTCCCAACTATCCTTCACATGGAATTATTATAAAAAATGTTGATTTTCTCAAAAATGGCTCTTAATGATTTTTATTAAAATCTCTTATGACTAAAACATTTACATGACAAATAAAATGTATATCTTGAATTGTCTGGGAGTAGCCTCTGAAGAACTCTTTATTCTGGATGAATTTTTTAAAAATGTTAATAGCTAGTGAACCGTAAAAGAGAGAGAAAATCTTACTTTACAAAAATTGTAGATCTCCTTAAAATACACAATTTATGTTATATACATGATTTTTCTTGGAGTTGACTGTTTTAGAGATATTGCATGCTATTGGTTTCAGTTTTAAATCTTATAATTTTCTCATACAATAGTTTGTCAACTCCTGTCCTTAGAAACAAAGGAACTTCAGTCACATAGCAACCAGCTTTTGACTAATACTTTAGCCTATGCTGCTCCCTTATTTCCCTTCTACTTACAAGGAAGTAATAAGACTATTTCTGCTAATGTTTTCTCGATTAGCGTGAAGTAAAAAGATGCATAAGCTTTTTAACAATAATTTGTTGCAGAGATATGGAGAAAGTTATGTAAATGGAACATATCAAACTTTTTTATGTTAGTTTTAAAATATTTGTGTTTGTGTTTCTTTTGTTTTACTGCTAGACATTCAAAGAAGGAATTTCAATGACAATTGCATAGCTACAGCTGTTAAAACAGTTGATAAACGTTTTAGTCAGGTGTATTTATTGAGTTCCTGACTGCTTATAAGCATGTAGTGATCATATTCAACTGTTTGTCTCAATTAGCATGAAGTACATAGTGGGGTTAGCTGTTTATTTTGCAGCTCAGAAGAGAAAGGAAAGTGAAGGGATCACATGATATTTTTAAAATAAAATACTATATATTTGTGGATTTTCCACTGAATTAATTAACAATACTTGCGCGTGAGGGGCATCAAGGTCGCCTTTACTTGAAATGAGGCACCTCCGCAATAAGGGGTTCACAATATGACCTTTATTCAAAGTGAATGTCGCCGTTTTTTCATGTGAATGGAACACATCAGATTTTTTTTTCTTTCCACACAATGCTAATCGAGGTATCCATTAGTAGAATCTTGATATTACTTAGTTCCATATAAATAGAAGGGAACTGAAGGAATGCACTAGGATAAACAGACGTTCAAATGTTTTAATAGCTATCGATATGCCATTGACATTAAAAATCGCTTCTCGGACACTTCCTGTCTGAGAAAAGTGCAAGTACTTCACAATTGAAACCAGTAACGAGGAATTCCTCGGAAACGCTTACCTCAACAACAAAAAATGTGTTTTGAGACATCTACATTTTTTTTTTACAATAAGTTTTTGAACTATCTCTTACGGTTTAGTATTTAAGCTAAATTCAACAAAGTTCATCCAGAATACAGAGGTCTTCAGAGGCTATTCCCAGAAAATTCAAAATATACATTTTATTTCTCATGTTAATGTCTTAAGCATAAGAGAGTTTAATCAAACTCGTTAATAGCCATTTTTGGGAAAATCAAAATTATCGAAAAACGTTCCATGTAAAGAGTAGTTTGTGGTGGGAGGATTTTCTTGAAAATCTTCTTGTCGCATCGTTGGAGGATACTAAACCTAAATACCAAGTGAGATATTTAACGGTATTTTCGTTTTTGAGTTATACTGTCCACAGACACACACACACACACACACACACACACACACACACACACACAGACACACAGACGACTCAGGAGACCCCAAAAACATATCTCGACATCAAATTTTTGTGTGGAATACAATACCTTGTCTATCCAATATTGACATTGTACATGCGGGCTACAGAAAGTAAAAAAAGCTGATGTGTACCATTCACATGACTTTCTCTACATCTCTGCAACAAGTTATTCTTAAAATACGTATGCTTCTATTTACTTCACGCTAAACAGAAAAAATTAGCAAAAATTACTTGCTTCCTTGTAAGTAGAAGCTAAATAAGGGAGTACCATAGGTTAAAGTGATAGTCAAAAGCTGGTTGCTATTTGACTGAAGCTCCTTTGTTTGTATGGACAGCAGTTGACAAATTCATGTATGAAAAAAGTATGTTTTTCAAAGCAGGAACCAAAAACAAGGAATGTCTCAAAAACGATGAACTCAGCGAAAAAAAAGTATATAACATAAATTGTGTCTTTTAACGTGCTCTACATTTTTTGTGTAGTAAGTTTTTGTCCATCTCTTACGGTTTAGCACTTATTCAAAATTTCGTAAAATTCATCCAGAATAAAGTAGTGTTCAGAGGCTATTTCTAGAAAAGTCAAGATATACATATTATTTGCCAGGTATATATATTTAGCATACGATATTTTAATCAAAATCGTTAGAGCCATTTTAAGTAAATAAACATTTTTGAATTTTTTCCATGTAAAGGGTAGTTTGTGGGGGGGGGAATTTTTTTTTTAAAATCTTCGTATCGCATCCTTGGAAGATACGAAACCTAAATACCAAGTTTGGTATTTAACGGTCTTTTTGTTTTGGGGCTATGCTGTCCACAGACACACACAGACAGACAGACAGACAGACAGACAGACAGACAGACAGACAGACAGACACACACACACACACGGACCTTTTTCTAAAAAGCTAATGTGTTACACTCACATGACTTTCTCTAGCTCTTCTACAAACTTCTTACATAAGATTATTCTTCTTTCTGCACCTTGCTAATCGAGATAATCATTAGCAGAATGTTCTTACTAGTTCCTTATAAGTAGAAAGAAAATAAGGGAATGCACTAGGTTAAACCGATAGTCAACTGTTTTAAAGGCTGTCGTTATTCGATTGTCATTGCAAATCGCTTCTTTGCTTAGCCAGGAGTAGAACAAAAGAAAAACGGACACTTCTTGTCTGAGGAAATTATAAGTACTCACAACTGAAACAAAATATAAGGAATATCTCGGAAACGGTTACCTCCACAACAAAAATGTAGAGGACATAAATTGTGTGTTTTGATCAGATCAACATTTTCTATGTAGTAAGCTTTTGTCTTCAGAGGCTATTCCCAGAAAATTTAAGATATACATTTTTTTTTTGGTATGTGAATATCTTTAATATACGGGATTTTAATTTAAATCGTTAGAGCATTTTTTTAAAAAATCAAAATTTTCGAAAATATTTCCAAGTAAAGGGTAGTTGGGGGTGGCGGGATTTTCTTGAAAATCTTCGTGTCTCATCCTTGGAAGGCACCAAATCTAAATACCAAGTTTAGTGTTTAACGGTCTTTTCGTTTTTGAGCTATGCTGTCCACAGACAGACAGACAGACTGACTGACTGAAAATACTTTTTTTTTTGGATTCAGGGGGTCCTAAATCATGTATTTCCGGTGAAATCTCGGTATCAAATTTTTGGGTGGAATACAATACTTCCTTTATACACTATGTACATAGTACGTGTAAGGAAAGTAAAATGCCTTTATCGGACTCAGGGGACCCCAAAAATATATTTCCATTGAACTCTCGACATCGAAATTTTGTGTGGAATACAATATCTTTTCTCTGCAATATTGACATTGTACATGCGGGCTAGAGAAAGTAAAAAGCGAAGGAAACTATAAGGATCTGTGAGATCAGCTGCGAGTGATGACGTCAGGTTTCCAGGGGCGTGTATCGCCGGGTTAACTAACCACGAACTACACCCATCACATGGTCTTGCATGTTCCATAATTACGGGTCATTTGCACATATCAGGCATGACCATTCAGCACGAATGTACAGCTACCTTAACCTCACACTTTTCTGGCCACTCACGATCGCACACATGATTTATTATCGCATCAAAAACCTCTCAGCAGTTTGGGTTGGCGTTCTGCGCGAAAATTTCGCGGGATCAAATCGCTATGGGCATGAACGTTTAGTGAAGTGTGGTACCTAAATCATTCCATCCTTCTTACAGCAAAGCAAGTTATCTGGAAGGGTAATATATGCATAAAACGCCTTACGTACTCCATTCACATGACTTTCTCTACATCTCTACTACATATTATTGTTGAAAGACTTTATGCTAATCGAGATAAAAATAGCAGAAATCGTCTTATTACTTGCTTCCATGTAAGTAGAAGGTAAATAAGAGAGTACCATAGGTTAAAGTGACAGTCAAAAGCTGGTTGCCACGTGACTGAAGTTCCTTTGTTTGTATGGGCAGCAGTTGACAAATTCGTATGTATGTGTGTGATAGCGGAAAATAAAATGATTTAAACCAAACGCAAAACAAGAACCTACAAACGAGTTGTTTCAAGTGCAAAGGCCCCAATATGACCTTAGATGTTAAAGTGGGCTATATAAATGAAATACTCAAAACAAAAAAAAACAAAAAAAAACACCAAGAAAAAAGGTGTATAACATAAATTATGTGTTTTAACGAGCTCTAGATTTTCAGTTAAGTAAGTTTTTGTCTATCTATTACGATTTACCAGCTATACAAATATCAGCAAAATTCATCCAGAATAAAGGTTTCTTCAGAGGCTATTCCCAGAAAATTCAAAATATGCATTTTATTTGTCATGTTAAATATTTTAAGTATACAGTATTTTAATCAAAATCGTTAGAGCCCCTTTTGGAAGAATCAAAATGTTCAAAAATGTTTCCATGTAAAATGTAGTTTTAGAAGGGAAGATTTTCCTCAAAATCTTCGGGGCGCATTCTTGGAAGATACTAAACTTATACATCTAGTTTAGTACTTCAATGACTTTTCGTTTTTAAGTTATCGTGTTTTACAGACACACACACATATAGAGACATTTCTCTATACACATCATTTACATAGTGTATAGAAAAGGTACTGCATTCAACCCAAAAATTTTATTCCGAGATTTCACCGGAAATAGATATTTTGGGTCCCTCTGAATAAAAAGAAATCATTTTTGGAAAAAGGTCTGTGTGTGTGCCTATGTCTGCAAAGCTCTAAAATGAAAAGACCGTTAAACACCAAACTTGGTATCTTCCAAGGATGCGACACGAAGCTTTTCAACAAAAAAAAATCCCCCCAACCCAACTACCCTTTACATGGAACTTTTTTCGAAAATTCTGATTTTCTCAAAAATGTTTATCTTGAATTTTCTGGGAATTGCCTCTGAAGACTACTTCATTCTGGATGAAATTTACGAATTTTTTAATAACTGCTAAACCGTAAGAGATGGACAAAAGCTTAACATGTACAGCACGTTAAAACACACAATTTATAATACATACATTTTTTTGCGGAGTTGATCTCTTTTGAGATATTCCTTGTTAGTGGTTTCAGCTATAAAATACTTATAATTTTCTCATACAAGAATTTGTCAGCTCCTGTCCATAAAAAGCAACATAGAAACCAGCTTTTGACTATCACTTGAACCTATGGTACTCCCTTATTTCACTTCTACTTACAAGTAAGCAAGTAATAAGACTAATTCTGTTATTTTTTTTCTCGAATTACATGAAGTATATAGAAGCATAAGCTCTGTAGCTATAATTTTTTGCAAATATGTAGAGAAAGTCATGTGATATAGGGGACTCTAATAGTCTTATTTCCGGTGAAATTGTGGTATCGAATTTTTGGGTGGAGTGCAATACCTTCTCTACACACTATGGGCATTATGCTTGTAAGATGCAGGGTTTGTGGGGTTAGATAAAAAAATGAACAAGTTAGTTGATCATACCGTAAAATGCAGTCTGGTAGTTGGTGAAAGGATGGTCATGCGGGAATGAATCATGCTGACGTCCTTAGTGGCAGTTGGAGGGGTTGTGTTAGTAGTCATGCAGTTAACGTAGCCGTTCACTCATCCTGTATGTCCGTGTGTGTTCGCATGAGGTATGTGCAAATAAACCGCAGTTGTGGTGCATGAAGAAACGCTTGCAGTGTGTTATAGTTACTTGCTTATAACTTAGAGAATACGGGTTGATTTAGTAATCGTTAAGGAAAATCGGAAGCGTAATTTTTTTCCAATTTAATGTTTTAATTGCATATTAATATTTCGACGCTCCTTCTCATTTTGTGTAACTTTCATAGAGGTTCGCTAATTGTAAATAGTTTAAACAATCTGACGTGTTCCATTCACATGACTTTCTCTACATCCCTGCAAAAAAAAAATATTATTAAAATTCTTACGCTTCTATTTATTTCATGCTAATCGAGAAAAAATTAGCAGAAATAATCTTATTTCTTCCTTCCTTGTAAGTAGAAGCGAAATAAGGGAGTACCATAGGTTAAAGTGATAGTAAAAAGCTGGTTGCTATGTGACTGAAATTCCTTTATTTGTATAGACACGAGCTCACAAAGTCCTGTATGAGTAAAATATAAGTTTTTATAGCTTAAACCAAAAACAAGGAATATCTCAAAAACAACCAACTCCACGAAAAAAATGTATACAACATAAAGTGTGTGTTTTAATGTGCCATATATCTTTTGTGTGGTAAGTTTTTGTCCATCTCTTACCGTTTAGCACTTATGCAAAATTCACTGAGAATAAAGTAGGCTATTCCCAGAAAATTCAGAATATACATTTTATTTGTCAGGTAAATATTTTTAATATACGATATTTTAATCAAAATCGTTAGCCATTTTTTAGAAAATCAAAATTTTCAAAAAAAGTTCCATGTAAACGGTAGTTTGGAGTAAGGGGATTTTTCTCAAAATCTTCGTGTCGCATTCCCCGGAAGATACTAAACTTAAATACTAAGTTTGATATTTTACCGACTTTTTGTTTTTGAGTTATCGTGTTCACAGACACACACACGGACCTTTTTCTGAAAATACTTTTTTTGGATACAGGGGACCCTAAACCATAAATTTCCGGTGAAACCTCGGTATCGAATTTTTTGGTGGAATGCAATACATTTTCTATACACTATGTACGTAGTGCGTATAGAGGGTGTAAAAATCTGTTGTGTTCCATGCACTTGACTTTTTCTACATCCCTGCAAAAAATATTATTAAAACTCTTATGCTTCTATTTATTTCTTGCTAATCGAGAAAGCATTAGCAGAAATAGTCTTATTAGTTGCTTCCTCGTAAGTAGAAGGGAAATAAGGGAGTACCCTAAATAAGGGAGAAAGTCATCTGAATGGAACACATCAGATTTTTTAGATATTTCTTATCCATTCCTTATTTTTTGTAGCACAATAAACAATTTAAAGATGCCACTATTCCAATTCTAAAAATGTTTTCTCAATCACGTCCTCGATCAGTCGAAATTCAGCAAAGAAGTGTCCTGATAAGGACTTGAAATCTGCTCATACATGAAAATGTTTCCCGCAACAAAATGCTCCGGATTCTCATTCAGATTTTCGGGCAGGGAGGAAACATGAGGAAATGCTTATCTGAAAGTGTATTTTTAGAGGAACACTTTTTGAACTATATGCTAGGAAATATGCAAGTCCAAAGCAAGGGGAGGACAGAAAAATGTTTATTCTCTAGAGACGCCTAAAGTTTCCAACTACTTTTTATATTACAAAATCTGATGTGTTCCATTCACACGACTTTCTCTAAATCTCTGCATCAAATTATTGTTAAAAAGCTTATGCTTCAATTTACTTCATGCTAATCGAGAAGAAATTAGCAGAAATAGTCTTATTACTTGCTTCTTTGTAAGTAGAAGCGAAATAAGGGCGTACCATATGTTAAGGTGATACTCAAAAGCTAGTTGCTATGTGACTGAAGTTCCTTTGTTTGTATGGACACGGGTTGACAAGATCCTGTATGAGAAGAGTAAAAGCTGAAACTAAAAACAAGGAATGTCTCAAAAACGACCAACTCCACGAACAAAATGAATATAACACAAACTGTGTGTTTTAAGGTGCTCTACATTTTTTGTGTGGTTAAGTTTTTTATCCACCTCTTACGGTTTAGCAGTTATGCAAAATTCCGTAAAATTCACCCAGAATAAAGTAGTCTTCAGAAGCTATTCGCAGAAAATTCACGATATACATTTTATTTGTCAGGTAAATATCTTTAATATACGACATTTTAATCAAAATCGTTAGAGCCATTTTTGAGAAAATCAAAATTTCGAAAAAAAGTTCCATGTAAAGGGTAGTTGGGGTTGGGGGGATTTTCTTGAAAATCTTCGTGTCGCATCCTTGGAAGAGATACCAAACCTAAATACCAAGTTTGGTATTTAACGGTCTTTAAGTTATGTGTATTGAACATACCTGATTTTAAATTTAAAATCATTTTTCAATAATATTTTTTGGGCTTTATTAAAAAAATATTGTTTTCCATTCACATGGCTTTCTCTACATCTCTGTAACAAACCAATGTTAAGAATCTTATTCTTCTACTTCATGATAGTCGATATAAATATTAGTAGAAATTGCCCTTATTACTTTTCTTGTAAGTAGAAGGGGAAAAAATCTACCGTGTTCCATTCACATGATGTCCTGTAGCTGTTCGGTAAATAAAATGGTTATTCAAAACATTAAATCTACATCATACTAATCAAGATAAATAAAGGCAGAATTATTATTAGTCTCATTACTAGCTTCCTTGTCGGTGGATGGAAAATACGGAAATTGCACAGACTAAAGCGATAGTCTTGTCCTTTAAAAGCAGGCAATATGTCAAACAATTGAGGTTTGGTAAACAAACGACAAAAAGTATGCCTTCCCATTCGTGAAAGGTTTAAGTGGCTTAAAATTGAAACCAATAATCAGGAATATATGGCATTCGATTAACTCTACCAAAGAAAAAAAAAGTATATAACATAAATTGGGTGTTTTAATGACGTCTGCCTTTTTTTGTAGTAAGTTTTAGTATATCTATTACGGGTTGGCAGTTATACAAAAGGCATCCAGAATGAAGAGGTCTTCAGAGGATATTCCCTGAAAATTCAAGTTATGCATTTCGCTTGTCATAAAAATATCTTATATATTAGGCATTTTAATTAAAATTGTTAGCCATTTTTGAGAAAATCAAAATTTTCGAAAATGTTTCCCTGTAAAGGTTAGTTAGGGATGGGGGGGGGCGATCTTTTGAAAAATCTTCATGTCGCATCCTTGAAAATCTAAATTCCAAGTTTGGTAATTCACGGACGTTTCGTTTTTGATCTATGATACCCCCAGACACACACTAACATATACACACACGGTCATTTTCTAAAAATGTTTCTTTTTACTTTCTCTAGCCCCGTATGTACAATATACATAGGGATAGAGAAGTATTGTATTCCACCCAAAAATTCGATGGCGAGATTTCACCGGAAATATATGTTTTAGGACTTCCTGTATCTAAAAAAAGCATTTTCAGAAAAAGATCCGTGTGTGAGTGTGTCCGTGTGTCTGTGAACACGATAACTCAAAAACCAAAAGTAACTAAAGTACCAAAGCTGGTATTTAAGTTTAGTATCTTCCAGGGATGCGACACGAAGATTTTGAGAAAAATCCCCCCACCCCAAACTACGCTTTACATGGAACTTTTTTCGAAAATTTTGATTTTCTTAAAAATGGCTCTAACCATTTTGATTAAAATATGGTATATTAAAGATATTTACCTGACAAATAAAATGTATATCTTGAATTTTCTGGGAATAGCTTCTAAAGACCTGTTTATTCTGGATGAATTTTGCTTAATTTGGCATAACTAGTAAACCGTAAGAGATAGACAAAAACTTACTATACAAATAATGTAGGTCTTGTTAAAATACACAAGTTATGCCATATACATTTTTTTCGTGGAGCTTACCATTTTCGTGGTATTCATTGGTATTAGATTCAGTTGTGAAATACTTATACTTTTCTCAGACGGGAGTGTCCGTTTTTCATTTCTTCTACTCCTGGCCAAGAAAAGAAGCGATTTGTAATGACAATCGCATAACGACAGCTTTTAAAACATTTGACTATGGGTTTAGCCTAGTGTACTCACTTATTTTCTTCCTAAGGAACTAAGTAATAAGAACATTGTGCTAATGAGTACCTCAACTAGTAAGGTGGAGAAAGAAGAATAATCTTATATAAAAAGTTTGTAGAATAGCTGGAGAAAGTCATGTGAGTGTAACACATCAGATTTTTTTTAATTCAGGGGGTCTCTAAACATGTATTTCCGGTGAAATCTAGGTATCGAATTTTTGCGTGCAATGCAATAACTTCTCTTTACACTATGTTACATAGTACGCGTTGAGAAAGTAAAAATATTACTGAAAATAATTCTGGATAGTAGTTTTTTTAGAAAATGTTGTAGCACTCACTTAGTAAAGCATCAATCACTTTCTCAATATTAGTGTTAGAATGAGATTTATTTCATTTTGATCGGAAAGTTTTACTGTATCTATTGTCAACGCTGTCATATTTCCTTCGTGTGAGTGTTTCGAAGAACTGCCAATTTGTGTTTGGGATATATAGGTTTTTACTTTCTCTACACGTACTATGTACATAGTGTATAAAAAAGGTGTTGTATTGCACCCGAAAATTCGATATCGAGATTTCACCTGAAAAACATGCTTTGGTACCCCCGAATCCAATATAGAAGCAGTTTTAGAAAAATCTGATGTGTTCCATTCACATGACTTCTCTATATCTCTGTAACAAATTATTGTTAATAAGTTTATCTTTTATTTATTTTATGCTAATGGAGAAAAAATTGCAGAAATAGTCTTATTTTTTGCTTTATTGTAAGTAGGAGCGAAATAAGGGAATACCATAGGTTAAAGTGAAAGCCAAAAGCTGGTTGCTATGTGACTGATGCTCCTTTGTTTGTATGGACAGGAGTTGACAAATTCCTTTATGAGAAAAGTATAAGTTTTTCAAAGCTGAAACCAAGAAAAGGAATATCTCAAAAACGATCAACTCCACGAAAAAAATGTATATAATATAAATTGTGTGTTTTAACGTGCTCTACATTTTTTGTGGGGTAAGTTTTTGTCCATTTCTTACGGTTTAGTACTTATGCAAAATTCATCCAGAATAAAGTAGTCTTCAGAGACTATTCCTAGAAAAATCAAGTTATACATTTTATTTGTCAGGTAAATGTCTTTAATAAATGATACTTTAATCAAAATCGTTAGAGCCATTTTTGAGAAAATCGAAATTTTCGAAAAAAGTTCCATGTAAAGGGTACTTTGGGGTGGGGGGATTTTTCTCAAAACGTTCGTATCGCATCCCTGGAAGATACTAAACTTAAATACCAAGTTTGGTACTTTACCGACTTTTCGTTTTTGAGTTATCGTGTTCACGGACACACACACACATACACACACGGACCTTTTTCTTAAAATACTTTTTTTGGATACAGGGGACCCTAAAACATATATTTCCGGTAAAATCTCGGTATCGAATTTTTTGGTGGTGTGCAATACATTCTCTATACACTATGTACATAGTGAGTATAGAGAAAGTAAAAAGGGCTGTTGCATGCGTTGTGTATGTGTTGGAGAGCATAGCTCAATAAAGAAAAGAGCGTTAAATACCAAACTTGGTATTTACGTTTGGAATCTTCCAAGGATGCGATACGAAGATTTTCAACAAAATCTCCCACACTTAACATGGAAACATTTTCAAAATTTTTGATTTTCTTAAAAGTGGCTCTAACGGTTTTGATTTAAATTTCTTATATTTAATGTATTTACATGACAAATAAAATGCATATCTTGCATTTTTGGGGGAATAACCTTTATCTTTACACTAGATGATTTTTTTTTATTTTACATAACTAGTAAACCGCAAGTGATAGACAAGAACTTAACTGCACAAAAAATGTTGAGCTTCTTAAAACATACAATTTATGTCATATACACTTTATTCCTGGAATTCACCGTTTTCCATATATTCCTTGTTATTGATTTCAGTTTTGAAATACTTAAAATGTTCTCATGCAGGAAATTATGTACATTAAATGCATATCTTCCAGGGATGCGACACGAAGATTTTGAGAAAAATCCCCCACCCCCAACTACCCTTTACATGGAACTATTACTTTCTCAAAAATGGCTAATGATTTTGAGTAAAATGTATATTAAAGATATTTACCTGACAAATAAAATGTATATCTTGAATTTTCTGGAAATAGCTTCAGAAGAGTAGTTTATTCTGGATGAATTTTACTGAATTTTGAATAACTGTTAAACCCTAAGAGATGAACAAAAACTTACTGCATAAAAAATGTAGAGCACGTTAAAACACACGATTTATGTTATGTACATTTTGTTTGTGGAGTCATAGTTTTTGAGTCATTCCTTGTTTTTGGTTTCTGCTGTGGCGACTTATACTTTTCTCATATAGGAATTTGTCAACTGCTTCCATACAAAGGAACTTCAGTGACATAGCAACCAGCAAGGAACAAAGCAAACATAGCAACAAGGAACCAAGTAATAAGACTATAGTCTGATTAACATGAAGTAAATAGATGTATAGGCTTTTTAAGAGTAATTTGTTGCAGAGATGTAGAGAAAAGTCATGTGAATGGTACACATAAGATTTTTTTTATTATGATTGAAAGCAATTTCTGAAGATGTATAATTATGTACACAAATGCCTCATTATCTCCGAAACTAATTGACACAGAGAATGTTGACTTATCCAAGGACAACCCTGAGTTATCTTAATCCGCTCGGCCCCCTAGTTCCTTCCTCACCACCACGGGTGGCCCTTATACCTGTCGGGTGTATAGTTCCCGAGGAACCACGACTTTGAACCGGAGCTGCTGATGAAACTGATGCATTAGCTGACGATGTTCGGCTGTGGCAGCGTCGATGCTGCAACAGTATCCTCGGCGGAGTCGGCGGTCTTCGAAGAACCTGCGGCTCTGCGTTAATTCGAAGTCGAACAGCTGTGCAAGAATGTGGAGGGCAAAAAATCTGATGTGTTCCATTCACATGACTTTCTCTACATCTCTGCAACAAATTGTAGTTAAAACGTTTATGCTTCCATTTACTTCATGGTAATCGAGAAAAAATTAGCAAAATTAGTCTTATTACTTGGTTCATTGTAAGTAGAAGAGAAATAAGGGAGTACCATAGGTTAAATTGATAATCAAAAGCTGGTTGCTAAATGACTGAAGTTCCTTTGTTTGTATAGACAGCAGTTGACAAATTCCTGTATCAGAAAAGTATGTCTTTCCTAGCTAAAACTAAAAACAACAAATATCTCTAAAACGATCAACTCCATGAGAAAAATGTATACAACATAAATTGTGTGTTTTAATGTGCTTTATATTTCTTGTGTTGTAATTTTTGTCCATCTCTTATAGTTTAGTAGTTAAGCAAATTTCATAAAATTTATCCAGAATAAAGTAGTCTTCAGAGGCCTATTCCCACATAATTCAAGATGTACATTTTATTTGTCAGGTAAATATTCTTAATATACGAAATTTTAATCAAAATCGTTAGAACCAATTTTGAGAAAATCAAAATGTTTTAAAAAAGTTCCATGTAAAAGGTAGTTGGGGGTGTGGGAATTTGTCTCAAAATCTTCGTGTCGCATCCCCTAAACTTAAATACCAACTTTGGTATTTTACCGACTTTTCGTTTTTGAGTTATCGTGTTCACAGACACACGGACACACGCACATACACGGATATTTTTCCGAAAATGCTTTTTTTTAGATAAAAGGGGACCCTAAAACATATATTTCTGGTGAAATCTCGGTATCGAATATTTTAATGGAGTGCAATACCTTCTCTATACACTATGTACATAGTACGTATAGAGAAAGTAAAACTACATTATTGCATTTGAGCCCAGCCGAAGTTTAATATCTGAGAGGACATAAGGAGCTTCCCGTTTGGGAACGGTATATCCATTAAGAACCTCTCCACGATTAACACGTGGAGAGTGTATTTCGTACCCTGATTCGGCTCCGCATGACACCCCGGTTAGGACGCGAAGGCTAATTTGCTGGCATGCATTCCATGCGAGGGTGTCAATGTTACCAACTGGGATTGCATATAAAACCTGAGAGAGTACATGCATTAATGCTATTGAAAGTTTAATTGCTTAATTGATACTTTGTGTGTTGAGTGCCTGCTTGTTATATGATATTAGTGTTTTTCAATGCATTCTAGTGTATTTGAGCTTATGTGGAGTTGTATTCTGTGCTGCTTTTCACGGGTGTGTCCCGCCCATCAGTTGTTGCACAGGTGTCCATAGCTCAAAGTACGAGGGCCGTTTATTTTTCAAACTCCGATAGGTCTTAAATAAAAGACAAGTTCTTAGAAAACAATTATTTTATTACTAAACATTTTGTACACTTATGGTTACTGTTCAACATAGTCACCGAAAAGATTGACAGATTTATCGTACCTGTGCACAAGCTTTACAATACCCGCTTCAAAAAATGTTGCCACCAATGATTTCAAATGAGCATTGAAGATCTTCGTTGGTTTGAAAGTGCTGCCTTCCTAGCCACGACTTCAGTTCAGGTAAAAGGTTAAAGTCGCTGGGTGCCAGGTCAGGACCGTATGGTGGAGAATGTCCCATTGAAGTTGTTTAAAGAGCCGATGGCTGTGCCAGCAGTGTGTGGACGAGCGTTGTCATGGATCAACACAATTCCTGAAGTCAGCATTCCTCTTCGTTTGTTTTGAATGACTCTCCGCAAACGTCGTAAAATACGATCTTCAAAACAACGTGTACAAAACTTTTAGTAATAAAATAATTGTTTTCTATGAACTTGTCTTTTATTTATAGCCTATCGGAGGTTGAAAAATAAAACGACCCTTGTAGATGAGACTCTTTATCCTTCGTCGGCTCATTGTCCTTGTAAATTGACCGAGTCCACAATGCAGCGGCCCGAAGTTCGCTGCCCACGTCGATCACGGTAGGAGGCCCTTTCACCAAGACCGCCTCAGCTGTCGATGGAGGCCTGAAGGCTCTACAACACATGATTTAGAAGGAAATATTAATGAGAAAAAGAGTAGTCTGTAGTTTTATTTGTTCTGCTGAGTGTCTCGAGATAACGTACCGTCGACTACTGAATTTCGTGTATCGTATTTCCGTACGCTGCTATTAGCGGACTGTGATGAGAGTATATTTGTATGTATGTATGCTAGTTTCTTAAAAAAGCTGATGTGTTCCATTCACATGACTTTCTCTAGATCTCTGCAACAAATTAGTTTTAAAAAGCTTATACCTCTATTTACCAAAAGCTGGTTACTATGTGACTGAAGTTTCTTTGTTTGTACGCACAGGCGTTGACAAATTCCTGTTTCTCGAACCTGAAGACAAAAACAAGGAAATCTCAAAAACGATCAACTCCACGAAAAAAATGTACATAACATAATTGGTGTTTTAATGTGATCTACATTTTTTGTGTGATAAGTTTTTATATATCTCTTACGGTTTAGCAGTTATGCAAAATTCCGTAAAATTCACTCAGAATAAAGAAGCCTTCAAAGGCTATTCCCAGAAAATTCAAAATATACATTTTGTCAGGTAAATGTCTTTAATATACGATATTTTAATAAAAATTATTAAAGCCATTTCTAAGAAAATGAACATTTTCGAAATTTTTCCATGTAAAGGGTAGTTTGGGGTGGGAATATTTTCTTGAAAATCTTCGTATCGCATCCTTGGTAGATAACAAACTTAAATACCAAGTTTGGTTTTTAAAGGTATTTTCATTTTTGAGCTATGCTGCCCTCAGACACACCCACATACACACAGATACACAGACAAAAAGACGCACAAATGGAAATGTTTCTAAAAATGTTTTTTTTTTTGGATTCAGGGGGTCCTAAAGCATGTATTTCCGGTAAAACCTCGGTATCGAATTTTTGGGTGCAGTACAATACTTTGTCTATATATTATGTACATAGTGCGTGTAGAGAAAGTAAAACCTTACTACACAAAAAATGTAGATCTCTTTAAGACACAAAATCTGTGCCATAAATTGGCCGTTTTCAAAATATTCCTTGTTATTGGTTTCAATTTTAAACGGGATTGTGCTATGCAAACGGAACCTCAATTGTTTCACACAACGACCGGTTTTTAAAAGATTTGCCTATAACTTTAGCCAACTGCATTTCCTTGTTTCCATTCTAGTATAAGAAAACAACTATACCACTTCTGCTAATGTTTACTTCGATTAGCGTGGCCTAAAAGAATAGTTTTTATATGAAACAGCTGCAGAAAGTTATGTGAGTGGAACACATCAGATTTTTACATTCTCTCCACGTACTATGTACATAGTGTATACAGAAGGTATTGTATTGCACCCAAAAATTCAATACCGAGATTACACCGGAAATACACCCCCGAATCCAAAAAAGCATTTTTAGAAAAATGTTCTTTGTGTGTCTCTGTTCGCAGCACAGCTCAAAAACGAAAAGTCCGTTAAAAACTAAGCTAGGTATTTAGGTTTGGTATCTTCCAAAGATACGACACGAAGATTTTGAATAAAATCCCTTCAACACAAATTACCCTTTACATGGAACTTTTTTCGAAAATTTTGATTCTCTCAAAAATGGCTCTAACGATTTTGATTAAAATATCGTATATTAAAGATATTTACCTGACAAATAAAAAGTATATCTTGAATTTTCTGGGACTAGCCTCTGAAGACTACTTTATTTTGGACGAATTTCACGGAAATTTGCATAACTGCTAAACCGTAAGAGATGTACAAAAACTTAGCATACAAAAAATGTAGAGCAGTTTAAAACACACAATTTATGTTATATACATTTTTCGTGGATTTGAACGTTTTTGAGATATTCCTTGTTATTGGAATATTGGCTTTGAAAAACGTGTACTTTTCTCATACAGGAATTTGTCAACTCCTATCCATTTAAACAAGGAAGTTCAGTCACATAGCAACCAGGTTTTGACTACCACTTTAATTTATGGTACTGGCTTATTGCGCTTCTACTTACAAGGAAGCAAGTAATAAGATTGTTGCTGCTAATTTTTTCTCGATTGGCATGAAGTAAATAGAAGTATAAGCTTTTTAAGAATAATCTTTTGCAGAGATGTAGAGAAAGTCATGTGAATAGAACACATCAGATTGCTTGTATCGCGCGCCTTTCGATGCTTTGAAACGGTAATGACAGAAGGTGCGGTAAATTGTATATCTGGATTTGTAAAGTTCCTCAAACTTTGAAGGCTAACGGACTTCTATTTTGAAACAGACTTTATAGGGATTTATTATTCTTCTTTAGTAATTTGTAAATTAATATGTCAGTTGTAAATATTGTGAAATAAGCCGCAGGATGTTTCAGCTTTGCTGCACGCGAAGACCGCAGCGAGCAATTGCAGACACTCAGCGGGTCTCCATGTAACCTGCAATACTCCGCAGCATTGAGGGTCAGCTATCGTCACGGCTGATTTAAGTATTGAAAGTAAACTAACAGGACGAGCTTGGTTACCATTAGGGTTCTCTAAACCCCATGCCGGTCCCCATGGCCGCACTCGCCAAGGTGTCCCGCTTTGGTGCTTCGTAGCGCTGGGGATCGTGGGTTCGAGTCCCGCCTTGGGCATGGGTGTTATATGTTTGTGTATATGTTTGTGTTGTAAAAGTAAGAAAACAGTAATAAACAGTAATAATACGGCAAAACAAAGTAAAAAGAAAAAAAAAATGTAAATAAAAGTGGGGTATACAGTGTATTTAAAAAAAAAAAAAAACCCTGTCTAATCGTCTTTCATTATCAGTCTAAACCACTTCAAGAGTGAGCCCTGTATAGAAACCTTTATTACTTTTACTACATAGTACATCGTACGAAGTCGAGAAGGTATATCATATTGCTCTCCACCCAAAAATTCGATACCGAGATTTCACCGGAAATGCACGGTTTAGGATCCCCGCTATGCAAAAAAATCTGAAGTGTTCCATTCACAAGACTTTCTCTACATCTCTGCAACAATTGTTAAAAAGATTATTCTTCTATTTACTTCGTGCTAGTCGAGAAAAAAATTAGCAGAAATGGTCTTATTACTTGCTTCCATTTAAGTAGAAGCGAAATAAGGGAGTATCATAGGAATAAGTGATAGTCAAAAGCTGGTTGCGATGTGACTGAAGCTCCTTTGTTTTTTCGGACAGGAGTTGACACATTCCTGTATGAGCAAAGTATAAGTTTTTCAAATCTGAAACCAAAAACAAGGAATATCTCCAAAACGGTCAACTCCACGAAAAAATGTAGCTTACATAAATTGTGTGTTTTAACGTGCTCTACACTTTTTGTTCAGTAAATTTTTGTCAATTTCTTAGGGTTTAACAGTTATGCAAAATTCCGTAAAATTCTTCCAAAATAAAGTAGTCCTCAGAGGCTGTTCCCAGAAAATTCGAGATATAAATGTTTTGTCGTAAAAATATCTTCAATATACGATATTTCAATCAAAATTGTTAGAGCCATGTTTGAGAAAATCAAAATTTTCTAAAAACGTTCCATGTAAATGGTAGTTTGGGCTGGAGGGATTTTCTTTAAAATGTTCGTGTACATGTATTTCCGGTGAAATTTCGGTATTGAATTTTTGGGTGCATTACAATACCTTCTCTATATACTATGTACATAGTACGTGTAGAGAAAGTAAAAATATTTATTATTAGCTTCCTTGTAAGCAGAATGTCACCCTCCGTGGTGTAATGGTTATCATGCTAACTTCATATACCCAAAATTGCGGGTTCAACCCGGCGGAGGACCATGGATTTTTTCGGGCGTAGAAATCCTTAGCATGGCTTCCTTCGGAAGGGAAATAAAGCCGTTGGTGCCGTGTCGTAGATTTACGGCACGCAGAGAACCTCAAGCCTGATCAAGAGGCCTTTGAGCAAAATTATGCGGTCTTTCACGCCCAATTAGAATGGGACGCTGAGAACCACAGCAGTTAAAGAACGTCCATAAATAAAACTGCTTTTAATTCATGTAAATTTAAGCTCCATGGACCTCGAGATCATTTGAGCATCATTTCATCAATTTCATTCATCGTCCGGTATGACCAACCAGGTTAAATGACGTCTTATTACGAGCTTCCTTCTAAGTAGAGGAGAAATAAGAGAATATACAACTACGGCAAATATCAAAACTTTTAATCGATATGTGAATAATTATTGAAGTTCAGATCGCTTTGCCAGTAAAACAAATGAAAAATGAAAATGAAGGTGACTCGACTAATAAACGTTATGTTGTTTTAAATTGAAACCAATAACAAGGAATGTCTCGGAAACATTCAACTGTCAACAAAAACGTATATGATATAAATTGTGTGTTTTAACAAAATCTACATCTTTATGGAGTAAGTTTTGTTTATTTTATACAGTTTATCAGTTATGGATATACATTTTGTTTGTTATGTAAAAATTAGTAAGTACTACACGGCATTTTTGTGAAAGGCAAAATGTTCAAAAATGTTTCCATGTAAAGCGTAATTTCTGGTCCTAGGATTTTCTTGAAAATCTTCGTGTCGCAACCTGATATTAAACATTAATACCAAGTTTGGTATTTAACGGTGTTTTAGATTTTGAGCTATGCTACCCACAAACGAAATACAGTTTTATTTATGGATGCTCTTTAACTGGTGTGGTTCTTATACTGGGCGTGAAAAACCGATTAATTTTGCTCAGAGGCTTCTCCATCAGTCTTGAAGTCTTTTACGTGCCGTAAATTTACGACACGGGACCAACTTCCCTTCCGAAAGAAGAAATGCTAAGTATTTTTAGGCCCGACCTTCACCGAGTTTGAACCCGAGTTAGCAGAGAGCGAATACTGCCCACAGACACACACGGATCTTTTTCTAATTTTTTTCGGGCACAGGCGACTTCACAACATATATTTACGTTCAAATCTCGAAATCGAATTTTCGGGTGGAATACAATACCTTCTCTACATACGTGCTAGAGAAACTAAAAGTTGTGGCATCAGTCGATTCAGAGACCGGATATTACTTTCATGGAATTTGTTTTACCTTTTTTCGAAATGGTAATCAACAATACTCGCAAAGTCCTTGAAACAGTGTGGAGTTCCAAGGCCATAATAGACCGCCATTTTGACTTTTCTATGATTTAGGCTTCCCCTGCTCACCTTGTAAAATGAAATATGACCAGGAACTATTTCTACAAAATAATACCTTGTTTAATATGAAATAGAAAGGACACCAGATTTGTTACATAACCAATTTTGTACATATACTTACGAAATGTTATTCTATATGGTTTTTAGTTTCTCTACACGTACCATGTACATGGTGTATAGAGAAGGTATTCTAATGCACCCAAAAATTTAATACCGAGATTTCACCGGAAATACATGTTTTGGGTCCCCCCTTAATCCAAAAAAAAAAGCATTTTTGGAGAAAGGTCCGTGTGTGTCTCTGTGTATGTGTGTGTGTGTGTCTGTAGGCAGCATAGCTCCAAAACGAAAAAACCGTTAAAACCAAACTTGATATTTAAGTTCGGTATCATCCAAGGATGCGACACGAAGATTTCCAAGAAAATCCCCCCACACCCAACTACCCTTTTCATGGAACATTTCTCAAAAATGCCTAATGATTTTGATTAAAATATCGAATATTAACGATATTTACTTGTCAAATAAAACATAGCCTCTGAAGACGAATTTTATGGAATTTTGTATAACTGGTGAACTGTAAAACATGGAAAAAAAACTTATCGCACAAAGAATGAGGGGCACGTTAAAATACACAATTTATGATATGTACATTTTTTTCGAGGTGTTGACCGTTTTCAAGATATTCCTTGTTCTTGGTTTCAGCTTTGAATATGTTTTCCTTTCTCGTACAGGAATTTTTCAAAGGAACTTCAGTCACATAGCAACCAGCTTTTGACTATCACTTTAACCTATGGTACTCCCTTATTTCGCTTCTGCTTACAAAGAAGCTAGTAATAACACTATTTCTGCTATTTTTTTTTCTTGATTAGCATGAAGTAAATAGAAGCATTAGCTTTTTAACAATAATTTGTTGCAGAGATGTAGAGAAAGTCATGTGAATGGAACACATCTAATTTGTTTGAAAGCAGACAGAAAGTTATTTCTTATAAGCGGGTGATGTCGATTGTGCTACAGAAGCTCTACTTTCCAAAGGAAGTAGAGGAGGGAATCCATCGCGCTGCATTCACAGCAACGAGTTTCTTGATTCTTGCCTGGGACGCTTTCACTCTCGATGACGTTGCAGTTCATCTTAATGGCGTTGGACCATTGGGTTGATGAGAGGCCTTTCTTTCCTCGTGGCTGTGCAATTATTGCTTCACCAGTCACACCTCTGCCACGATGTGCTACACATTTTCCAGACCTCAAACCCTTGATCTCGCAGTTTCTGTCTACGTTTTACTTTCTCTACACTTACTGTGTACATAATATGTAGAGAAGGTATTGTGTTGCACCCGAAAATTCAATATCGAAATGTCACCGGAATTAGATGTTTTGAGACCCCCTGAGTAAAAAAAAAAAACATTTATCGTTGAATACCAAACTTGGCATTTAAGTTTCGTATCTTCCAAGGATGCGACACGAAGACTTTCAAGAAAATTTCCCCAACCAAAATTACCCTTTACATGAAACATTTTTTGAAAAATTGTATTTACCCAAAAATTGCTCTAATGATTTTGATTAAAATTTCGTATATTAAAGATATTTACACGACAAATAAAATGTATATCTTGAATTTTCTGGATATAGCCTCTGAAGACTACTTTATTCTGGATGAATTTTATGGATTTTTGCATAACTGCTAAACCGTAAGAGATGGAGAAAAACTTACAAATCAAAAAAATGTAGAGCACCTTAAAACGCACAATTTATCTTATATATATTTTTTTTGTGGAGGTGATCGTTTTTGGAATATTCCTTGTTTTTGTTTTCAGCCATGAAAAACTTATACTTTTCTCATACAGGAATTTGTCAACTCCTGTCCATACAACTTCAGTCACATAGCAACCTGCTTTTGATTATTAGTTTAGCCTATAGTACTACCATATTTCCCTTCTGCTAACAAGGAAGTAAGTAATAAGACTGTGCTAATTTTTTTCTCGATTAGCATGAAGTAAATAGAAGTATAAACTTTTTAACAATAATAATTTGTTGCATAGAGGTAGAGAAAGTCATGTGAATGGAACACATCAGATTTTTACTTTCTCTGCACGTACTGTGTACATAATATATTGAGAAGGTATTGTGTTGCACCCGGAAATTCATTACCGAAATGTCACCGGAAATAGATGTTTTGAGGACCCTGAATAAAAAAAAAACATTTTTAGAAACATACCTGTGTGTGTCTGCGGGCAGCATACCTCAAAAACGAAAAGGCGGTTGAATACCAAACTTGGCATTTAAGTATCTTTCAAGGATGCGACACGAAGTCTTTCAAGAAAATTTCCCCAACCAAAATTACCCTTTACATGAAACTTTTTTTGAAAAATTTTATTTACCTAAAAATTTCTCTAACGATTTTAATAAAAATATCATATATTAATGATATATACTTGACAAATAAAATGTATATCTTGAAGTTTTTGGAAATAGCTACTTTATCTGGATGAATTTTACGGAATTTTGCATATCTGTTACACCGTAAGAGATGGAAAAAACGTAGAGCACATTAAAACACACAATTTATGTTATATGCATCTTTTGGGAGTTGATCGCTTTTTAAGATATTCCTTGTTTTTAGTTTCAGCTTTGAAAAGCTTGTACTTTTCTTATACAGGAATTTGTCAACTCCTGTCCATACAAACAAAGGAACTTCAGTCACATATCAACCAGTTTTTGACTATCACTTTAACCTATGGTACTCCCTTATTTCGCAGTAGTGGAGAATATTATTTCAAAGCTGAAACCAATAACAAGAAATATCTCAAAAACTATCAGCCACACGAGAAAAATGTATGTAACATAAATTGTGTGTTTTAACGTACTCTACATTTTCTGTGGTAAGTTTTTGTCCATCTCTTACGGTATAGCAGTTATGCAAAATTCCGTAAAATTCATTCAGAATAAAGTGATCTTCAGAGGCTATTCCCGGAAAATTCAAGATATACATTTCATTTGTCAGGTAAATGTTTTAATCTACGATCTTTTAATAAAAATTGTTAGTCATTTTTGAGAGAAAAACATTTTCGAAAAAAGTTCCATGTAAAGGGTAGTTGGGGGTGAGGGGATTTTGCTGAAAATCTTCCTGTCGCATCCTTGGAAGATACCAAACTTAACGGTATTCAACGCTCTTTTGGTTTTTGAGCTAAGCTGCCCACGAACACACAGGTACACACGCACGCACACACGCACATGGACCTTTACGTAAAAATGCTTTTTTTTTTTTTTTGGATTCAGGGGTGAAATATATTTCCGGTGAAATCTCGGTATCGAAGTTTTGGGTGGAATGCAAAGGCTTCTCTATACACTATGTACACAGTACGTGTAGACAAAGTAAAAAAGCACTAATTACCGTTTATCTGGAACGCTGTTCAAAACTTTTGATTTTATTTAAAATGGCTCAAACGAATGCTATTAATGTGCCGTATATTAAAACGTATATACATCACAAATAAAATGTATATTTTGTATTTTCTGGAAATAGCCGCTGATGACCACTTTATTCAGTTCGATTTTATCAGAATTTTGCGCAATAAGTAGATAAAAACTTACTGCAAAGAAATACAGATGACATTAAAACACATTTTTTTCTTCTGAGACATTTCTTGTAAATCCCTGGCCCTACATAGACACGGATACAACCCCGCAGAAAAGCCCATGAACAGGTAGGCCACAAGGTTCGAACCTAAGACCTTCTGAACGCGTGCCGGTCCCCATGGCCACGCTCGCTAAAGCGTCTCGTTTTGGTGCTTCGTGGGCAGGGGATCGTGGGTTCGAGTTCCGCCTTGGACATGGGTGTTATATGTTTGTGGAATGTGTATGTGTTTGTGTAAAGGAACAATACAAACGGAAAACTTAGGGGGGAAAATGTAATCGGGGATACAGTCCTGATCAGACTCCGGTATAATAATAATAAAAAAAAAAAAAAAAACACGAGCAACAGATGTATCTCGCTCGGCATGTCCAGCACTAAATCAATAAAACACTAGAAATCACGCTATCTGCCGTGTGCAAGATTTTACGCTGTTTTCCTGCCAGCCTTGAGACCACGCCACAAGGTCAAGGGACCGGTTTTCCGCGAGAACCTGCAAATCCAGCTGAAAACTGCTGGCTTCCATCTATCGGCCAAAGCGCACAAACACAATGCCACGATCTAGCCGATCCCGATAGCCCCGCTCGTTAAAATACCTCACTTTTGTGCTTCATGGCGCACGGGTTCGAGTCCCGACTTGGACATGTGTATTTCTGTGTTTGTAAATGTGTATATGTCTGTGTATGTACATGAAAAAGGAAAACGTTAAGGCTTAAAAGGTCAGCTAAAGAAATGTAGGAAGCTGGGGAAAAAAAAATCTGATGTGTTCCATTCACATGACTTTCTTTACATCTCTACAACCAATTATTGTTGAAAAGCTTATGCTTCTATTCACTTCATGCTAATCGAGAAAAAAATTAGCGTAAATAGGCTTATTACTTGCTCCCTTGTAAGTAGAAGCGAAATAAGGGAGCACCATAGGTTAAAGTGATAGTCAAAAGCTGTTGCTATGTGACTGAAGTTATTTTGTTTGTATGGACACGAGTTGACAAACTCCTGTATGATAAAAGTAAAAGTGTTTTAAAGCTGAAGCCAATAACAAGAATATCTAAAAAAAAAAAAAAAAAAAAAACACCAATTCCACGAAAAAAAATGTATATCACATAAATTGTATTTTAAAGTGCTCTTCATTTACTGTGTGGTAAGTTTTTGTCCATCTCTTACGGTTTAGCAGTTATGCACAATTCCATAAAATTCATCCAGAATAAAGTAGTCTTCAGGGGCTATTCCCAGAAAATTCAAGATATACATTTTATTTGTCAGGTAAGTATCTTTAATATACGATATTTTAATCAAAATCGTTAGAGCCATTTTTGAGAAAATCAAAAATTTCGAAAAAAGTTCCATGTAAAGGGTAGTTGGGGGTGGGGGATATTTTTGAAAGTCTTCGTGTCGCATCCTTGGAAGATACGAAACTAAAATACCAAATTTGGTATTTAACGGTCTTTTCGTTTTTCAGCTATGCTGTCCACAGAAACACACACACATACACACACACACACACTCACTCGGACCTTTTTCCCCCAAATTTTTTTTTTGGATTCGGGAGACCCAAAAAATATATTTCCGATGAAATCTCGGTTCCGAATTTTGGGTGCAATACAATACCTTCTCTATACACTATGTACATAGTATGTGTAGAGAAAGTAAAAATAATATAGAAAAACCTATCCATTATAGATGGCATTCTATAGGTACGTTGTAGCCAGCAAGCTACTAAACCAACAACTGGTCAAGGTATATACATGTATATGTATGTTTATATACTACGACAAATCACATGACTTTCTCTACATCTCTGTAACAAATTATTGTTAAAAAGCTTATTCTTCTATCTGCTTCATGATAATCGAGATAAACATTAACAGAAATTGTCGTTATTACTTGGTTCCTTGAAAGTAGAAATGCACAAGTCTACAGTGTTCATTTTACATGATGTCCTCTAGCTGTTCCATAAACAAAGATTTTATTCAAAACATTCATCTGTATGTACAGCATACTAATCAAGATAAAACATAAGCACATTTAGTCTTTTTTGTAAGTATAAGGAAAATAAGAAATTGCTCAGGCTAAATTCTCGTCCTTTAAATAGCGGTAGCTATGTGAAACAATTCAAACTCCAATCTCTTTGCTTGTCAGTAGTAAGCAAACGAGAACCCAAAGAAAGATGTCCGCACGTTGGAGAAAAGTTCAAGTGGCTTATATTTAAGATATTTACACGGCAAATAAAATGTATAACTCGAATTTTCTGGGAATAGCCCCTGAAGACCCTTTATTTCGGATAATTTTTATTGAATATTGCATAGCTGATAAACCTTAAGAGATAGACAAAAACTTGCTACACAATAATTTAGATCACGATAAAACACACAATTTATGTCATATACATTTTTTCGTGGGGTTAACCGTTTTCCAAATTTTCCTTGTTCTTCATTTTAGTTTTAAAATACTTATAACTTTTCTCATACGGGAACTTGTCAACGCTTGGTCACAACAAATAAACAGATTTCAATCCCATAGCAACCACATTTTAAAACACTCGTCTGTCGGTTTATCCTAATGTGTTTCTTTAATTCCCTTCTACTTATAAGGAACTAAGTAATAAGATCGTTTTTGCTGATGTTTTAGCATGAAATAGAACAATAGGCCTACTACCAACAATTTGTTACAGAAATATAGAGAACGTCGTGTGAATGGAGTTTCAGATTTTTAGAAAAAAGTCTGTGTCTATCTGTGTGTCTGTGGACAGCATAGCTCAAAAACGAAAAGATCGTTATATACCAAACTTGGTGTTTAGTTTGGTATCTTCCAAAGATGCGACACGAAGATTTTCAAGAAAATACCCCCACCACACTGACCTTTACACGGAAAATTTTTCGAAAATGTTGAATTTTTTAAAAATGGCTCTAATGATTAAAATCCCGTACCTATATTAAATATATTTACATCCCAAATAAAATGTATATCTTGAATTTTCTGGCATTAGCCTCTGAACATCTCTTTATTCTGGATGAATTTTGCCAAATTTTACTTAACTGCTAAACCGTAAGAGATAGACAAAAACTTACTACACAAAAACAGTAGATCTCAGCAAAACACAGAATTTATGTCCTTAGCGTTTTTGTTGTAGGAGTAACCGTTTCCGAGATATAACTTGTTATTGGTTTCAACTGTAAAGTACTTATACTTTTCTCAGACAGGAAGTGTCTGTTTTTCTTTTGTTCTACTCCTGGCCAAGCAAAGAAGCGTATTGCAATGACAATAGCATAACGACAGATTTTAAAACATTTGACTATCACTTTAGCGTAGCATTTTCCCTTTAGTTTCCTTCTAAGTATAAGGAACTAAGAAATGAGAACATTCTGGTAATGTTTATCTGGATTAGTATTGTGTATAAAGAAGAATAATCTTTTGTAAGAAGTTTGTAGAGCAGCTAGAGCAAGTCATGTGAGTGTAATGCTTCAGATTTTTACTTTCTCTATACGAATTATGTACATAGTGTACAGAGAAGGTATTGCATTGCACCAAAAAATTCGATACCGAGATTTCACCGGAAATACATGTTTTGAGACTCCCTGAATCCAAAAAAGCATTTTCAGAAAAATTTCCGTGTGTGTGTGTGTGTGTGTCTGTCTGTCTGTCTGTCTGTCTGTCTGTCTGTGTGTGTTTGTCTATGGGCAGCATAGCTCAAAAACGAAAGGACCGTTAAAGCCGAAACTTGGTATTTAATTTTGGTATCTTCCAAGGATGCGACACGAAGATTTTCAAGAAAACCCCCCACCCCAAACTACCCTTTACATGAAAACAATTTTGAAAATTTTGATTTTCTTAAAAATGGCTCTAACGATTTTGACTAAAATGTCGTATATTAAAGATATTTACCTGAAAAATAAAATGTATATCTTGAATTTTGTGGGAATAACCTCTGAAGACTATTCTGGATGAATTTTACGGAATTGTGCATAACTGCTAAACCTTAAGAGATGGGGGAAAACTTACTACACGGAAAATGTAGCTGACGATAAAGCACACAATTTATGTCATATACATTTTTTTCGTGGAGTTGATCCTTTTTAAGATATTCCTGGTTTTTCGTTTTAGCTTTGAAAAACTTATACTTTTCTCATACAGGAATTTCTTAACTCCTGTCCATACAAACAAAGGAACTTGAGCTACATAGCAACCAGCTCTTGGCTATCATTTTAGCTTCTGCAACTCCCTCATTTCGCTTCTACTTACAATGAAGCAAGTAATAGGACTATTTCTGCTAATTAGGATGAAGTAAATAGAAGCATAAGCTTTTTAACTACAATTTGTTGCAGCGATGTAGAGAAAGTCATGTGAATGGAACACATCAGATTCTTTGTATTTTATTTGGTGAATCTAATTTTATAGAAATAAAAAGAATAAAGTTCTATTTCATATTGTGCATTTGTATGATGAGGTACACAATATTGCTCTCGTTATTTTGTAAGTAATAATGAAAGTTTCACTTAATAAAAAGTTTCAGTTCAGTATTTCCTTATCGCAAATGAAAGTTCACATACGAATTCTTGGTTCCGCCACTGAAGCAGTTGTATTCTTGCCCGCTAGAGGGCTTCAGAGCATTCCTTCAATACTAGAGCAGGATCACCAACTGGTTGCCCTTCACTTAAAGCAGGGGAAAAAATTGCTTAATGCTCCTGCGAATCACCTAATGTGCACTGCGTGGAAGGAAATAAACAAATTATTTCTTCATTGTTGTGGCAGTATGCAGTAGACATAATAGAGCGATTATTCTACCTATCAAGAGCCTTTAATAGGTTTATTAACCAATGAAAGGTGGATTACGTATTTCAAAACGCACTGAAGGAATTATCTTTTTTCGGATATGAACATATATAAATATGTATATGTTGGTTGTAATTGGAGGTCATAATATAAATAATTGCAAACAAAATCTGATGTGTTACAATCACATGACTTTCTCTACATCTCTGTAACTAATTATTAGTAAAAAGTTTATTCTTCTATCTACATCATGCTAATCAAGATAAACATAAGCAGAATTAGTCTTATTACTAGCTTCCTTGTAAGTAGAAGGGAAAAAAGCAAATAAACAACCTAAAAGCTCGTCGCTATCTGAAACAGAGTCCAACATCTTTGTTTGCAGGAGTAAACAAACGAGAAACGACAAGAAAGATGTATTCGCGTTTGAGAAAAGTTTGAGTGGCTAAAATTGAAACTAATAATTCGGAATGTCTCGAAAACGGTTATCTGAACAAAAAATGTGTATTACATAATTGTGTGTTTTAATGAGATCTACATTTTTTGTGCAGTAAGTTTTTGTATATCTCTTGCGGTTTGCCAGTTATACAAAAGTCGTCCAGAATGAAGAGGTCTTCAAAGGTTATTCCCAGAAGATTCAAGATATGCATTTCGTTTATCATAAAAATATCTTACACATACAGTATTTTAATTAAAATCAACAATCAATTTTGAGAAAATCAAAATTTTCGGTCTTTTCATTTTTGAGCTATGCTGTACACTTAAGCACACAAATTCTCACGTACTATGTACATGGTGTATAGAGAAAGTATTGTAATGCACCCAAAATTCGATATCGAGATTTCACCGGGAATAAATGTCTTGGGTCCCCCTGAATCCAAAAAAAGCATTTTTTGAAAAAGTTCCGTGGTGTGTGTGTGCCTGTGCACAGCATAGCTTAAAAATGAAAAGACTGTTGATTACCAAACTTGGTATTTAAGTTTGGTATCTTCCAAGGATGCAACACGCAGATTTTCAAGAAAATCCCCCTTTACATGGAATTTTTTTCAAAAATTTTGATTTTTTCAAAGATGGCTCTAACGATTTTGATTACAATTTCGTACATAAAAGATATTTACCTGGCAGATAAAATGTATATGTTGAATTTTCTGGAAATAGTCTGTGAAGACTACTTTATTCTGGATGAATTTTACGGAATTTTGCATAACTGCTAAACTATAAGAGATGGACAAAAACTTACAACACAAAAAATGTAGAGCACGTTAAAACACACAATTTATGTTACATGCATTTTTTGTGGGGGTTGATCATTTTTGAGGTATTCCTTGTTTTTAGTTTCAGCTGTGAAAAACACTTTCCATACAAACTAAGAAACTTCAGCCACATAGCAGCAAGCTTTTCACTATCACTTTAACCTATGGTACTCCTTTTTTCGCTTCTTCTTACAGGGAAGGAGGTAATAAGAGTATTTCTGCTATTTTTCTTGATTAGCATGAAGTGAATTGAAGCATAAGCTTTTTAACTACAATTTGTTGCAGAGTTATAGAGAAGGACATGTGAATGGAACACATCAGATTCTTTCGGCACATTTCGGAGGGCCAGGATTTTAAAAGAATGCGTCATATATTTCTTCTATTTATTCAAGATGACCTTGTGAGGGTTGTTGACTCATCTGAAGCAGGAAGGCGGTGGATCGTATCTCTGGAAAAGTTGCCTCTAATAAAAACTGGAGGCAAAACAACTTTCACTTTTGAGTTTGGCCTTGGTTTCTTGAAGTTAAACGTGAGCGTAGCTTTATAATATTCAATGTCAAGGTCCTAGCTGCTCACTTGTTTGTTTTCATCTACTGTAGTTTATACAGAAGTAATTGAAAGTCGAGACTGTAGCGACAGTGCCCTGCGGAAGCCACCAATTTTGTCGTCAAAAAAAGAAAATGCATAACTAAACCAGCAAATCTAATCGCGCAATTATATGTTGCTCTCTGTCTTTCACCTGTCAACCTAAGACTAATTAAGGTGAGACGATATGCCAAAAATGGTGTGCAACATAGATATGACTTTCTCTACGCTGTGAATTTATGGTTAGGTATAGCAAATATTTTTAGAAGACTATTTCGTTCATGAAACCTGATCGTAGGAAGTGGCCAATGCAGTAAAATTCCAACCAATCGGAGCTATTATCTCTGCATTTTAATATTTTTATTTTCTCTATACATAGTACATAGTCATAGAGAAAGTATTATATTGCAACCAAAAATTCGATACCGAAAGGACCGTTAAAAACCAAACTTGGTATTTAAGTTTGGAATCTTCCAAGAATGTGACACGAAGATTTTAGAAAAAAAAATCCGCCACCCCAAACTACCTTTACATGGAAAATATTTCCAAAATGCTGATTTTCTTAAAAATGTCTCAAACGATTTTGATTAAAATCTTCTATATTTAAGATATTTACTTGTCAAATAAAATGTATATCTTGAATTTTATGGGAATAGCTTCTGAAGACTACTTTATTCTGGTTGAATTTTTACGGAATTTGGTATAACTGCTACACCGTAAGTATCGACAAAAATTTACCGCACAAAAAATGTAGAGCACGTTAAAGCACAGAATTTATATTATATACATTTTTCTCGTGCAATTGGTCGTTTTGAGGTATTCCTTGTTTTTGTTTACACCTTTAGAAAACATACTTCAAGAAAGCAAGTAATAAGACTTTTTCTGCTAATTGCTTCTCGATTAGCATGAGGCAAATAGAAACACAAGATTTTTAAGAATAGTTTGTTGTAGAGATGTAGAGAAAGTCATGTGAATCTAACACAATTTTTTTTCACACCCATGTGCAATTGTGTTTCTAAATTAATCGCACCCACGTGCATTTGTTTTCTCTCTGAACTAATGTTCGGGTCATAACAATAGTTTCCAGTGTGGAGTGATATTCTCGTACATAATGACAAAGTTCCAAAACGTTTTGAGGAAAGCTCTATCGCTGAAATAGATATGTTAATTGAAAACTCAAAGCCACAGAATACTAAAAGAACAGAGAGTGTGTAAGGTCGCAGTTCAACGGATTGTGTAAGCAACGAGGCCATGCTTTATGATTCGAACATCAAGTTGCAGTGATCTTATTGCATATATACGTCAAAAAGTAAATGGTGTTTTATTTATGGACGCTCTTTAACTGCTGTGATTCTCTATATTGGGTGTGAAAGACCGCTTAATTTTGCTCAGAGGCCTCTCTATCAGGCTTGAGGTTTTATTGCGTGCCGTAAATCTACAACACGGGACCAACGGCTTTACTTCCCTCCCGAAGGAAGCCATGCTAAGGTTTTTACACCCAAAAAAATCCATCGTCCTCCGCCGGGTTTGAACCCGCGACCTTGGGTTTCTGAATTTAACATAACCATTACACTGGGGCGGTAAGGAGTTGGATGGTGTCGGAGTTGGTGTAGTTTGTAGTCTCGGTCGCTTGGGCTGCTCGGGAACTCTCGTCCTGGACCCTCGGTGTAGTAGTTTAAATTTGCCGCTAGATACGATGTTGGTTAGCGAAACTGGAGTTACCTATTAGCGCCTGACATGCTTGCTTATTCTCCGCGGTGAAGTCGTTCATATTTCATTCCATAACTCGCACGTGTTCCCTATTAAACGTTTGCTAGCTATAGTTTAGGAGAGAGTGAATTTGAAATATTTCTTGTTAATTTAATCTTTTATTTGCGTAGATTGTTGTTACAGCGCTGTGAATCAAGGCACGTGACTTAAACTGGTTTTATTTAAGGAAAACTGAGCCCAATATTTACTTTATAGTATGCACTTCAATAAATCATTGTCGATAATTAGTAGGATACAATATTTTATACACAATTGCTGCAATACAAATTTTGATTTCCGAGATGAACTCTTAGCGTCTGTACTGCGTCTTCTCTATCGCAGACTGTGTTTCGGAAACGTTCACTTATATTACAAAATTTGAAGATCTTTGGGGACTATCTCTCTATCAGGGTGTATGTGCTCTAGATCCAGCTGTTGTTCGATAACTTCTTAAGCAATCCATAACTCAAATTCTCTTTCCAATATTGTAATTTATTTTTATTAGACTTTACAATCCATGCACGAGACGCGAAGATTCTATTTCTCGCGATTAATTTAACAACTCCTACGGAAAATCTATTTGATTCCTCAAAACGAAATATTTTATTACTTTTCAATTCAATAAGCGTAAGTCAATTAGTAATCCCGTTTCAAATATACAGAGTTTGGTGAACTACACCGAAATAATTTGCGAGATTGTGCACGTGACTGATATAAGTAATTTGAGATCGGCGATGCATGGTCCCCGGATAAACATAACGCAACTACATAGCGTTAAACGTGTAGGTATCAGGTGTTGATAAGTCGGTGTTAAAGTAAAGAACGTTGAAAAAATGGCTTAGACTGTCTTTAAAACCGCTGCCCGAGTATAGAAATATCGATTTTTGGCAGGTCCTTACCAGCGTTCTCAAGATTTAATGTCGCAATAAACTGTAAAATCTCGAACTAATCACTGAGCATCCATTAACTACGTTCTTGTGTTATGTAGCCTACTCTGGAAGCGTTTTTTCAACTTCTCTGGTGGCTTAATGTGTAACGCGGGAGGCTGCTAACCCAAAGGTCATGAGTTGGATTCCTGTCATAGAGTAAATGTATGTTGTTATTGTTTTTTTCAGTCCAGACGAAATGCCGCGATGCGTGAACGAGACCTGAACTCGGAAACTATCTTTCACTTGAAAGCCAGTATCATAACCACTACGCAAGAGAGGTACGCTGTAATATGTCCCTTCGTTTATTCGTGTTATGCTCTCGAATGGTTGATAAATTAGCCAGTGGCGTACTGGCACTTCAGAAACTTATAACTGTTACTTCGAAATTTCAATAAGAGATCATAAGTCTCCTATCTCAAAGTAATTATTTAAGTAATCTACATATGCTGTGAAAATATTTCGGTATAGTTCATTAACACCCTGTATACGCGTTTCTCAATCCACGCGGAAACTTATCTGCACGCGTAGTAGCCTAGAAAATATGTACCGCATTACATCTCACTCGGTTACGAATAGTCTTAGCGTCTTTGCTTATGAACAGCCTCTTTTATAATTCTGGCTTCACAACCAAGAAAACCTGATGTGTTCCACTCGCATGACTTTCTCTACATTTCTGCAACAAACTATTGTTAAAAAGATTATTCTTCTATTTACTTCATGCTAATAGAGAAAAATAGGCAGAAATAGTCTTATTACCTGCTTCCTTGTAAGTAGGAGCGATATAAGGGAGTATCATAGGTTAAAGTGACAGTCAAAAGCTGGTTGCTATGTCACTGAAGTTCCTTTGTTTGTATGGACACGAGTTGACAAATTCCTATACGAGAAAAGTATAAGTTTTTAAAGCTGAAACCAATAACAAGGAATATCTCAAAAACGATCAACTCCACGAAAAAAATGTATATGACATAAATTGTGTGCTTTACCATGATCTATATTTTTTGTGTACTAAGTGCTTGTTCAACTCCTACGGGTTAGCAGTTATGCAACATTCCGTAAAATTCATCCAGCATAAAGTAGTCTTCTGAGGCTATTTTCAGAAAATTCAAGATATACCTTTTACTTGTAAAGTAAATGTCTTTAATGTAAGAGATTTTAATCAAAATTGTTAGAGCCATTTTTGAGAAAATTAAAATGTTCGAAAAATGTTCTATGTAAAGGGTAGTTGGATTTGGGGGGATTTTCTTGAAAATCTTCGTGTTGCATCCTTGGTACATACTGAACTTAAATACCTAGTTTGGTATTTAACGGACTTTTCGTTTTTGAGCTGTGCTGTCCACAGACACACACACGCACGCACACAGACCTTTTTCCACCATGTATTTCCGGTGAAATCGCAGTGCCGAATTTTTGGGTGCAATACAATAACTTCTCTACACACTATATACATAGTACGTGTAGAGAAATTAAAAAAAAAGGGTATAGGGAATAATTATATTGCAGCTTGTGATTTCAACCTCGGTATGCAACAAGAAAACATTTGAACAACAAATACACTAAATGGAATAGGATTAACAAAATGTCGGCAACATGGGGTAGTGATATAAATACTGTCTCACACTGCACGAGCTAGAGCAGTTCTCTAACCATCCAGAACATTCGTAGAGACTGCT
Source organism: Hymenopus coronatus (assembly GCA_030762935.1). NCBI lineage: Eukaryota > Metazoa > Arthropoda > Insecta > Mantodea > Hymenopodidae > Hymenopus > Hymenopus coronatus. The sequence continues at coordinate 69,061,839 of CM060884.1, forward strand.
CACTGTACACTGGAAGTAGACAACAAGCCGGTGTTTCCAATCCTAATGCGTTTTTTTTTTTTTTGTAGTGTTTAACGCCCGCTTTAACTACTAATGACACCACCGGCGGTGACACTGATGGTACATGAATTATGGTGGAATGCGATGGCGGGGGAAACCGGAGTGCCCGGAGAAAATCCACCCCAGCGCCGTTTCGTCCACCACAAATCTCACATGCGATCGAACCCCGGCCGTCTAGGTGAGAGTCTAACCACTCGGCCACGGCGCGGCCTCCTAATACGGTTAACAGACCCAAAAGGCTGAGGAAGACTTCCTCATTTATTGTAAATGTTAACTTAGCTCTAAGACGATGTAATTCTAAATTAATATGAAACGTGTTTTAATGATAGGTCGTGAAACACTTTGTAGTAATAACGACCTTAAATAAGCATTATTTTAAAAACAAATCTCATGTGTTTCATTCACTTGACATTCTCTACATCAAATCATTGTTAAAAAGCTTACTCTGCTATTTACTTCGTGCTAAAAAAAAAAAAAAAAAAAAAAGAGAGAGAGAGAGAGAGAGAGAGAGAGAGAGAGAGGGGGAGAATTTGCAGAAAACCTCCTATTACTTGCTTCCTTGTAAGTAGAACTGAAATAAGGCAGTACGATAAGTTAAAGTGACAGTCAAAAGCTGGTTGCTATGTCACTGAAGTTCCTTTGTATGGACAGTATGAGAAAAGTTATTAGCATTTTATACCTGATGAGTCCCCATCCGTAGTGTAATGGTTACCATACTAACTTCATATAGCCAAGATACGTGGGTTCAAACCCGGCGTAGGACGATGGATTTTTTCGGGCGTAAATATCCTTAGCATGGCTTCCTTCGGAAGGGAAGTAAGGCCGTTGGTCCCGTGTCGTAAATTTACGGCACGTAAAAGAACCTCAAGCCTAATAGAGAGGCCTCTGAGCCAAATTAATCAGTCCTTTACTCCCAACATAGAATGGGACGCTGAGAACCACAACAGTTAAATAGCGTCCATAAAACGCCGTTCCATTTTTTATAGCTGAAACTAATAACAAGGAATATCTCAAAAACACCAACTCCACGAAAAAAAAATGTGTATAATATAAATTGTGTGTTTTAATGAACTGTATATTTCCAATGAAGTAAGTATTTCTCCACCTTTTACGGCTTACAAGTTATGCAAAATTCCGCAAAATTCATCCAGAATAAAGATGTCTTCAGAGGCTATTTCCAGGAAGTTCAAGATATACTTTTATTTGTCAGGTAAATATCTTTAATATACCATATTTTAATCAAAATCGTTAGAGCCATTTTTAAGAAAATCAAAATTTTCGAAAAAAGTTCCATGTAAAGCGTAGTTTGGGGTGGAGGGCTTTTCTTGAAAATCTTCAGGGCGTATCCTTGGAAGATACTTAAATACCAAGTTTGTTATTTAATGTTCTGTTCGTTTTTGAGCTATGTTGCCCACAGAAACACACACACATACGAACATGTTTCTAAAAATGCTTTTTTTTTTGATTCAGTAGGACTGAAAACATGTATTTTCGGTGAAATCTCGGTATTGAATTTTTGGGTGCATTACAATACCTTCTCTATCCAATATATATAGTACGTATAGAGAAAGTAAAAATATAGAAATGCCGAGAACTGGTTCCTGATGATTATGCAAGAGATGCAGTCTTTTCTTGCCAAGGCATCTGCTTTTTATGACTTCTGTGACGAAAATATATGTTTCGCCTCGAGGAAATATTCCTGCAGCCCAAGCATGTGACTTGTGTTTCATAAGGTTACATAAGCTTCTCGTTAGCCTACAAAAAGTGACTGAAAATAACGACTGTGTTTTGTTGCAGCATCCAGAGACCGAGGAGCAAACTGTCGAATATGATTCAGGAGTTTGATGACTGGGATCCTATGCGGGACGGAGTCACCCTCACCTGGAGAGACCTTAGTGTCTACGTCAAGGACAAGAGCAATGAAAAAATTTTCCATCGTGGATTCACCTCCTACAAGAGAATCGTCAACAATGGTAAGCAATTCCAAGCCTTAGAACGAAACTTGATGTAAACAAAACATTTTTAAAGACAAGTTCATAGAAAACAATTATTTCATTACTAAAAGTTTTGTGCAGTTATGGTTACTTTCAACATAATCACCGAAAATATTCAGACATTTATCGTACCTGCTCACAAGCTTTGCAATGCCCGCTTCAAAAAAATGTTGCCGCCAATGATTTCAAATGAGCATTTACGTTGTTTTGAAGATAATCGCATTTTACGACGTTTGCGGAGAGTCATTCAAAACAAACGAAGAGGAATGCTGACTTCTGGAATTGTGTTGATCCATGACAGCGCTCGTCCACACACTGCTGGCAAAACGCATTGGCCCCTGAACAGTTTCAATGGGATATTTTCGAACATCCGCCGTACAGTCCTGACCTGGCACCCAGCGACTTTCACCTTTTCTCTGAACTGAAGACGTGGCTAGGAGGACAGCACCTTCAAACCAACGAAGATCTTTAAAACAACGTCAATGCTCATTTGAAATCATTAGCGGCAACATTTTTGAAGCGGGTATTGCAAAGCTTGTGCACAGGTACGATAAATGTCTCAATCTTTTCGGTGATTATGTTGAAAAGTAACTATAAGTGTACTAAACTTTTAGTAATAAAATAATTGTTTTCTATGAAATTGTCTTATATGTATAACCTATCGGAGTTTTAAAAAAGGACCTCGTAATAATAATAATAATAATAATAATAATAATAATTATTATTATTATTATTATTATTCAAAGACTAAAATACCCCTGGCGCTGTAATTTTGCTATCAATTAGCTCAACCATTAAAGCGCAAGAGGAATGGCCGAGATTAGACAATTTCAACCAATCGCGGTCATCTGACAGGAGCGATATTGTCGAAACTTCTTATCTGACCGATGTTCATTTCTTTGAAATCTTGTCTCACCTGACGTTCGTTTGTTTTATCTCCTGCCCTATATTATTTGAGGTTACTGAATCATCTCAAATAAAAAAAGAAAAACGTTTGTTTCCATTTCATGCATTAGTTATTAAAGCTGAGATAATAATTTTCCCCTATTTTTTTTTGCTGCTATTGATATTCATATATTGGCTGTGGTCACGGTCGGCCATATCATAATTCAGGAGGCAGTGAAGAAAGAAAAAAAAAATCAGTCGTGTTATTTTCACATGACCTTCTCTATATCCCTGCAAAAAATATTATTAAAAAGCTTATGTTTCTATTTACTTCATGCCAATCGAGAAAGAATTAACAGAAATAGTATTATTACTTGCTTCCTTGTAAGTAGAAGCGAAATAAGCGAGTACCTTAGGTTAAAGTGATAGTCAAAAGCTGGTTGCTATGTGATTTATTTATTTATATATATTCATTGTTTTTGATTTCATCTTTAAAAACACTTAAATTCCTGTATGAGAAAGGTTTGTCAACTCACGGCCATACAAACAAACTTCAGTCACATGGCAACCAGCTTTTGATTATCACTTTAACCTATGCTACTCCCTTATTTCGCTTCTACTTACAAGGAAGCAAGTAATAAGACTATTTCTGATAATGCTTTCTCGATTAGCATGAAGTAAATAGAAGCATAAGGTTTTTAACAATAATTTGTTGCAGAGATGTAGAGAAAGTCATGTGAATGGAACAGATCAGATATTTGTATATGTACGCAAAATCATAAAACAATCATCTAATTAATTTCAATGGACACCAGTACATTGTGGAATACAGGGTAATGAAACAGCTGACTTTCTAGCCAAGAAAGGTAGTAAAATTACATCCAGTAAGTTATCACTCTATCAAAAGAAGATAATATATTACAAAGAAAAGAAAACCATGGGAGAATTTATGTAATAAGACGACCAGCATCACTACATTACCAAGGAAATCCTCTGTAGCAACTTTTAGACTCCTAACAGGCCATGACTGTCTCAATAAACATTTATTCAGGATTGGTATAATGAGATCTCCTCTGTGTCCTTTCTGTACATTTATAGAAGATATGGATGGAAACCATCTACTGCGCTGCCCAACCTTGAGTCAACATGATAATATGACATCAAAATACTGGAATGCAAGGGAGCGAATGGCTTCACTGCCAACTGTTCAACATTAAATACCAACCAACAATGTACATAGTAGCTAGAGAAGGTATTGTATTCATCCCAAAAGTTCAATTTGATATTTCACCAGAAAGACATGTTCTGAGGTCCTCTGAGTCTGACATGTTCATTTTTAGAAAAAGGTCCATGTGTGTCTGTGGAGAACATGATTGAAAATGAAAATACTGTTTATGTTTAGTATCTTCGAAGGATACGACAGCAAGATTTCAAGAAAAGTCCCCACCACAAACTACCCTGATTAAAACAAACAACTTATTTTAAATGTTTTTGTGTGTAAGTCATTTTCGAGGTGTTTTTCAATAATGGTTAGAATAATTCTAATTTAATAAATATTATTTAATACTTTTTTTTACTGTTTCACTTTATATAGCCCCCTTTAACATCTAAGGTCATATCGGGGGATTTCCACTTGAAAAAACTCGTTGTCTGTTTTATTTTCTTCAAACTCACACATTCACTCTGACATGCATACTTCCAGACTCTGTGCGGGTTAGGGAATAATTCTGGTTAAAGAAAATTTCGCCGCCCCAGACGGGAATCAAACCCGGGACCTCCGGGTGAGAAGTCAGCTCGCTTGACCACGGAAGCAATCTGTTTAACTCTTGTTAATTATTTTAAAGTCCTTTTGATATTCATGTTTCTTGCCCTTGAATGGAAGCAGTATGGAATGTTAAGTCGTCCAGTTCTTAAACATTTGACTAGTGCTATTTCTTTTGTATTTATAACGAAATGTGTAATGTAGCTACTTCCGTAAATTTGGTCTCAAAATAAAGTTGAAAAACAAAGAGATTTTCGTATGAATAGCTTGTATACTTAGTATTAATCGACAGAGTAGAGAAAGTCAGGTGAATTAAATGCAGAGTTTTATGAAAGTGAAGGTTGTAGTTGTGGTTGAGAAAACCTGTTTGCCCTGATTTAAATAATTAAGTAACATTTGAGAAATGAATTATGGTTGGTAAATAACTTCTTATATCTAGTAATATTTCCCTTATTATGTGATGAAGGGTTTAATACTATCATATCTGCTAAAAGCTGTGATTTTGAATCTGTTTAACAGTGACTGGAGCAGTTCGGGCAGGAAGTCTTGTCGCCATCATGGGGGCGAGTGGATCCGGCAAGAGCACCCTCATGTCAGCACTTGCATACAGGATCAGCGGTAAATAAAATGAGATGCTTACCTGTAGTAATAAACGGAATTATTATATTATACCAAAAGCCTCGATACAAAGATTTCAGTAGTAATATATGTTGCGAGAATGATATACCATCCAAAAAGCATTTTATAAAAACGCCCTATGTATGCATGTAATGTATTTATTTTGAAAAGATTTATAAAAATCTGATGTGCTCCATTCACATGACGTTCTCTATATCTCCGTAAATTATTATTGTTAATAAGCTTATCTTTTATTTATTTCGTGCTAATCGAGAAAAATTAGCAGAAATAGTCTTATTTCTTTCTTTATTGTAAGTAGGAGCGAAATAAGGGAGTACCATAGGTTAAAGTGAGAGCCAAAAGCTGGTTGCTATGCGACTGATGTTCCTTTGTTTGTATGGACAGGAGTTGACAAATTCCTGTATGAGAAAAGTATAAGTTTTCAAAGCTGAAACCAAGAAAAAGGAATATCTCAAAAACAGTCAACTCCACGAAAAAAATGTAAGTAACATAAATTGTGTGTTTTAACGTGTTCTACATTTTTGTGGGTTAAGTCTTAGACCATCTCTTACGGTTTAGTAGTTATGAAAAATTCATCCACAATAAAGTAGTCTTCAGAGGCTATTCCCAGAAAATTCAAGATATACATTTTATTTGTCAGGTAAATAACTTTAATATACGATATTTTAATCAAAATCGTTTTTATCAAAATAATTTTTTTAGAAAATCAAAATTTTGAAAAAAGTTCCATGTAAAGGGTAGTTTGGGGTGGGGGGATTTTTCTCAAAAATCTTCGTGTCGCATCCCTGGAAGATACTAAACTTAAATACCAAGTTTGGTATTTCACCGACTTTTCGTTTTTGAGTTATGGTGTTCACAGACACACGGACACACACACACACATGGACCTTTTTCTAAAAATACTTTTTTTGGATACAGGGGATCCTAAAACATATATTTCCGGTGAAATCTCGGTATCGAATTTTTTGGTGGAGTGCAATACATTCTCTATTCACTATGTACATAGTGAGTATAGAGAAAGTAAAAATATTGAATCGTCCAAAAAAATGAAGCGCTTTGTTTCTGAGTAAACTTTGGAGAAAAATTGCGGACAGCCCAAGTTCCAGCAGGATCAAAGACAGCCTTCATGTAAAATCAAATAACCCCAATAAAAATTTGTGTTAGAGAAACTTTCAATTTAGACGCAGAAACTCTAAGATAAACACCATCCTAAACGTTGTAAATGGATTTAAACGACTGCAAAAAAAACATGGACCATCCAAATAATTAAATACACATATTTATTTACATTTTTTGGAACATTTGACCAACAACTGTGAAAGTACTTGCGCCCCAGTGAAAACGCCAAAGAGAACACTTTGAATTGGAACCTGTAGAAAACGTACAAAAGGAAGTAGTGAAAAATACCGTAAAAACACAGGATGACTTTTTCTTTCTCTATATGTAGTATGTATATAGTGTATAGAGAAGTTATTGTATTACAACCAAAAATCCAATACCGAGAGTTCACCGAAAATACATGTTTTGAGATCAACTGAATCCAAAAAAGCATTTTAAGAAAAATTACCGTGTGTATATATGTTTGTGTGTGTGTGGGGGGGGGCAGAATAGCTCAAAAACGAAAAGACCATTAAATACCAAACTTGGTATTAAGTTCGGTATCTTCCAAGGATGCGACATGAAGATCCTCAAGAAATTTCCCCACCCCCAACTACCCTTTACATGGAAAAAATTTCGAAAATTTTGTTTTTCAAAAATGGCTCTAACGATTTCTATTAAAATCTCTTATATTTAAGATATTTACATGACAAATAAAATGTATATCTTGAATTTTCTGGGAATAGCTTCTGAAGACCTCTCTATTCCAGATGATTTTTATTGAATTTTGCATAACTGGAAAACCGTAAGGGATAGACAAAAACTTACTGCACAGAAAATATAGATCACGATAAAACACACAATTTATGTCATATACATTTTTTTTCGTAGAGTTTTTTGTACTCCTGGCCAAGCAAAGAAGCGATTTACTGAGACAGTCACATAAAGGGAGCTATAATATTTGTGTATCGCTTTAGCATAGCGCATTCCTTTAGTTCCCTTCTACTCTAAGGAACTAAGTAATAAGATCATTCTGCTAATGTTTATCTCGATTAGCATGGTATAGAAAGAAGACTAATCTTTTGTAAGAAGTTTGTTTGTAGAGCAGCTGGAGAAAGTCATGTGAGTGTAACACATCATTTTTTAATCTTTTTCATTTATATAGTCTCCTTTAACATCTTGAGTAATATCGGAGGTTTTGCATTTGAAGAAACTCGTTTAAATCGTATTATTTTCCTCAAACACACACATTCACTCTCACATACATACTTATAGACTATGTGGGGGATAGGGAATAATTCTGGTTAAAGAAAACTTCCCGCCCCAGCCGGGAATCGAACCCGGGACCTCCGGGCTAGAAGTCAGCTTGATAATAAGCTTGCATCAAATCAAGGGTCGTAAACACCTTCGCAATAATGTGCTGAGGAGCGGAGGTCTGGCAGAGTCATAGCATCTAAATGGATATGTTTATTTTACGATAAGTCAACATCCTTATTTGGTTTAGGAACCAGAAAACAAGGAGTTACATAAGTACTATAGGAGTGTTCGATATCTTGAGGTGATATGTTCACACAAAAATCATGTTTCGGAGGAGGTAATTTATATGGTGGACAAAAAACCTTCTTGCTGTCAAGCAATTAAATAGAACACTCAGTATTACGTACCGTACCCAAACGATCCGCGAATACATCGAAAAACTCGGAAAATAATTGACAAACCTGAAACTTTCGTTCAGCCAACAAATCTAATGAGTCTAAAGAAGACAGCCTGGAGTTCAAAGTTTCATTAATGCAAATTATGTATATAGTGAACTTAAATGTTCACAATACCAAGTGGTTAAAACACTCCCCTCTCACTCAGGCGGCATGGGTTCGATCCCAAGCGACCGCTTGTGGTATTACTGATGGACAAACGCAGGGGCTGGTTTTCTCCGGGATTTCCGGTTTCCCCCGCCATCACATTCCACCACGTTCATTCCATGTATCATCAGTGGCATCGCCTGCGGTGCTCTAATAGCAAAAGCGGGTGTTAAACACTATAAAAAATCTAATGTGTTCCATTCACAGAAAGTTCTCTAGCAGTTCCACAAACAAATCTTTATTTAAAAAATTAATATGTTATCTACATAATGCTAATCAAAATAAGCGTTAACAGAATTAGTCTTATTACTGGCTTCGTTGTAAGTAGAAGGGAAATTAGGGAATGCACAGGCTAAAGCGATAGTCAAGTCCTTTAAAAGTCGGGGTCGCTATGTGAAACAATTTAAAATGTCTTTCTCCTTTCCTGCTAGGAATAATCGAACCAGAAACGATAATATATATGCCTTCCCGTTCGAGAAAATTTTAAGTCCCTAAAACTTGAAACTTAACGCTACAAAAATTCTGATGTGTTCCATTCACGTGACGTTCTCTAATCTCTGCAACAAATTATTGTTAAAAAGCTTGTGCTTTCATTTACTTCATGTTAATCGAAAAAAAAAAAAACAGGAGAAACAGTCTTATTTCTTCCTTCCTTGTAAGTAGAAGGGAAATAAGGGAGTATCATAGGTTAAAGTGATAGGCAACAGCTGGTTGCTATGTGACTGAAGTTCCTTTGTTTGTATGTATGGACAGGAGTTGACAAATTCCTGAATGAGAAAAGTATAAGTTTTTAAAGCTGAAACTAAGCTCAAAAACGATCAATTCCACGAAAAAAGAATGTATATTACATAAGTTGTGTGTTTTATCGTGATATACATTTTTTGTACAGTAATTTTTTGTCTTATCTCTTACGGTTTACCAGTTAATTAAAATGCAATAAAAGTCACCCAGTTTAAAGTGATTTTTAGAAGCTGTTCCCAGAAAATGCAAGATATACATTTTATTTGGAATGTAAGTATCTTTAATACACGATATTTTAATCAAAATCATTATAGAGCAATTTTTGAGAAAGTCAAAACTTTTGAATTTTTTTCCATGTAAAGGGTATTTTGAAGTGGGGGGGGGGATTTTCTTGAAAATGTTCGCATCGCATCCTTGGAACATACCTTACTTAAATATCAAGATTGATGAAATCTCGGTATCGAATTTTTGGGTGGAATGCAATATATTCTCTATACACTATGTAAATAGTACGTGCAGAGAAAATAAAAAAAGTCCAAAAATTGTTTATTTTGCTATCTGTTTCTAAGGCTTTATTGAACATCCCTCGTATATGTAATTTATTGGTCCCATCCTAAGTGCTGGTATATTATTACTTTCTCTATGCATACTATATTTATATAGTGTATAGAGAAGAATTGTAATGCACCCAAAAATTCGATACCAAGATTTTACCGGAAATATATGTTTTGGGTCCCCCTGAATCCAAAAAAAAAAAAAACATTTTTAGAAAAATGTCCGTGTATGTGTGTGTGTGTCTATGGGCAGCATAGCTCAAAAACGAAAAGACCGTTAAATACCAAACTTGGTATTTAAGTTTGGTATCTTTCAAAGATGCGACACGAAGATTTCCAAGAAAATCTCCCCACCCCTTCTTACCCTTTACATTGAAAAACCACATATTAAAGCCATTTCTATCACAAATAAAATGTATATCTTGAATTTCTTGGGAATAGCTTCTAAAGAACCGTTTATTCTGGATGAATTTTGCTCAATTTGGTATAACTATTAAATAGTAAGAGATAGATAAAAACGTACGATACCAAAAATGTAGATCATGTTAAAATACACAAGTTATGTCATATACATTTTTTTCGTGGAGTTGATCGTTTTTTAGATATTCCTTGTTTTTGGTTTCAGCTTTGAAAAACTTATCCATACAAAGAAAGGAACTTCAGTCACATAGAAAACAGCTTTTGTCTTCACTTTAACCTATGGTAGTCCCTTATTTTGCTTCTACTTACAATGAAGCAGGTAATAAGACTATTTCTGTTAATTTTTTTTCAATTTGCATGAAGTAAATAGAAACCTAAACGTTTTAGCAATAATTTGTTACAGAAATGCAGGGAAAGACGTGTGAATTGAACATAATATTTTGTTTGAGTTGCCTCTTGTGTAACAATGTCCTTGTTAATAACACGTGGTTTTGTTTGACACTAGGTACTGCTATAACCGCTGGTGACATCCGCGTGAACGGCCGGTCTCTGGGTGGATATATGCAGCGTCTCTCAGGATTCATGCACCAGGATGACCTGTTCGTCAGCAGTCTCACCGTGCGGGAACATCTAGTTTTTACGGTAAGTATACCCCAGTTCACGAGGATATTGCAGAAAGAAAAGTCTGATAAAGAATTCCCTGAAGACAAAATTTAAAGGAGAGTATACTCCAGACCAGTGATGACCAATTAGTAATGCACTGAGTACCAGAGTACGATAAGGACCTTACTTGAGGCCCACGAAAATTAATAGTATAACTATATCAAAAATAAAATAACAGTAATAGCAACTTAAAAAAGCATATTATTATTTTCTCTATACGTGTTATGTACATAGTGTATAGAGAAGGTATTGAATCCACCAAAAAATTCGATACCGAGAATTCACCGGAAATATATGTTTTAGGGTCCCCTGTATCCAAAAAAAGTATTTTCCACAAAAGGTCCCTGTGCCTGTGAACACGATAACTCAAAAACGAAAAGTCGGTAAAATACCAAACTTGGTATTTAAGTTTAGTATGTTCCAGGGATGCGACACGAAGATTTTGAGAAAAATCCCCCCACCCCCAACTACCCTTTACATGGAACGTTTTTCAAAATTTTTGATTTTCTAAAAAATGGCTCTAACGATTTTGAATAAAATATCCTATATTAAAGATATTTACCTGAAAAATAAAATGTATATTTTGAATTTTCTGGGAATAGCCTCTGAAGACTACTTTATTCTGGGTCAATTTTACGGAATTTTGCATAACTACTAAACCGTAACAGATGGACGAAAGCTTACCACACACAAAATGTAGAGCACCTTAAAACACACAATTTATGTTATATACATTTTTTTCGTGGAGTTGATTGTTTTTTAGATATTCCTTGTTTTTGATTTCAGTTATAAAAACTTATACTTTTCTCATACAGGACTTTGTGAACTCGTGTCCACACAAACAAAGGAACTTCAGTCGCAGAGCAACCAGCTTTTGACTATCACTTTAACCTATGGTACCCCCTTATTTCGCTTCTACTAACAAGGAAGCCAGCAATAAGACTATTTGTGCTAATTTTTGCTCCTTTAGATGAAGTAAATATAATAATTTGTTGCAGTGATATAGAGAAAGTCATGTGAATGGAACACATCAGATTTTTTTAATATTATTACATGCACAGTGAAGCAACAAGCATTGATTTTTACTAAGAACAATGAGGTTTGTAAAATCTTTCACAAAAGTTTCAAAATCCATTTCCAGTTCTGAGATCACATTGAATCAGTTATCTGTTTCTGGATTTTGATTTCATAGCAGAGAAGAAAGTCTCACATATGTAAGTACCACCAAATATGGAAGTAAGTTTTAAAGCGCAGTTTCTAAGATGTGTAGTTTTTACCTGGCTAGAAGCCCGAGAAGATTTTGAATTAACACGCCGCCAGGAAAGCTTCAGTTCTTATTACTGAGATGTTCCTTAATTTCAAATACTTTAAAGAGTTCTCTCAAGTTTAAGTGTTTCCTTCTGTGTTAGGTTAATGAAATCACAGCACTGGTTTAGAACTATTGGTTTGTTCAACAAACTACCTCAAGAAGCTCGTGGTTTATATTTTACTGTATTAAAGATAGGTTAAAGAACTGGTTCAATAACCATTTCTTTGACCTGAGAGTTTTTTACTTTCTCTATACGTACTAAGTACATAGTGTATAGGGAAGTATTGTATTGAACCGAAAACTTCAGCTGAAATACATGTTTCGAGACCATCTGAATCCAAAAAAAAAAAAAAACATTTTTAGAAAAATGTCCGTGTGTGTGTGTGTGTGTCTGTGGAGAGCGTAGCTCAAAAACGAAAATGTCTGTTAAAAACCTAACCTGGTATTTAAGTTTGGTATCTTCCAAGGATGCGATACGAAGATTTCCAAGAAAATTTCCCCAACCCCAACTACCCATTACATGAAACTTTTTTGAAAATTTTGATTTTCTCAAAAATGGCTCTAACGATTTTGATTAAAATATCGTATGTTAAAGATATTTACCTGACAAATAAAATGTATATCTTGAATTTTCTGGGAATAGCCTCAGAATAACTTTATTCTGGATGAATTTTACGGAATATTGCATAACTGTTAAACCGTAAGAAATGGATAAAAACTTAGCACTCAAAAACTGTAGAGCATGTTAAAACACACAGTTTATGTGATAGACATTTTTTCGTGGAGTTGATCCTTTTTGAGATATTCCTTGCTATTGGTTTCAGCTTTGAGAGACATATACTTTTCTCATACAGGAATTTGTCAACTCGTGTCCATACAAACAAGGGAACTTCATAACTTATGGTACTCCCTTATTTCGCTTCTACTTACAAGGAAGCAAATAATAAGACTTTTTCTGTTATTCTTTTCTCGTTTAGCATGAAGTAAATAGAAGTATAAGTTTGTTAAGAATAATTTGTTGCAGAGATGTAGAGAAAGTCATGTGAATGGACCACAGCATTTTTTTTTTATTCTCTGTAATTTTATATTTTAATTTTTTTGTCAAGGACAATATCTATACGTATCGTACGAGATAATTGAAATACGGAAAATTGGGCACCCTTTTGTAAAGCATTGGGGCTGTATCGAAATAATTGAATCCCTGACAATGTAATGGCGGCAAGCAGAGCATTCTTGTGTCATTAATGTTCCCTCATTTTTACTTTTTCTACATGTACTTTGTACATGGTGTATAGAGAATATATTGTATTCCACCCAAAAATTCGATACCGAGATTTCACCGGAAATACGTGTTTTGGGTAATAAAGCATGTATTAATATAGTAATAAAACATTTTTAGAAAAAGGTCCGTGTGTTTCTGTGTCTTTGGACAGCATAGCTCAAAAACGAAAGGACCGATGAATACCAATCTTGGTTTTTAAGTGTGGTATCTTCCAAGGATGTGATACGAAGATTTCCAAGAAAATCCCCCCATCCCCAAATACTTTACATGGAACTTTGTTCGAAAATATTAATTTTCTCAAAAATAGTTCTAACGATTTTGATTAAAGTCTCTTATATTTGAGATATTTACATGCCAAATAAAATGTAATCTAGACAAAAACTTACTAAACAGAAAATGTAGATCTCGTCATAACACACAATTTATGTTGTTTTTGAGATATTCCTGGTTATTGGTTTCAGTTGTCCGTTTTTCTTTTGTTCTACTCCTGGCCAAGCAAAGAAGCGATTCACAATGACAATCGCATAACGACAGCTTTTAAAACATTTTCCTGATGTATTCACTGAGTCTCTTCCTACTTATAAGGAACTAAGTAATAAGAACATTGTGGTAATGTTTATCTCGATTAGTATAGAAGAAGAATCTAATGTAAGAAGTTTGTAGAACAGCTAGAGAAAGTAATGTGAGCGTAACACTGCCTGCATGACAGTAGTAATCCAAATGAAATGATGTACGAACCGTTTTGTCCTAGGCCAGGTTAAAACTGGACCGTCGAATGAGCAGCAGAGAACGGCACCATCATGTCAACAGGCTTCTGGCTGAGATGAGTCTGTCCACAAGAGCGGATACTCTCATTGGCTCTACTGGACAAGATAAAGTTCTCTCAGGCGGCGAGAGGAAGCGGCTATCATTTGCCACTGAGGTACGTCAATAGTACATTATTTTATTTCTCCCCCACGACTATGTACACAGAACACAAATAGTATTAGACATCGAATTTCTGATTGTCTGTAGGGGTATTTATAGGGCGTGTCTTCTGATATCGCTCCGTCACTCTAATTGGGGAAGGTTGTAGCTTACACGTTACCTAACCTCACTTCCAGTTGAGGGAGGTGGCTATTCCTATTAGCGAATGAGTTGACAAACCACTCGATATAGAACGCTCACCTGCAAGGTGATAGTATCAGCCAATAAAATAAAAACATGGCGTAATAAAGTACCCTACTAACGGTAAGGAATGCGGTGTACGGTGCAAGATAGTGCCGGTTTCTTTCTGTGCCTTGTGTACCTGCAGAGTAGTGGGGAGGTTACGAGTTCGTCTCTCGGGTGCAGGTTTTGTGGTTGCCCTAGCTCAGGATTTCTACTAGCATGGAAACTCTTTCGGGGTCTGGTACGACACAAGTGCTTTATTAAGTTAGTTCGGCCTTTTCCGCACACACACATTCCTCTTAAATTTTCTCCTGTGAAACAATACTTTACGCGCCCGCGAATATTGTTACTTAGTTTTGATGCAGCGATTTCGCCCGTGCTCTGGTCTGTATTTTTTTTATTTATTTATGCTAACTCTTTACCAGTCATACTCATATTTTACAATAGTTCATTAATTCTAGTTTATTACACCATTTTGTCTATTTACTGTCCATACCCATTTATTTTTCACTTTGTATAAGAATTGTCCAATCTTCTTACTGTCTTTTTGAAATATTTCATCTACTGCTACATTTCTATTTATTTTAAACCATTTCTTATTAATATACTCTTTTCTCCAAATTTCAGTCCCTTTACAATTAAATAAAATGTGTTCCATATCTTAATTTCCGCCACATATAGGACATTGGTTTTGTGGAATACCTTTCCTTAAACCCTTTAATCTCTATACTCCTGCTTTCAGTCATGCAATACCTTCTCGCTCCTCTTTGTCACATCTGTATACTTTTCCCTTCTCCATGAGACTTTCATTGGTAGCTCTTTTCAGTTATCTCACTTAATATTTTTTGTGTTTCTATATCCTCAAATCTTCTCCTTGTCAACTTCCAGAAGTTATTCACATTATTTTCTCTTCTTCTCCACATTTCTCCTAATCCACTACTTTTCAAGTTATTTCTGAGACAGTCTACCCATCTCTTGTTCTTTAAACTTTTCTCTTGATATACTAAACACTGTTTTAACAAATTCCTTTCTTCCAATTTCAATATTCTATGCCAAAATTTCAATGCCCTTTCCATAATCCTTCCCTTACTTGCCACTCTACCCAGCTCTATTTGTGCTACTTGACTAACAGTTGCATTTGGTAACCCAAGTTGCTCTGTATTAACATAACTATTTTCACTCACAGCTAAAGGTAGCCTGTTCGGCTCCACCACGCACCCTAAATATAACATCTTGGCTCTGCTGAAGCTCTACGCCTAGTGCCCCAAACAGTGTCGCATAGCCAGCGGTAGCATTGCTTTCCCTTCCGTTATGTTCCTCTCGGACAGTGCCCTCTCACTCCCTTCGGTTCAATGTCCTACCCTCTTAACGGTATTTTCGGGGTCGTTCGCCAGCTCGTGACAACTCGCTTACTTAGACGTGTTTGAAATTTTTCTTCCCTTCCCATTTTCAATGTACATTTATATTTCCCTTCTTGGTATAATCTATATTATTAGCTATGGTTTATCTTTCCCTTCTGAATAACTCTTTGGCCCGTGACAAGATATGTACTGTCTCAGTAGATAGAGAAACTATTACATTTAACCAAAAACTCTACACCGGCATTTCACAGCAAATACATGATTTTAGGACCCTGACAGAGGACTTTTTAGAAAAAGGATCATGTGTGACTGGACAGCATAACTCAAAAACGAAAATAAATTAAATAAATTAAATTCAACATCTTCCAAGAATGCTATATGTAGTTTTTACTTTCTCTACACGCACTATGTACATAGTGTATAGAGAAGGTATTGCATGCCCAAAAATTCGATATCAAGATTTCATCGGAAATACATGTTTTAGATCCCCCTGAACCAAAAAAAAAAATCATTTTTACAAAAAGGTCCGTGTGTGTGACTGGACAGCTAGCTCAAAAACGAAAAGACCCGTTGAATACCATACTTGGTACTTGAGTGAGCTATCTTCCAAGGATGCGACACGAAGATTTTCAAGAAAATCCCCCACACCCCAACTTCCCTTTACATGGATTTTTTTTGTCGCCGTCCGTGGTGTAATGGTAGCCATGCTAACTTCATATACCCAAGGTCGCGGGTTCAAACCCGGCGGAGGACGATGGATTTTTTCGGGTGTAAAAATCCTCAGCATGGCTTCCTTCGGAAGAGAAGTAAAGCCGTTGGTCCCGTGTCGTACATTTATGGCACGTAAAAGAACCTCAAGCCTAATAGAGAGGCCTCTGAGCAAAATTAAGCCCAGTTTAGAATGGGACGCTGAGAACCACAGTAGTTAAAGAGCGTCCATAAATAACACGCCATTTTTATGGAACTTTTTTCGAAAATGTTGATTTCCTCAAAAATGGTTCTAATGATTTTGATTTAAATATCGTATATTAAAGATATTTACCTCACAAATAAAAAGTATATCTTGAATTTCCTGGAAAGATACTCTGAAGATTACTTTATTCTGAATGAATTTTGCGGAATTTAACATAACTGCTAACTGTAAGAGATAGACAAAAGCTTACCACACAAAAAATGTAAAGCATATTAAAACACACAATTTATGTTATTTAAATTTTTTCGTGGAGTTGATCATTTTTGAGATGTTCCTTGTTATTGGTTTCAGCTTTAAAAAACTTACTTTTCGCAAACACGACTTTGTCAACTCTCGATACAAACAAAAGAACTTCATGCACATAGTAACTAAGAATTTGACTATCACTTTAACCCATGGTTCTCCCCTAATTCGCCTCTACTTACAAGGAAGCGAGTAATAAGACTATTTCTGATTAGCACGAAGTAAATAGAAGAATAAGCTTTTTAACAATAATTTGTTGCTGAAATGTAGAGAAAGTCAAATGAATGGAACGCATCAGATTTTTTTAAAAAAAAAATCGGCCTAACCACAACTGTGCTTTACATGGAAAATTATTCCTTAATGTTTTATTTTTTCAAAAATGTCTCAAACAGTTTGGTTAAACTGCCGTATATTAAAGATATTTGTAGGAAAAATCGAATGTATATTTTGAATTTTCTAGGAATAGCCTAGATCTTATTACTCTGGAGAACTTTTGCATAATTATAAATCATAGGAAATAGAAATGTATACCCAAAAATCTGATGTATTCCATTCACATGATTTTTTTCTACATCTCTGTAATAAATTATTGTTAAACGCGTATTCTTCTATCTACATCATGATAATCGAGAAATGCTTTCTTGTAAGTAGAACAGAAATAATGAGAATCACTAGGCTAAAGCGATAGTGAAATATTTTAAAAGCTGGTTGCCACGAGGATGGAGCCAGTTTTGCATTGCCAGTTGACAAATTCCTATATGTGAAAAGTTTTAAGTATTTTGAAAGTGAAACGAATAACCACGATTGGACTTCTCTTCACATTTGTCCATTTTGAGTTGCATATACAGATAAAACAATATCATACATGCGGGGAAAACATCTACAAGGCGACTCCCCGCAGTCTCTTTTTCGTCACCCTGCCTGCTTAGCCTTTTTATGGCAGATCTTCTAGCAGTGTGGGACGTCAATAGGCCCAGTTCCTGCCTCACGAAACAGACATAGTGTCTTCAACCCCATTCAAACACTGCAAGCAGTGGCGGATGTGTTTGAATCCTGGAAAAAGCCTGCACACCAGACTGTGTATTCCCACAGCATAGACATCTAGCTTCTCCTACCAGTGCCAAGGAATGAAGTGCTGAACTTCGCTCCTATTCTTAGATCGCAATCTTGATAAAAGCCCAATTTTATGAACAAGGCTAAGGGCCCAGTCTACTTAAAGTTACGTCTTTACAAGCCGCCCATACTTCCTCTGAAGCTCTATGCCTAGGAAGATATGGCAACAGACGCAGAGTAAGGGACTCCATCTATTTATTCTGTCTGCAGACGTTTCTCTGTGAGGCTACTACATGATGCCTCGGCACTCACATAAGTGGAGGATGTGATTAGGCGCCGGGCTCAAAATGTTTATGCCAGATTGACGCTGCATCAGAACATTCTTGTCAGATTTCTGGGAGAGTACTTACCTACAGGACGCCGAATTTAGGCATTACAGGCGCCTAGCTTTTGGGCACCCCTGGAAACGAAGATTGTAAACCAGCCAATAGCCTAAAGGTTGGGCTAAGTGCTTCCCCATCCTGTAATCAGGAGTTAAAAAAATCACCTATTTTTGGTACATAGCCATCGAAGAGTGACCTGACTACTCAGGTGTGCGTGCGACCCAGGTCATGACCGTGGGCTTCTCAAATAGATCTATTTTATATACCGTCCCCCCTTAAAAGCAAGGACGGAAGTGGATCCCCTACTTACGCGCGTCAACCCCAGAGGGGAAGACCCCGGTAGGGGCGACCTTTACCAGGTTAGTGCTGGAGGACATTAAGGTGTCTGACAACCCCGTCCAGGTGTACACAATCTCCCTCGGGTATCGGGTCACTGTCCCTGTTGAGATCTATCCAATCCGAATATCTTCGGTTACGGGAGCAGCTCAGATGTTCGGCCCGACTACATACATCCGGTAACGTCAGAAGTACGACGAGTCTTCGGAGTCCGCAGTGCCAGTATCAGAGCAACTGGAGGGGTTTGAATAAACCCTATGGTGCTTATTTTGACACAGTAAGACACCAGAGGAGCAGCGGCAAGGATACTTCTCCTAAATAGACGTCGTTGAGGGGACCTATAAGCGTCTATTAATTTACACCACGACCTAAAACCCATCTACCCAACATACACAAAACCTTACGGGCTCATAACGGTAGATTCTCAGCAACTATACCTAGGCACACCATAAACCCTACAAACAAGAGTGAGTGAATGAGTGAGTGAGTGAGTGAGTGAGTGAGTGAGTGAAGATCGGTCAATTCAATTCAAAGTGGGTACTAGGCACCTACTTGTCAGGGCTGTTTAGGGAGATTCCCTCTTCAGCCTAGTTTGGTTTCTACTTTCTCTATACGTACTATGTACATAGTGCATAAAGAAGTTATTGCACTCCACCCAAAACATCGATACCAAGATTTCACCGGAAATATATGTTTTAGGGTCCCCTTTATCTAAAAAAAAGTATTTTCAGAAAAAGATCCGTGTGTGTGTCCGTGTGTCAGTGTGTCCGTGAACACGATAACTCAAAAACAAAATGTCGGTAAAACACCAAACTTGGTATTTAAGTTTAGTATCTTCCAGGGATGGGACACGAAGATTCTGAGAAAAATACTCCCACCTCCAACTACCCTTTACATGGGACTTTTTTCGAAAATTTTGATTTTCTCAAAAATGGCAAACGATTTTGATTAAAATTTCGTATATTAAAGGTATTTACCTGACAAATAAAATGTATATCTTAAATTTTCTGGGAATAGCCTCTGAAAGAGTACTTTATTCTGGACGAATTTTACGGAATTTTGAATAACTGCTAAACCGTAAGAGATAGACAAAAACTTACTACGGGAAAAATGTAGAGCACGTTAAAACACATAATTTATGCTATACCATTTTTTGTGGAGTTTATCGTTTCTGAGACATTCCTTGTTTTTGGTTTCTGCTTTGAAAAACTTACACTTTTCTCATACAGGAATTTGTCAACTCCTGTCCATACAAACTAAGGAACTTCAGTGACATAGCAACCAGCTTTTGACTGTCACTTTAACCTATAGTACTCCCTTATTTCGGTTCTACTTACAAGGAAGCAAGTAACAAGACTATTTCTGCTAATTTTTTTCTGATTAGCATGAAGTAAATAGGAGAATAAGCTTTTTTAAGAATAATTTGTTGCAGAAATGTATAAAAAGTCGTGTGAATGGTACACATCAGATTTTTTATTATGTGTCTATTGTTTAATTTATGAGTGCTTGAAGATACCCTTCTAGTTCGTTCTGTTTTTGTTATAGTACTGTATTTGTGTTAACAGTGGGGGTTTTTCACTTGGGTGTTTTCTTCTACTTTCTTCATCTGTTGTGATGTGCATATGAGTTGTCTGCTTTATGTATGTACTTGTACATGAGTGTTGAGATGTGTTGTTTTATAGATTCTGTTTTTGTGTGGTCATACACTTAGTCACTTCTGAAGTTCCTTGTTGAGTTTGTGTGGTGTCCTGAGATTCGGCGCTCGAATGCCTCTATTTCTGCATCATATTAATGGTGAGATTGCATATGTAATATTTGGTCGTATGATGGATAGGTAGAGTTGTCAAAGTATTTTTGGAGATAATCTTGATAGGAGCCATATTGTTTTATGAATTGGTCTTGCTTTTTTCAGCACTGCTTTATGATGTTCTTTACAGCATTCGCTTTAGTTTTACTCCTAAATAAGTAAAAACTAACTAACTAAGGGTGATTTAAGTGGTGCAAGCCATCATGGTTACTTAGGGTTTGTTCAGTCTTGTGATTACATTGTTATTGTTTTTTTGAGGTTTTGAGGCTCCCAAAAGCACGACACGACGTCAGAGCAGGGGGTGAAATGAGAATGTTTATGGGGCGGTTTTTAGGAGGGAAAAAATTTCTTTAAGGTGATGTTCATTAATGGAGGGGAGGACTGGCGTGAACACCATGTTGTTTTTGTTGTGTTTCCTTTTCGGCTTCCTTTTCCTTCCTTTTCAACGGACTTTCCGGTCAAATACCCTTGGTTTTTCTTGTTGTTAAGCTTTTTCTGTCAATTTTGGGATAGGTGGACTAATGTTTTATGCTTTTAGTATTATTGGTGTTGAGAGAGTCATGGGATTGTGGAGTTGCTTGTTGTCTATTTTAATTGGTTAAGTTTTGGAGGAGCTGAATTACTGCTACTTCGTCGTCATGTATCTTTTAGATATGAGAGCGGTGAGAGGGTGAGAGTTCGGCATTGTTTTGGTCCACTCTGCTTGTATTTTGTTTTTTCCAGTAGCAGGTGTTGCTTATGTGAGCGTTGGTCTGCCTTGGTCATGTTTTTGTAGGCTCTGTGAATGAAGTCTTCTTTTGTCAGGTCGTAGACTGCATCATTTGGAAAGCAGTAAGGTACTTTTTCGGCTATTCAAAGACATTGTCTTTCAAGTATTTCTAGTTGGTTCGTGATGTTATTTATATAGGTGTATTAGTGCTTTTGTTGTCAGGCCAGTTTTTGATTTGCTAAGGTTCTTAAGGCGTAGATAACAGGTTTGATTTGCTTGATTTTGTTGAAGTAATGGCGTTTGGTTGCCAGTTTGTTTTTGATTATGATGCCTAGGTATTTGTTTTTGCTTTAATTTTTTTATTGTTAAATTGTAGTTTGATGGGGGTTCTCTGAAAGCAGCCGTTTCTTCTTATTATTAGAAGTTGTGTTTTATCGGCATTTATGTGTATTCTCCATTTATTGGCCCATTGTTGAACATTTTTAGTTGTTTTTACCTTCTCTGGCCCCGTATGTACAATGTACACAGGGATAGAGAAGTATTGTATTCCACTCAAAAATTCGATACCGAGATTTCACCAGAAATACATGTTTTAGAACCCGCTGTATCCAAAAAAATATTTTCAGAAAAAGGTCCGGGTGTGTGTGTCCGCGTGCCTTTGAACACGATAACTCAAAAACGAAAACTAGGTAAAATACCAAACTTGGTATTTAAGTTAAGTATCTTACAGGGATGCGACACGAAGATTTTGAGAAAAATCCCCCCACCCCAATCTACCCTTTACATGCAACTTTTTTTGAAAATTTTTATTTTCTTAAAAATGGCTGTAACGATTTTGATTAAAATACCGTATATTAATGATATTTACCTGAGAAATAAAATGTATATCTTAAATTTTCTGGGAATAGCTTCTAAAGAACTGTTTATAATGGATGAATTTTGCTTAATTTGGCATAACTAGTAAACCGTAAGAGATAGACAAAAACTTGGTATACTAGATATGTAGGTCTTGTTAAAATATACAAGTTATGTTATATGCATTTTTTTCGTGGAGCTTACCATTTTCATTGTTATTAGTTTCAGTTGTGAAGTAATTATACTTTTCTCAGACGGGAGTGTGCGGTTTTCTTTTGTTCTACTCCTGACCAAGAAAAGAAGCGATTTGTAATGACAATCGCATAACGACAGCTTTTAAAGCATTTGACTATTGGTTTAGCCTAGTGTATTCCCTTATTTTCTTCCTACTTATAAGGAACTAAATAATAATAACATTGTGCTAATGCGTACCTCGATTAGCAAGGTGCAGAAAGAAGAATAGTCTTATATAAGAAGTTTGTAGAACAGCTAGAGAAAGTCATGTGAGTGTAGTTTGTTTTTGGTTGCGCTTGGTCTAATATAACATGACTCAATATTTTTCCAGATGCTGACCAATCCACCACTCTTATTCTGTGACGAACCAACGACAGGCCTGGACTCATCTTCAGCACACGCATTGGTGGAGAAGATGAAGGAGATGGCAGCACATGGTCGAACTGTGCTCTGCACCATTCATCAGCCTTCCTCAGACATATTCAATATGTTCCATCAGATTATTCTTGTTGCCGATGGTCGCATAGTGTTTATCGGCGAAATTACTGAAGCGCTCAACTTCTTCGGCAGGTACGTACCTACACTCTTGACTTCAACATAATGTTAACACAGTTTTGTTTACTTTCTCCAACACGTATGTACAATGTACATAGCAAGTAAAGAAAGTATTGGATTCCACCCAAACCCTCAATACGAGATTTCTGCGGAAATAAATGCTTCGAATTTACTGGAATAGAACAAAGCGTTTTTAGAAAAAGATCCACCTGTCTGTCTGTCTGTCTGTGATGTGTTCATTCACATGACTTTCTCTACATTTCTACAACAAATTATTGTTAAAAAGCTTATGCTTCTATTTACTTCATGCTAATCGAGAAAAAATAAGTAGAAATAGTCTTATTACTTGCTTCCTTGTAATTAGAAGCGAAATAAGGGAGTACCATAGATTAAAGTGATAGTCAAAAGCCGGTTGCTATGTGACTGAAGTTCCTTTGTTTGTACGGACAGGAGTTGACAAATTCCTGTATGAAAAACTTTTAAGTTTTTAAAGCTGAAACCAATAGCAAGGTATATCTAACAATCGATCAACTCCATGAAAAAATGTATATAACATAAATTGTGTGTTTTAACGTGCTCTACATTTTTGCGCAGGTTTAGCATATATGCAAAATTCCTCCAGAATAAAGTAGTCTTCAGAGGCTATTCCCAGAAAATTCAAGATATACATTTTATTTGTCAAGTAAATATCTTTAGTATATGACATTTAATCAAAATTGTTAGTCATTTTTAAGAAAATCAAAATTTTAGAAAGTTCCATGTAAAGGGTAGTTGGGGTGGAGAAATTTTCTTGAAAATCTTCGTGTCGCATCCTTAGAGGATGCCAAAATTAAATACCAAGTTTGGTATTTAACGGTCTTTTGGTTTTTGAGCTATGATGTTCACCGACACACATACAGACATACACACACGGACCTTTTTCTGAAAATGCTTTTTTTTTTATTCAGAGGGACCCAAAACATGTATTTCCAGTGAAATCTCGGTATCGAATTTTTGGGTGCAATACAATACCTTCTAATACGTATAGAGAAAGTAAAAAGGAGAGAGATCAGAATTTCAACTGAACCACATAACGACCGTCTTTTAATAGATTTGACTACCACTTTAGCCTAGTGTACTCCCCTTTTTCCCTTCTATTTGGAAGGAATTAAGTAATAAAACCATTTCGGCTAACGTTTATCTCGTTTAGAAAAAAATCTGATGTTCCATTCACATGACTTTCTCTACATCTCTGCAACAAATTATTGTTAAAAAATATTTTTATTTATGTAGTACTCGTAAGTTTTCTTAGTGACGTAATGTTTATAAACCTCTTTCTACTTAGTTGTATGGGTCGTCTGCTTAGCGCGGGAGACCTGCACCGGGGTGCACTCAGCCTTATGAGATCCCTGGGCGACCACTTGAGGAGCTACTTGATGGAGAGGTATAGTGTGTTCCCAGCTCGTGGACCCAAAAAGGAATGCGTACACAACATATACATGAATACAGATAAGGTGACACTACCAGATAGAAACGCTGTTGAAGAATAGCGTGCAACCGTGTCCAATTTTGATCATGGTGTTTCATTTTCTGAAGACGAAGAATTGGTGTGTCGGGTGTGTCGGCGGTGTAGTTCATAAACGAAAAGCTCGTTAAATACCGAATTTGGTACCTATTTAAGCTCAGTATCTTCCAAGATGCGGCACAAAGGTTTTCAAGAAAAATCCCCACCCACACTACCGTGTATGTGTGTTATTTTTCGACAGTTTTGATTTTCTCAAAATTAGCTTTAACAATTTTCCCCCAAGAAAAATGTATTCTTTCACAATGGGCAGCAAGTTTCATCATTTGCATAACAATATGTTCTGGTCTAGTTTTTCTGTTTTTTCCAGGAGTGTTCAATACACTAGTTCCCCTCTTGACCGCAGGTCTTTCTTAACCTTATCAATTCTCTTTATCATTTGCATGGGAATACCAGTATAATATGCAGCCCATGTGACACTGGATATATTTAGAGTTTATCACTTTATCTATAACGCTACTTATATTTTCACGCCCTTCTGAATACACTACCGTGTATTTCTTAACTTCAAATGTGGTGAAAAGAATACAAATCTTCTTACAGCATTGATCTGCTTCTGTAAAGTGGGATACACTAGATTAATACACATATCTGCAGGAGTGATTACTGCATAACAGCTGGCCGGGTAAGCAAATATCGCTTTCCACTGTCCCCACACCTCATCCTGCAGGGCTCACGAGCACAGAACACAATTATAGTGACTCCATGTCATGAGGACCGTATTAACCGGCTGGGGGGATTCGAGACTCTGACCACGTCTCACCCTCCAATACTGCAGCATATCCATGACGTCTTGTCATGGACCGAGATGGGCGATGCAGCGGCCAGGCGGTAGGCCAAGGTTCCTTGTGAGCTGTCGTGCCATGGAGTTATATTAATTATTATTATTGTTATTATTATTATCATCATTATTTTTATCATTATTGCGCCTGCGGTGCCAGAGCAGTACAAGCGGGCGTTAAACACTACCAAAATAGTTATTGTTATTATGATGATGATTATTATTACTTAATTGCATCCCTTGGTTAAAACTTGTGTTACTTGCCTGTCGCTCTCCATGATGTAATGGTTACCATGCTAACTTCATATAACCAAGGTCGCGGGTTCAAACCCGGCGGAGGGCGATGGATTTTTTTCGGGTGTAAAAATCCTTAGCATGGCTTCCATCGGAAGGGAAGTAAAGCCGTTGGTCCCGTATCATAGCTTTACGGCACGTAAAAGAACCTCAAGCCTGATAGAGAGGCCTCTGAGCAAAATTAAGCGGTCTTTCACGCCCAATTTAGAATGGGACGCTGAGAATCGCAGTAGGTAAACAGCGTCCATAAATAACAGGACATTACATGTTATTTGTTTGCATTACTTGGCTATAATAAAACTACTTTTGTATTTGCAGCCAAGGGTTCAAGTGTCCAGAAGCTTACAACCCGGCGGACTTCCTGATCCGCACGCTTGCATGTACCCCAGAGGTGGAAGGCGGCAACCAATCCTTGATAAAGAGACTGTGTGACGAGTTCGCAGTCACGGACGAATCTCGGGAGATAGATCGACTGATTCGAGCCCAGTATCGAAAAAGCTACGAGTATCAGGTAAGTTTATAATGCTACGTACATTCACATACAAGCGCAGACACAACGTAAGCGCAAGAATTTGGACTCATATTATTTAATGTAAGCATTCACATAGAAACACGCAAGACGCAGCGCAATGCAATGCAACGCAAGATTTTGCAAACTCTAAACTTTATCCTTGCGTGGCATGCAAAGAGAAGGAATTGTGCTTCTTTTGTCTATGCATTGCCTATGAATTAAAAACAAACACTATTTAAAATTATGTGGTTTAAATGCATGGATGGACGTTAGAAAACCCGGTATACTACGGACCAAATGATCATTTGTATAGAAGTTGCAAAACCGATGTAGGAAAATCTTCTTTTGTTAATAAGACCATTGAAGAATGGAATGAATTGTCTGCAGCAGCCTTTCAGGGCTGCCCTCTGACCTTAAATAAGTTAAGGGGTATTTTAAAGAAATTAAATTTTAGATAATTAGTTAAATTTGATATTGTGAAATAATTAAGGATTTGTAACTATTAATGTGGGGCTTCATAGCAACTGTTTATAAACATGCTGGTAATTGACATACTGAATAAGGGGTATTTTAAAGAAATTAAATTTTAGATAGTTAAATTTGATATTGTGAAATAATTAAGGATTTGTAACTATTAATGTGGGGCTTCATAGCAACTGTTTATAAACATGCTGGTAATTGACATACTGAATAATAAGTAGTTAAGTATTTCAAAAACTATACATATAGTTCATTAACACCCTGCAGTTCATTAACTGCACCGAAACAATTTGCGAGATTGTGCACGTGACTGATATAAGTAATTTGAGATCGGCGATGTATGGTCCACGGATAAACATAACGCAACTACATAGCGTTAAACGTGTGGGTATCAGGTGCTGATAAGTCGGTGTTAAAGCAAAGCAGGTTGAAAAAATGACTTAGAATGTCTTTAAAACTGCTGCCCGTGTATAGAAATATCGATTTTTAGCACCTCGTTACTAGCGTTCTCAAGATTTAATGTCGAAAATATGTGTAAAATCTCGAACAAATCACGGAGCATTCATTAACTACGTTCTTGAGTTATGTTGCCTACTCTAGAGGCTAGCTATCCCAAAGGTCACGAGTTCGATTCTTGACATAGAGTAAATGTTTTTTAATATTATTTTTTCATTCCTGACGAAGTGCCGCGATACGTGGTGTATTGGCACTTCAGAAACTTATAACCGTTACTTCGAAATTTCAATAAACAGGCCATAAGCCCCCCTATCTCAAATTACTTATTTAAGTAATCTACAAATTGTGTGAAAATTTTTCGGTATAGTTCATTAACATCATGTATATACAAGGTGGTTCACCTGTCTCTTATTCTCTGGTTTTATGCAACCCGCACACATAAAAACATCGTTCCCGAGACCCATCTTCTGCAGACTAACATTACAGACTTTGGCGCCGCAATTTGTAGCTAAACAGTAGCGTATTTGGTTAACGCGCGCTGTTAGTTTCAGTTTCAAGATGCTCGATTCAGGTTCGAATCTTGCTAAAACGTTGACAACTTTTCCCCCGTGTTTTTTTTTTTTTTCCTTCCTGATTTGTCACGAAGCTAGAGGCAGTATTATTTAAAGTCTTAGTGAAGTTTCTTTTTCAAAACAATTAGAATGAAAATTAGTGATCGAAAAGTGAAGAACACTAAAATGAACTGTCGTTTGTTCTCAATTCGTATTTCTTTTAGTTTACTCCTTAATTTATTAGTGTGACAAACACTGAACTAACTTTGCACCTTGATGGATAATACATAAAGAAAAAAAATTGCACCCTGACTGTGGGACTCGAACCGCTGACACGCGCAGGAGGTGATGAGAGAACATGAAATTAACCAGTTGAGCTACAATCATTGTGCCCGCTTGCTCCGCCAAAACATGTAGATGTGTCCCACATGTCTCCCTCTCCGCTTCTGATCTCTTTATGACTGTTGTGAGACTCCTGTTTGTAGCTTAAGCCGTTCGTTTAACCTTCATCATAATTTACGTTGCAGAACGCATGACAGCGATCGTGTTTGCATTGCATGTACTGCAACACAAGTTATTAAGCGCATGCTTTTGGAATAGACGTAACTATTGTTGCTATGGTCTATTTTCGTATGAAAAGCAGGCTAGATTTGCGTGGTTACCAAATGGTGACAAGCACGGTAATTTCGACCTTATTGCTTTCAGAGTATGAAGTGTTGCCTATCTACAAAAATAATAAGGGACAGGTGAACCACTTGGTATATCGTATGTTGTGTTACTATCATTAATTTGTATTTACTATTATTAAGACTATTATTGTATAATTATGAAACAATTAAGATATTTAATGCTCTCCCCAGTAATCCCAAAGAAAATGTTGGGAATTTCAGGGCTTCTAAGGCCTCTCTTAAGGAGTACCTTTGCAATAAACCATTTTACTCTGTAGATGAATATTTAAGTGACAAATCTGTCTGACAATACCGTAATAACCATTGTATTTATAACTATTATAATTTATTGCATTTTGTGTATATTACTGTGTGTGTGTTTTATATTCAAATTAAACTGATGTATACTTTGACTTGCACGAATGTGTCAAATGATTTTTTTTAGTATTTATTAATGACACAAGGTCCGTAAAGCCTGATGCTTTGATATTTTACACTCTAGTGCATAATTGTAAATGTTTGTATTGGAAATTCTATAACATATTTGTAACTATGTATTGTAATTTGTTGACATTTATGAAGAGTACATAATACAATAATCATGTTTTAGTTTATATAATTACTACTAGTAACTATTATGTCGATAATTAGAAAACTATCATCTGACATTACATCAGTGTCACATATAATGAAATTATATTTATTTATACATTTTAACACCAATTTTTATACTCTTTGTTTTTATGTGATTGAAAAAAAAATGCGAGTTCATGTGCTTTTATATAGAGGCCTGAAATACAAATGGTGTGATTATATGTCAATTCTGCTGTTTTTGTAACCCAAGCTTTAAGCACGAGCTTTATACATTGTTTTTTTTTTTCATAGTATATATATATCGTATTACTGTAGGTTAGAACGTTAGGTTAATCATTATTATATTACTAATACACACGCACATTCACTCTCACATTCATACTTCCAGACTCTGTGGGGGATAGGGAATAAATCTGGTTAAAGAAAAATTCCCCGCCCCAGCCGGGAATTGAACCCGGGACCTCCGGGTAAGAAGTCAGCTCGCTGACCACTCGACAAGTTCTATGTTCAGTGTCTTCCTGGCCTAAACGAACCTACAGAATGCTTTCTAGCCTAGTCTAATTTAATCTAATGGATTTTGTGTATTTAACTTTTGTCACCGGGTAGCACCCAATTCTAGAGAGTAAATACATACATTTTTAAATACTGTTATTGTTTCTAACACTAATATTTATTTTCCTCTTCTTTGCAGGGCGATGTATCTCTTAAAATGAACAATCAGTAAGTATCAAGAATTTGGTACTTTTTCTGTATATCATTAAATAGAGTAATTCAATAAGGTTAATTTATTTTTTAAAAGCTATAAATATATATTTTTTCACTTTAAAGAAAACCTTACATGTAGGCTACTCGATTGAGTTTTCTCAATCTGACTTAATGGAATATACTGTACAGGAAATCTGCGAATTTAAATTATTTTTACATAGCTGGTCAACTATAAGAGAGTACTTACTTTCATTGATGTACGACGGTGATGGATAACCGTATACAGTGGGTTTTCACACTAGCATATTCACTTATAGTGCATAACTATGTCCATTATACAAGCCCATTCTTATTATGAGTGATTCCCTTAGGGCACTTCAGAACCTTTTTGACCTGTACAACTACCATCCTATCATCCAGCGCATCCAGGATGCCCTCACCATGTTACACACACAATGTAGAATGTGCATGGATTCCTGGTCATGCTGGCTTACTGAGGAACCAAATGGCGGATTTTACAACAAAGTTGTCAACCACAAAACCCAGTGCTGCAATTTCTTGAGTAATATCGGAAGGCTTTAGGCTTGTACGGGGAGCGGTACTTTCGTGCTGGCATGAAGAGAGGTCAGCTCTCCACGGAAACAAGCCTAGAGTAATGACGATCCTTTTAATAAATTGGTTAACTTTCTCTAGTTTATCTCGACGCGAGGAATTGATATTGACCACCGCAATTTTACACAAGTTGCCTTCTTCAGAAGGAACTCGCTCTTATCTGTGTTCTCTGTGTGGTCCGTCATGTTTTGCTAGTGTGTAAGGAGTCTCTGCAAAAGCACAACACACACCGTCTCTGCTCCGATGGGGAAGAACAAGCAACGCCGAGCCGCAGCCTCTAGGAAGGCCACCTCCGCCGAGAGTATTACCTCAACATCGACGGTGATACCCGAGGCAACTCCTGCCTTGAGTAAATCGCCTCCGCCAGCCGCCGCTACTTCACCGACCGCTAGCAGCGCTTCACCTCGGCGATTGCAGCCGCAGTCGCCGACTACGCAGAGCTCCACTTCCCGGTTCAGCGCCGTGGTTCGGGGGGTCCCTAGGGATCTTTCCACCCGGCTCTTCACCGCCGCAGCGAAGTCGCAGTGGCCCTCATGCTTGAGGGCTACTCGCATAGTCAATGGCCGGGGACCAACACCACTGATGAGGGTCGAGCTGCGAGATCGTGCGGATCTGGAGGCTGCCTTAGCGACTGGGTTGCCCTTGTTAGGGCAACTTCTTGTTGTTGAGGCGAGCCAAAGGGAACGACACAAGCCTTGCAGACGCTGCTGTGCCTACGGCCACACGGCCGAAGCCTGTACCTCTCCGCCGCGGTGCCACTATTGTGGTGCCAACTCCGCCACCGCAGACTGTAGAGGTCATGACCTTCGTCACCGCCGCCGGTTCTGTGCCACCTGTCGTGGCACAGGTCACTTCACTGGACAATCCCAGTGCCCTCAATACCCGAGGCTTGGGAAAACACCGCAGAACTTCAACACCGACGCCACACCGCCTGAACCCTCAACTGACGCAGCGACGCGGGATGCTATTCAGGACCTCCACGCGGAGATCCTGAACGTCGGCGCCCGCTTAGCTGCGCTAGAAGAGGCATTCTCCAGCGTCATACACGAGAAGCTTCAGGAACTACAAGCTTCCACCACCACAGCAATCACAACATTGCAGTCTACAGCAGCTGACTTGTCAGCACGTGTAGAAGGCATCTCAGCACAGCTCAAACAGGTTCTCCTGCAGCAGGCCTCCTACTCCGCCGAGTTATTCAGAGCAAATCGCCAACAAAGCAGCGCTCCTCCTCCTGCACAGGCTGAGGGGCACAGATACAACACCGAACTCCGGAACGCTCCGGTACAGCTCCGCTCGAACACCAGGGCAGCGGGGTCAAAACTCGCACATGACTACATGAATCGTCAGATTCACATGTAAGTTCACCACTTAAAACTCCTGCACAACCTTCACCTACATTCCTTCCCAATATCACCTTTAATTCCCTAGGCTGCAGTCAGGTTTCATGGCTGTAGCCTACAAATAACCTTTACCCGCTCCCGCACATAGTGCGGCAGCATCCCAGATTCCACATACTACCGCGGGTGCAATTGCGGGACCGCGCAAAGCTTCGATGAAATACAGCAAACTACGTGATATAACGTGGAGGGGTTTTTTAGTGGGTATGCCGCAGCAGGGCGGAGAGTCCCACATATCCTCCCAGCCATTGCACTTCGGCTGGGGGTTGAATGCGTAATGCATTTTTCCCCTCCACGGTAAAAAAAAAAAAAAAAAAAAAAAAAAACAAAAGCCGGTCAGTCTTATAGAGGTCCTGGCGGACGATAACCGAACGGCAAATACGGTTTTTGAACTTTTATCAAAGGCAGCTTTTCAAGCAAGGATTTGTTTATATTTATACCATTTTCATATAATTTTCAGCATAGTTTTCTGAATCCATCTATCTCCAAAGTTTGCCATGGTTAGTTTTATTTACACTGAATTTTATGTATCTCATTTTATATTCTCGCCTTCCGTGGTGTAGTGGTTACCATACCCAAAGTCGCGGGTTCAAACCCGGCGGAGGACGATGGATTTTTTTCGGGTGTAAACATCCTTAGCATGGCTTCCTTCGGAAGGGAGGTAAAGCCGTTGGTCCCGTGTCGTAGATTTACGGCACGTAAAAGAAACTCGGGCCTGATAGAAAGCCCTCTGAGTAAAATTAAGCCGTCTTTCACACCCAATTTAGAATGGGACGCTGAGAACCATAGCAGTTAAAGAGCGTCCATAAATAATCCGCCATTTACATTTTTGTTTTATCACATTCGCTATTATTTATATTTATGATTTAACTCTGGCTTTTCCCTCATTTGTTTTATAAAGGCTCTAATGACCTAGTAATTGAACGCCCTTAAGCATCGATCATAATTATCGCTATCTTCATCCTCTTAAAAAGCACAAAACAGAGCACGTATTAAAACACACAACTGTAGCATGGAAGTTCTAAACAAGCTATATGCCACTTTTATGAAATTTGAGTTTTTAATGTCGATACAATCTCATACCAAAATTTCTGATAAATGGATTTGTCGACGGTGATTCATAGCATGGCCTTCTCGATCTCCTGATGTTAATTCATTGGAATTCTTCGTCTGATAATGTTTAAATTCCCTGGTTTATGTGACAGCTGCAGCGAAATTTGACGCTGTGAGTCACCATATCCACTCTGAATTCGACCAAATCCGAATCATTTCAGGAATTTGCAACAGAGTACAACGCAGTCCTAGAACATGCATCGAAAAAAAATATTTGAGGTATTTTTGTAACCTCCAATTTTATCATGTAATTCAACAGTAAATGATTTTCATACGCACTAGTTTTGCTCTTTTGGTGCCGAGAGGTATCTTGACATGTAGATACATTCTGTACCATTTCATAAAGTTTATTTTCAATATTTTATAAGAGTACATCATTTTAGGGGGGAGCAATTTCCTCCCTTTAGTTTCCTCTTTATGTTGCTTTAAGTTAAATAACGTCAAAACTTACATAAAGTCTGCCATGATGAAGAGTTTACAGAATTTTAAAAACCAACAGCGGCGACATTTTACAGATATTCTGTGTCACGTGCAGTCTAAAAGTGTGATCTCTTATTTTAAGGCTCTACATCTGTGAAATTTGGAAAAACACAATATGTAAAATATCTTATTGAAATTTATGTCGTGCTTTATGTGTTTCAAAATTGCAGCATATACGGTTATTTAAGTAAATAGTTTTGTAAATAAAAATCTTCCTTACGATGAAATTTTAAAAATATTCAGTTTCAAATGTAAAGTTTTATATGCAATGACTTAACAAATAGAGCTATTATATAATAATGTGTTATTAATTCTTAATTATTGTAGAAATATTATTACTTTTTGGAGTGCCCAAAACTCTTAATTTTGAAACTATATTCATTTATTTCTTAAAACTAGATATTTAGTTCGAATATGTATCTGGTTATTTTCTTTAATGTACCTTTTAGAGGCAGAACAATTTTTTTTAAACCAATTAGTAAAATATTGGTTCGCATGCAGCAGTTTGATTTGGAAATATGTTAAAAATAGTTTGTGAGAAAATAAGGTTTGGTTTGGTCGCGCCTATTAATAAGTATTGCTGTCCATTTATGGGCTTCAGATATTTGTTGTTTCAAATGGGTGGGGGAGCTATATATTTGTTACATTTTAGAATTCATGGTATTTAATTATGAATTATATATATATATATATATATATATATATATATAATTTCTTTAGTTTTTTTTAAATGTTTCTCAAATGCGAGGTCCTTAAGTCAATGCACATCAATAGTTGTAACATGTATTTTCTTCCGCAGCAAAGATCCTTTGTGGACCACGAAGTTCGTTTGGTTGACATACAGAACGATGCTTCAAGTTTTAAGAAATCCATCAGTGCAGTACATTAGGATAATTCAGAAAATTGTAAGTATACTCAATGTTTATTTCCTCTGACACTTACCTAGAATAAATAGGGGAAGTACGAGGGTCACTGAAACTTTTGAGAATGGGCAACAATGAGTCTTGGTAAACCAATGTAAGTCTTCTTAATTAAGTTTGAAGTTCAGATATAAGATATATAAACACACACTAATATCCACCACAAAAGAAGACCCTAATAGAGAACAACTAATTGTACTACACCAAATCCACACGAGCATCAATGAATTCCAGTTCAAACTACAAGATCTTACAACTCTCATAAACAAGCTCATCAAGAACATGGAGGCATACGCCGAACAACAGAACAACACCCTTGAATAACTCACGAGACACCAAAAGCTTCACAGAACTAAACACCTCAACCACCAATCAAATTGCCAACTGCATCCTGGAAATTCAAACAGCCAATGAGGAAGGAGAAGAACACCTACGAAGACAGCTCTCCGAAATCAACTTAAGAGTCGTAAATTTAACACCAACACTAAAAGAATTCAGCACCACGCTCGATCAAGAACTTCCGGAAAACCTCAAGAACGTACATTCCAACATCATCAAGAACATCGTACTAACGAGAGAACACAAAAGAAGACCACCAAAATACTCGCAGAATTTCTACATTTTGAAAAAGTATTTATTTCAATAAAGAAGGAAGATGGAAACAACGCTCAATAGAAAATTTATAAAATAACTAATAAAATAACAAAATCTCAATGGCTGAAGAGCCCTAAATAGCCCTGGGGATGAAATAAACCCCTAAATTCCGCGATTGCTTGCTTACTAACATCCTTAAGCCAATACTTGACACTCAACTGTTCTCAAGGGAAAACAATTCACAGTGCGTATTGCATCCAGTAAGACGAGGAATTAAAACTATGAATGTGGGAGAGAAAAGGATAGATCTAGGCTCGCTAACGGTTCTCTGGATTAAGGTTGACGTTCGAAAAGGAATACGCGGCCTATATGTTCATGCAACACACACAGAAGTGCTAACACTACATTGTTGAAACCCTTAGCAGGTGAGTGCGTTCCAAATGTGACAACCACGCTCTGCCACCTTGTTATATATGTACTCACCTTATGAATTATTATTTTGTTGTTTTTTGGATCGAAGCTGGATTGCTGCTTTTTTTAGGAAGCAAATGAATTGGAAACGATGCCACAGTTAAATTCACTACAGGAGTGTGCCCTTTCCAAAACATAAATATCAAGTATAACCCATTTTAATACGATTAACTTATATTTGCTGCGTTCCACATCAAGTACATACAAGCTTGATTCTTCACTAAATTTTCATATAAAAGAGCCACTAATTGACTTAAAGACGGAATCATACGTCATTTAAATTCAAGTAAGGGAGGCCTCAATGATATTGGTGTAAAATACAGACCCATAAACAATTTAAGCAATAAATTAGTCAATCAGCTCTGTCCAAAACTAAAGCGGCCCCAATACTATTATAATCTTTATCATTAAATAACCTTAAAATTTGAGTTAATTTCCACAAGACTAAAAGGTAAATTAAATTATTTATTTTGTTAACGACGCTACCGATTTCCAGGTCCACATTCGTGCACCCAGTGTGTCAAATTTACGTCCCTCAGGTGTTGTTTAACAGGCCAGTGAATTCTACTGAAATTGAGCTATTCTCTTTTAAGCGTATTTAAAAACTGCGACTTTGGCAGCAGAAAATCAACTCGCGATCTAAAAGGCTAACGCGTACAACAGGAAAATCCAAACAACACAGAAAACACCCAAACTATCACTTCAATAAAGCTTGCTAGACCATAGAACATAAACTATTCATTGTAAGAGATCTGACCGAAAGCACTGCTTAAAACCAATTCCTTAACACTGCAAACTTGACGCGGCAGGTCCGCGAGATGAACGCGGAGAATGCGCCAGATCCTTGAGGCGGAGAAAGAAAATCAAAGTACGATAAGGAATGTAGGCACATAATATCTAGATTTAGAGGAACGGACAATTAAAATTTGTTAACATTTTGCAATGTTTAGGTTTGTATTCTTTTAGTTATTTACGCTATTAAAAGTATTACTATACTTTTATTGCTGAAACTAATATGAACGTACCTTTAAGGGCATATATGTCCTCTTTAAATTAATTTGCAGTATGAAATAACTTTGGCAGTGAAACCTTCATGATTCACATTAGCACCAGTTGTGGTTTTCTTTATGTGTGTTTATGTTATTGTGTTGATATAGGGTCCTTTAAAGAGCGTTCTGATTTTGTTACATCAAATTATGAACTTTATTTTTTCAAAACACACTAAGAAAATGCATAAGCATGTTCAACACACCTTCCGATTTCTTCTACTGCGCTAGCATTCAAGAACTCTGTCTGTGAAATTCACTTTGACTGCCTGACAAGTTTTCATTTGGATTTCGTCGACAACTCATCAAACCCACGGATGTCGCGGGGTTTATTGACATGCAAAAGTGATTTAAGGAAAAAGTCACAAGGAGTTAAGTCACATGACCTTGGGGACAATTGATGGTCAGCATTATGCGAAATGAAGCGATTTGGTAACCACTCATGGAGAAATTGGATTGTTTTGAGGACAGCGTAGCCGATGGTACCACCCTCCTAAAACCACAACTCTTGAATGGTCTTTCTATTGAAATAAGGTCACAGAAACTCTCTTACCATCGCACGGGGTTGGTTTCCATTAATCGTCAGAGCTTGTCCTGCCTTAGCTTCAAGAAAAATTAAGGTCAATGACGCTAACCTACCAAATGCCAAACCAAACTGTAACTTTTGGATGCATTTCCATTTCTTGAGGTCCAGGACTTTCATTGTAGAACCCTTTTCATTGATTTTATCCATAAGTCTGCAAACTATTAATTCATTCGGTGCTTCATCTCGCTTTAGAAGTCGCCTGATAATTTCAGCATAACTTTCTCCGTTCTAATAAAGCGATTTTACAATTAGCAGACGTTGCAAAAGTAAACCGCTTGATAGCTAGACACAGACTGAAGAAATGGGAGTAATTCAGACTTAAGTGACAATCGGAATGAATATAGCAACAATGCAAAACAATATCAACAACCGACAGACAAAAATTGCCCAAATGATTCAAAACCGGTGCGCTTTTAGAATGACCCTATATCTATTCCACTGAATCTTTATATATTTTTACTTTCTCTATACTTACTATTACATAGTGTGTAGAGAAGGTATTGCACTCCACCTAAAAATTCGATACCGAGATTTCACCGGAAATGTATCTTTTAGGGTCCCCTGTATCCAAAAAAAGTATTTTCAGAAAAAGGTCCGTGTGTGTGTGTTTGTGTCCGTGTGTCTTTGAACATGATAACCCAAAAACGAAAAGTCGGTAAAATAGCAAACTTGGTATTTAAGTTTAGTATCTTCCAAGGATGCGACACGAAGATTTTGAGAAAAATCCCCCCACCCCAAACTACCCTTTACATGGAACTTTTTTCGAAAATTTTGATTTTCTCAAAAATGGCTAACGATTTTGATTAAAATATCATATATTAAAGATATTTACCTGACAAATAAAATGTATATTTTGAATTTTCTGGGAATAGCCTCTGAAGACTACTTTATTCTGGATGAATTTTGCACAACTACTAAACCGTAAGAGATGGACAAAAACTTAACATACAAAAATATAGAGCGTGTTAAAACACACAATTTATGTTATATATATTTTTCGTGGAGTTGATGGTTTTTTTTTTTAGATATTCCTTTTTCTTGGTTTCAGCTTTGAAAAACTTATGCTTTTCTCATACAGGAATTTGTCAACTCCTGTCCATACAAACAAAGGAACATCAGTCACATAGCAACCAGCTTTTGGCTTTCACTGTAACCTATGCTACTCCCTTATTTCGCTTCTACTTAGAATAAAGCAAGAAATAATACTATTTCTGCTATTTTTTCTCGATTAGCATGAAATAAATAAAAGATAAGCTTACTAACAATAGTTTGTTACAGAGATACAGAGAAATGCATGTGAATGGAACACATCAGATTTGTTGCACTATATAATTTATCCTCAGCAATTATAAATATGTTACCATGGACTGAAACTGGACATTCCTACATGTAGTATGTTTATGTGATAGCAAAATAAATCTGAACCAAATACGGCTCAGGAGCACTGACAATTACGTAAACAAAAAATCATATGGGGTTGGGTTATTTACGATATTTTGTTGTCTGTTGCAGGTGATTGCTCTGATTATAGGACTCTGTTATGTAGAGTCTATTACCCTAACTCAGAGCGGAATCCAGGCAGTGCAAGGGGCACTGACTCTGTTCGTCACCGAGAACACCTTCACTGCCATGTACTCCGCGCTGGCCATGCTCCCAACAGAACTACCTCTATTCCTCCGGGAGTACCGCTCCGGTCTCTATGGTACTCACCTCTACTACTTGTCCAAAATGATTGCATTGGTAAGCATAGTACATTCATCAAACTATGTAAAAGTGTTATTGGGAACCAGGTGAAGAAGTTACTCTATCTACACGTACTATGTGCATAGTGTATTGAATTCCACCCGAAAAGTATATGTCAAGTTTTTACCGTTTTAGGGTCCCCTGTATTTCAAAAAACATGTTTAGAAAAAGGTACTGTGTGTGTATGTGTCTGTAAACACGATAACTCAAAACGACAAGTCGGTAAAATACCAAACTTGGTATTTGATTTTAGTATATCGCAGGCATGTGACACGAACATTATGATGAGAATCCCTCCTCTCCAAGCTACTCTTTATGAAAAAAAAATCAGAACTTTTTATTTTCTCAAAAATGGATCTAACAATTTTGATTAAAACATCGTATATTAAAGATATTTGCATCAAAAATAAAATGTATATGTTGAACTGTCTGGGAACAGCCTCTGAAGACATGTTTCTTCTGGGTGGATTTTGCTGAATTTTCCATAACTGGTAAAACAGTAAAAGATAGACAGAAACTTACTACACAAACAATGTAGATCTCGTTAAAATACATAATTCATATCATATGCAATTTTTTTTCGTGGAGATTACCATTTTTGAGATATTCCTTATTATTGTTTTCAGTTTTAAAATAGTTAAAACTTTTCACGTAGGAAATATATCAGCCCCTGGCAATGCAAGGAAACTGATTTCATCCACATGGCAACCAGATTTTAAAAGATTTGACTGTCGGTTATTTTAGTGTATTCCATGATGTCCCTTCTGTTTATAAGGAAGCAAGTAATAAGATCATTTCTGCTAATGTTTATCTCGATTAGCATGAAGCAGATATTTTTAACAATAATTTGTTGCAGATATGTAGAGAATGTCATGCGAATGGAACACATCAGATTTTTATAATATTGAGAATGTTACTGGCATTCTAGAACTTTAATCAAAATTTACATTGCGAGCAGCCTACAGAACGTCAATGTCCAACCTAATGTTTTTTGGAACTTAGCGCCAAGCAGGGAAAGAAATTGAGGTAGTTGGTGAAGAACAGTTCACTTTCAAACCTAGTGCAGCTTCTCTAAACATCTTGGTTACCATGGTTACATGATGTCATCAAATCAAATATTAAGGTGGTCACCCAACTGGTTACCATGCCTTATGCATACGTTTCTGGCAATCAGAAAATATAGGATCATTATATGATAAGATCTGCCGGGTAGGTGGTGCTGGCAAAGGCACACTGGAGTCCTTAGCTTAGATAAATGCTGAAAATATTGAGCATCTGCTCCCAAACAGGCAGTATAACAAGTCACTCAGCAGCAGAAATCCCTGTGTAATCTACAGGAACTTAGTGATAACACCATGCAAGAAATCACAAGAATTCCTACTGCTAAGCTTAGACGAGTGAGCGAGAATATTTTCGCAAATTGTGCTGCCCGTATTTGAGTAGAAAGTTGTACTAAGATACGGCAGGTAGATGCCTGTTTCAGGGATTTTCCCTCTTCAGCCAGGATTGATAAAAGAGACGAAAAAACATGCTTTTCTTTTCCTTAATCATCAAATTTAGTTACTATTAATTACAATAATATTTACAATTTGCTTACTTTAAGTACAATGTTGGTTCAGAAGTGGGTATGATTACAATATGTTGTATACAATAATACATTCTGTATGTTGGTTTGCAATATTTTACTCAATTCTAAGAGTTCTTAATCTAGTGGTGAGCTTTTTTTTTTCAACTCTAGTTATAGTAGGAATTTATTTATTAATTCGATGTAGTAAAGCTTTTCCTAGATGAATATTGAACATTTTACTAGTAATTTCTGTTTTAAAAATATTTATGTCAGGCTTGGTAACTAATTTTGAAAATGATTTAAAGAAAAGTATTGTTTTATCTACATTAAGATAATTAGGTTTAATAATAAGAGTTTTATCTATAGGATTTGCTAATTTGACCCTTTTCATTTATTAACTCATGCCTTATCTAAGGCTTTACTATTTATGTTCTTATACTCGTAGTTAGTGAGTATTTAATGCGCCTTTGCCGGCACTACTTTCCCAGCAACTCTCGAATCTCTCACACAGTGAAGAGAGGCTGCGAGAGCGGTTACCTTATAATTTAAAAACTCTACATTTTCACTTGTAGAGAGATAGTAAAACAAAGGCGGTTGGCCTTGCCTTTTAGGATGGAAGGGATGTTTCATGTTTTCGCTTGCTAACAAATAATAGCAGTGTCCACCTGGGTAGTGTGGT
This sequence comes from Hymenopus coronatus, assembly GCA_030762935.1. Classification (NCBI taxonomy): domain Eukaryota; kingdom Metazoa; phylum Arthropoda; class Insecta; order Mantodea; family Hymenopodidae; genus Hymenopus; species Hymenopus coronatus. The sequence goes on from CM060884.1 coordinate 69,102,572, forward strand.
GGTTGCCTGTCTGCCTTACTCTCTACAGATCTGAGTTCGAATCTCGCTTAGGGTGAATTACTCGGATAAGGTTTTTTTCAGGGTTTTCCCTTATCCTGAGAAGACGAATGTCGAATAACTTTAAGCTCCATGGACGCCGTGATCATTTGAGCATCATTTCACCAATTTCTTTCATTGTCCTATATGACCAACCAGGTTAAAAGACGTTAAGCTACATAAAAAAAAAATCGGAGTCGTTGTAACTGTTTCACTCAAGGATGTGTTCGTGCCTGTAAAAGTGTTGTTTTATAAAACTGTGAGCCGTGTAGTTTACAATTTTACTAGACCAAAGAGATTTTAGTGTTTTCTAATAAATCCCATGAAAGACTTAATTTGTAGTTTGTTAGACACTCAATTTTCTAGGTGGAAAGATGAAGACAAGAACGATATTCTAAACCTAGGACGGCCCTCTGATATTGACATACTCATTATAAGAGAAAATAAGAAAATAAGGAGCTTATTCAATATTAAATTCAAAAGCTCCTGGTTTGCTAGCTTTTCTTTTTTATGCAGCAGCCGTAATTTGCAATCGCTGTACTGTTGGCCTTGTTTGCTTTTTAACAACAAAAATAGATGGTTGACATTATCGAAATATGTTCGCTCTAAAAATAGAATAATTGACTTAATTTACAAAAAAAATAGGCAATTCTTACATATTTATTTTATGGCAGTCATCCATTCGCTGTATTTCAGGGTGCTTAAGTAAACTTCTTCACCTACTTTGCAAGGCACAAGCCGCTACTGCATAACTACGATGGTCGGCTGATAAGTCCCGAGCCTCACACAGATATGGCGCTACTAGGCCAGTTAGACGGTAGCATCGTATAGTTTAACTCTAGACCAGCTTGTATCCATAGTTACAGGTCAATAACTTGTTTAGTTTTCGAATGATTGCTTTTAAACAAGACAACTTTAGAGTTTTAACGAAAATGGAGGATTTGGGAAAACGAGCAGTGACTAAGTACTTCCATTTGAAAGGCTTAACGCCTGAAGAAATCAAGGAGGAAATGGACAGTACATTGAAAGGCTTTGCCCTTTCATATTCAATGATTAAAAGGTGGGTTGCAGAGTTTAAAATGGGACGTACGAGCACTGGACGCCCTGTAGAAGTGACAACTCCAGAGATCATTGAAAAAATTAATCGTTGTTTGAAGTAGCAGAATCTGTAAACATACCAAAGAACGTGCAGGTGATATTTTAAGTAATATTTTGCGCTTTCACAAGGTCTGTGCAAGAGGGTGCCGCGTTTGTTGGCACCTGATCAAAACTATTTCTGTTAAGAATATGGAGCTCTACCGTAAAAATCCCAGTAAATTTTTGAGACGGATTATTAAACATGGATGAAACTTGGATACATCACTACACTTCAGAAAGTAAATCATAGTCAAAACAGTGGATTGTGCCAGGTGAACCAACTCTAAAAAAGACAAAATCATTTTTTTCAGCTAACAAGATTATGGCGAATGTTTTCTGGGATGCACATGGAATTATTTTCATTGATTGTTTGGAAAAGGGTAAAAGTGTCACTGGTGACTACTACGCAGTGTTTGAGTAATGAGGTGAAAAGAAAAAAAAAATTGTCTCATCACAACAATGCTCCAGCCCATCGTTCAGTCATTGCCATGGAAAAACTGTGCGAATTAAAGTTGGAATTGCTTGAACATCCACCCTATTCGCCAGATCTAGCACCCAGTGACTACCACCTGTTCCCAAACCTTAAAAAATTCTTGGAGGACGAAGATTTCACAGCAACGAGGAGGTCAGTGATGCGGTAAACAGCTATTTTGAGGACCCTGATAAATCTCACTACAGAGATGGTTTAATTAAATTAGAACACTATATGATGAATGTATTAGCCTTTCTGGAGATTATGTTGAGAAATAAAGCACTTTTTAAAGGTTGTTTTCGTTGAGAGGCCCGGGACTTATCAGCATAACGATATATTAGTAATTTTGTCTTCTAGCACACTTAGTAACGTTATGCTAAGTTGCAAGAAAGCAAATTAAAATTGATTGGCAATTAAAACAGCTTTAATGGGTGATCAGCAGAATTTCTACTGTAGAAAGGCTAATCAGTGTTTCATCGGAGATTCTGCCCCAATCAGATTCGGTTAGTGCTGCTTAGCTGGTTTGATTGCTAATCAAGAGCATATTCTGGGATAAAAAAGTTCTAAAAGTAACCAATATATGCGGTTTTGTTAGGGGTTACTTACTGTCTTCTTCAATAGAGTATATGTACAAATATTGTGATGGAAAAATATGTTTCTATTTTTGCTTTCTACATTTTTTCTCTCGAAAATAATTTTATAAACTCGCATATTTTACTGCAGGTAACTTGTGTTACTTCTTAGTGAAAAATCTGATGTGTACCATTCACATGACTTTCTCTATATCCCTGCAACAAATTATTCTTAAAAAGTTTATGTTTCTATTTACTTCATGCTAATCTAGAAAAAGTAGCATAAATAGTCTTATTACCTTCTTCCTTGTAAGTAGAAAGGAAATAAGGGAGTATCATAGGTTAAAGTGATAGTCAAAAGCTGGTTTAGCAGTTATACAAAATTCCGGAAAATTCATTCAGAATAAAGTAGTCTTCAGAGGCTATTCCCAGAAAATTCAAAATATACATTTTATTTGTTGGGTAAATATCTTTAATATACGATATTTTAATCAACATCCTTAGAGCCATTTTTAGAAAATCAAAATTTTCAAAAAAAGTTCCATGTAAAGGGTAGTTTGGGGTGGGGGGGGATTTTTCTCAAAATCTTCGTGTCGCATCCCTGGATGATTCTAAACTTAAATACCAAGTTTGGTGTTTTACCGACTTTTCTTTTTGAGTTATCGTATTCACAGACACACGGACCTTTTTCTGAAAATACTTTTTTAGATAAAGGGGACCCTAAAACATGTATTTCCGGTGAAATCTCGGTATCGAATTTTTTGGTGGAGTGCAATACATTCTCTATACACTGTGTACATAGTTCGTATAGAGAAAGAAAAATACATAGGTACTAATAAATTAATCTAAAACAGAGGTGCATAGAAGTAAATACCGCCTTTATTTAGTTATTTTTCTTTTTAATGAGAGGTAACAGCTGATAATCGATATTATCTAAATAAGCCTGTATTACATTAATAAGAGGAATTACGGCACCTAATACTTTTTGGACGAATCAGTTCCTCTCTTTGGTGTTCACAATGAACCATTTGTTACTTATATTCGTAAAGCTCTTGTATGTATTGAACTCTGATACAATATCTAAAGACTCAAGTACAGTGATGGTAATACAAGAAAATTGCAGTTCCTAGTTTCTAAATTGTCATTTGTTTTCAGCTTCCGGGTCTGATTGTGGAACCGTTGCTCTTCACGCTGGTGGCGTACTGGCTTGTAGGGCTGCGCAACACGGTGTACACGTTCAGCATGACCACCCTCATCCTCGCCTTCACCATGAACGTGTCAACAGCTTGTGGTGAGTATTGCTTTTCCACCAGCTTAGACTGGAACTCTGCCATTGGTCGATTGACCAACATGGTTGCGCATAAGCAAATATAACGAATGCAAAAAGCTCCGAATGTGTGTGCGTATCTGCGTGCGTCTGTGAACACGATAACTCAAAAAGGAAAAGTCGGTAAAATACCGAACTTCGTATATAAGTTTAGTTTCTTCCAAGGATGCGACACGAAGATTTTGAGAAAAAAAAAAAAAACCACCCCAAACTACTCTTTACATGGAAAATAAATTCGAAAATATTAATTTTCTCAAAATGGCTCACGATTTTTATTAAAATACCGTATATTAATGATACTTACACGATATATAAAGGTCACCCTCCGTAGTGTAATGGTTACCATACTAACTTCATATACCTAAGGTTGCGGGTTCAAACCCAGCGGAGGATGGTGGATTCTTTCGGGTGTAAAAATCCTTAGTATGGCTTCCTTCGGAAGGGAAGTAAAGCCGTTGGTCCCGTGTCGTAGATTTACGGCACGTAAAAGAACCTCAAGCTGATAAAGAGGCCTCTGAGCAAAATTAAGCAGTCTTTCACTCCCAATTTAGAATGGGACGCTGAGAACCACAGCAGTTAAAGAGTGTCCATAAATAACACGCCATTTACATTTTTGGCAAACAAAATTTATATATTGAATTTTCTGCGAATAGCTTCTAAGGACCTCTTTATTCTGAATGATTATTGCTTAATTTTGCATAACTGGTAAACCGTATGAAATAGACTTACAGCACAAGAAATGTAGATAACGTTAAAACACACAATTTATGCCATATCCTTTTTTTTCGTGGAATTGGCCAATTCTGAGATATTCCTTGTTATTTGTTTCAGATTTAAAATATTTAAAACTTTTTACATATGGGAATTTATCAACTGTTCTTCATATAAATAAAGTAACTTCAGTCACATAGCAACTACTTTTGACTATAACATTAAGCTATGTTACTCCCTTATATTCCTTCTATTTTCAAGGAAGGAAGTAATAAGACTATTTCTGCTAATTTTTTCTCGATTAGTATAAAGTAAATAGAAGCTTTTTAACAATAATTTGTTGTCGAAATGTAGTGAAAGTGATGTGAATGAAACATATGAGATATTTTGTCTGTTTCTCCCATCCATTAGTTAATATAGGTAGGATTTTTGTATTGAACAGCAGTATTTCTGTTTTTTGGGATAACTTTTAAATGTGTTGAATGTCATACATTGTTTTGAGGGTGGTCACAATTCAGCTTTTATCTCATATAGTACCAAAAACGGACAGTTGTTTCATCAAACTAGTGGTTTTAATTGTGAATACTAGCCTACCTAGATTTTGTTTGGCAGGAAATTGTTTCGTGAAGGAAGTTTCTTGTTATTAAAGTACACATTCTTTTCCTTTCAGGTTGCTTCTTTGGATGTGCTTTTGAGTCAGCATCGTTAGCAATGGCGTACTTAGTACCTTTCGATTATGTTCTCATGATAACATCTGGACTGTTCATCAAATTGAGGTAAGAATGTTTTCTTATTTAACCCTTTTAGTGTCAGCTCGAACAGCAAAATGCTGTCTGAAAAGTGCCAAGCAATTTTAGAGGAAAATACAGGGCTTTAAACTATTAGTAATAAAATCAGTACTAAATTACATAAAGAGCTGAATTTGCTTCTTAACTTTAGGAAACCCTTTTATCTCTTGTATAATATGCATTATATGTATGGAAAGTCTCTTCAATATTTTTAAAAAAATTGCAAACTAAAGGAAAGCTTAAAAATAAAACTAGAAATCCCAAAATAATAAATAATTAGGCTCACTACACAGAATGCTCAGGCTAATTAAATGAAAGTATGGATATTTCTTTAGTAAAATAGCATCCTGTTTTGCTCTGGTGTTTTATTTTTTAAAATACAAAAAATAAATCACATAACCTGAAACTGAAGAAAAGGCACCAAAACATACACCCATAAGCATGATGCCACTTTTAATTAAAACGGCATACAAATGTAAACTAGATTACTGTACAATATGGCGCTTGTGTTGTTGCAAATCTGAACAGTCGATTCACATTTCATTCGTCCTTGGTTACATCTCCGTAAATCCATTTTGATAAGTACACGATTATATGCATGCGGAAGCATTTTCAACGCTGAAGCGAGAAATAAAAATGGGGTGTTATTTATGGACGCTCCTTAGCTGCTGTGATTCTCAATTTTGTTCAGAGGCCTCTCTATCAGGCTTGAGGTTCTTTTACGTGCCGTAAATCTACGACACGGGACCAACCGCTATACTTCCCTTCCGAAGGAAGCCATGCTAAGGATTTTTACAGCCGAAAAATGTAGGTTTTTAAAGCTGAATCCAATAACAATATCTCAAAAACGATTAACTCCATGAAAAAAATATATATAACATAAATTGTGTGTTTTATCGTGATCTACATTTTTTGTGTAGTAAGTTTTTGTCTATCTCTTACGGTTTACCAGTTATGCAAAATTCAATAAACGTCATCTAGAATAAAGATGACTTTTGAGGCTTTTCCCAGAAAATTCAAGATATACATTATATTTGGCAAGTAAATATCTTATATATAAGGGATTTTCATCAAAGAGGTTAACCATTGTTAAGAAAATCAAAAATTTTAAACAAAATTCCATGTAAAGGGTAATTGGGGGTGAGGGAATTTTCTTGCAAATCTTCATGTCGCATTCTTGGGAGATACTTAACATAAAATACAAAGTTTGGTATTTAAGTTTGGGTGCAAACAGTACCTTCTCTATATACTATGTATAAAGTACGTGTAGAGAAAGTGAAAAGTTGCGGAGGGGGTCGTAAAGCGAAGAACGTTCTCTCCAGTTTTAATTTGATTTGGCCCCGTTGCGTTCTACAACTCTTTAAGGCGCCACACATCTGCACATCAAATACGGGCAGCTGGGTCTCTTGGTATAGAAAAGTAGTGCTAGTCTTAACGTGAAGCAGGAAGAATAGAAAACTTTTGTAAGAATAGTTTATTGAACAGACGGTAGAGAGAATCATGTGAATTTAATGCATCAAATCAGCTGTTAACGTATGGTACTAAATTATAAACTTCTGTAAGAATACTTCATAGAAGAGATGGTTGAGAAAATGATGTGAATCTAATACATGAGATGTTTAAATGAACTATTTAAGGTATGTTTTTTGTTACAGTACATTACCAGACTACATTTCCTGGGTACAATATCTGTCCTGGCTCATGTATTCCAATGAGGCGTTGTCAATCATTCAATGGAATGGAATTCACAATATAAGTAAGTTAACATTGCTTTCTGTTTCTAAGCATTCTCTGGGCTTTGTCATATCGAGTAAACGGATAGTTCCTTAGCTCAGTCTGCAGGTCACCTGCAGGTCCATTCCCTGCCAAGCTAGCCCCAGATTCTGAAGTTATGGTGGGAGTGTAGTGTGTGTATAAAGTTAAAGATAATTTACCAAAATTCATCTACATTAAGAGACACTGGGAGTAACATTTCAAATATCAATATAAAAATAATAGTTGCAACAAATCTTCACTTATCTTTTGGAATCCTTGCTTTGGACTAGTTTCGCAATAATTTTATTGCATTATCAACATTAAATCCTTTTGGTCTCAGTTTTGGTCTGGTTTTTGGTGACCAAAACTGAGACCAAAAGGTGATAATGCAATAAAATTATTGCGAAACTAGTCCAAAGCAAGGATTCCAAAAGATAAGTGAAGATTTGTTGCAACTATTATTTTTATATTGATATTTGTGTTATTACTTCACTGTTACTAGCTTCTTTTTACATTTATAACATTTCAAATGTTTATATTTCTGTAGTGATTTTTCAGAATTTCACTATAATAGCATTGCTGTTATCTTAAGAAAACTCCAATATTTGTTCAACTTTGATAAATGTTTTGTAAGATATTGATTATCTCATTATGTAAATGAATAATCAATATGTTCGACGACCCTAAAAGTAATTGATATTTCCTGATTTGGAACTTTGGACCACACATAAAAACCAAAATAATTATACTTTAATAACTTTGATTGCTGATCTGTTATGATATTTTGAAAAATCTTGAGACATTTTAATCTCTAAAATTAATCTTCTTTCATACAAATATATATTTTTTAAAAAATTACTATAGATGTTAGGTTAATTCTTCACTTTGTAATATGTTTCCTTCTTGATATAGCATATGTATTCCTTTATGACTAAGCATACCTAAAATGGACTGTACAAGCATTATAAACAAACATTGTCAGATGAAGCATCTACACTGAGTTTAACATCACTGCACTTTATTACTTGACTAGTTTATCCTGCTAGATGATTACACACATAGCTGTCTACATTCAATCTATACAGGCTGTTTTAAAACGATATCAAGAGAAGATAGCAGTCGATTAGCTTATACTTTGACTTGTCCGAAACTTTATGTCGCAACTTTCAAACTCTTCTATTTAAAGTTTTATGTGTGTTTAGAAATCGCACACATTTGGGATTAGGCAGCAAAGGAACAACAGTTGTCATACGCCACGTAAACAACCTCAAAGCGTGTTATACGAAACACATAACAAAACCCACATGCTACGTTTTCCATTACTAAGGTGACACGACCTTCGCTACCAACCGACTTCTCTCTTATGTACGACTGCCTAATCCATGGTGATTTCATGGCAGTTTTTGTACGTGCCGAATTAAGAGCTGAAAATTATATTCATGTATCAAGTAAGGTATGACCAACAAGGTCCACATCTTCGTTTTAAATTCAGAACAACAAATTAAGTGAATATCTAACAGCTCACTATAATGCATTCTCCCTTATTCACTTTTTTGTTTACCAGGTTTTCCAACCCTGGCTTCACTTAGAGAACATAATATGTATTTAATCTAATGCTCAGCTGTTGAACAATTGTCATTAGCCTCCTGGCTTCTCAACACATTTGTCTATTTGACTTATCCCAAAATTTCTCTTCATGTACTAAGGTGTTCCTAGTTTTGGTGGCATCTTCTTGGCAGAACATGCGGTTCAGTGAGTTAAGAATTCCCATCCGGCGTAGATTCTGTGCAAGATAATCATGTTGTGTTATTACTTTCTCTACACATGCTGTATACACAGTGTATAGAGGAGGTATTGTACTGCACCCAAAAATTCAATACCAATATTTCACCGGAAATATATGTTTTGGGCTCCCTGAATACAAAAAAGCATTTTTAGAAAAACGTTCGTGTGTGTGTGTCTGTTCAGCATAGCCCAAAAATGAGAAGTTTCTTAAATACAAAAGCTTATATTTAAGTTCAGTATCTCACGAAGATTTTCAAGAAAATCCCTCCCCCAACTACCCTTTACATAGAAAAAAAATTGAAGATGTTGCTTTTCTCAAAAATGACTAACGATTTTGATTAGAATCTCTTATATTTTAAGAAATACATAACAAATAGAATGCATGTCTTCAATTTTCTGGGAATAGCCTCTGAAGACATGTTTAATCAGGATGCAATTTCCGGAATTTTGCATAACTGTAAACCGTAAAAGATAGCAAAAACTTACTTAACAAAACATGTAGAGCCCGTTAAAACACACAAGTCTTGATTATACATTATTTTCGTGAGGTTGACCGTTTTTTGAGATATTCCTTGTTATTAGTTTGATTCCGAAATGTATCAACTCCTGTCCAGACAAACAAAGGTGCTTTAATCACATAGTAACCAGATTTTAAAGGATTTGCCTATCGATTTAGTGTATGATACTCCCTTATTTCCCTTCTACTTACAAGGAAGCAAGTAAAAAGACCGTTTTTCAGTTATTTCTTGTTATTAGTTTCATACGATAATTTGTCAACTCCTGTCCATACAAACAAAGGAACTTCAGTCACATAGCAACCAGCTTTTGACTATCACTTTAACCTATGGTACTCCCTTATTTCCCTTCTACTTACAAGGAAGCAAGTAATAAGACTATTTCTGCTAATTTGTTCTCGATTAGCATTAAGTTTGTAGAAGAATAAGCTTTTTAACAATAATTTATTGTAGATATCCAGAGAAAGCCATGTGAAAGAAAGATCAGATTATTTTTCGGAATATTGCAACAGTTTCACTTCGAGATAATTCTGGAATAGATTTTTTATTGCTGAGGATTCTTGCACATTTCTTTTCACTGCTTAGTTTGCTGATAAATTCAGTTCTTTCAATTCTGAAGTAGGATTTAAGTTTTTTTATGAAGAAGCTAATAGTTTTGCAAAAAAAGGTAGGAAAAATATTAAATATAAAAAAAAACAAATCTTATCTTTACATTTGGCCCTTTATTACTATATTCTTCAACAGTTCTGGGAGGTTCTAGCTATGTTTAAACTAAAACTGGGACGCAGGGAACATTTTGAAGATGTTACAATGTAGTTTTGAGAAAAACACTGTTTTATAAAATAGTATGCAAAATGCATTGTGCCATCCTGAAGCAAGGAAGATACAAGTTATTCTTTTATATACGCCCAAAGTTACCAACACCATTTTTACATACACCTACACATATGTGTATATAATCTGATTTGTTCTATTCACATGACTTTCTCTATATCGCTGTAACAAATTATTGTCAATAAACTTATTCCCCTATATACTTCATGCTAATCAAGATAATCATTAGCAGAAAGCATCTTATTACTTAGCCAGTCAACTGTTTTAAAATTAGGTTGCTATGTGATTGAAATCCGTTTCTTTGCGTGGCCAGAAGTTGACAGGTTTCAGTATGAGAAAAGTTCAAGTATTTTAAAACTGAAACCAACAAAAAGGAATATCTCGAAAACGGTAAAAAAAAAAAGACATAAATTGTGTGTTCTAACGAGATGTACATTTCTGTGTAGAGCTTCAAATTTCAATAAATGGAATAATAATTCAAACGTATATTATTTAAAAATAATTCATACAAGAAGTCAATAATTTAGAAAAAAAGTTAAAATACCAACTCAAAGAGAAAATTTCATTTCTTGCATCAACCCTACTGAGACCATTACAATTGGAACTCCAGTTAAATCTAAAATATGAACTCAAAAAATCACTCGCTGTGATGTGTTACACTCACATGACATTCTCTACAAACTTCTTACAAAAGATTATTCTTCTTTCTACACTATGCTAATCGAGATAAGCATAAACAGAAAGTTCTTATTATTTAGTTCCTTATAAGTAAAAAGGAACATGGGGAATGTACTAGGCTAAAGTGATAGTCAAATGTTTTGAAAGATATCGTTATTCGATTATCATTGCAAATCACTTCTTTGCTTGGCCAGGAGTAGAACAAAAGAAAAACGGATTCTTTCTGTCTTAGAAAAGTATATATACTTTACAATTGAAAACAATAACAAGGAAATTCTTGGAAACGGTTACATCCTCAAAAATACGCAAAGGATAAAAATTGTGTGTTTTGACGAGATCTACATTTTTTGTGTGCTAAGTTTTTGTCTACGTCTTACAGTTTAGCAGTTAAACAAAATTCAGCAAAATGCATCCAGAATAAAGAAGTTTTCAGAGGCTGTTCCGAGACATACGTTTTGTTTGTCATGTAAATATCTTTAATATACGATATTTTAATCAGAATCATTACAGCCATTTTTGTGAAAATCGAAATTTTCGAAATTGTTTCCATGTAAAGTGTAGTGTTCATGTGAATGGAATACAGTAGATTTTTACTTTCTCTATACGTATTATGTACATAGAGTATGGAGAAGGTATCGTAATGCACCCAAAAATTCGATACCGAGCTTTCACTGGAAATACATATTTTTGATCCCCCTGAATCCAAAAAAAACATCTTTAGAAAAATGTCCGTGTGTGTCTGTCTGTGTGGTATTTAAATTTGATATCTTCCAGGGATGCGACACGAAGATTTTCAAGAAAATCCCCCACCCCAAACTACCCTTTACATGAAACTTTTCCGAAACTTTTGATTTTCTCAAAAATGACTAACGATTTTGATTAAAATATTAATTTTTTTTTTTTTTTTTTAGTTTTTTGTTTTTGTTGCTTATTTGTAACTGCTGTAGCAATTTTCATTTATTTTGCTGCACATAAGAACAACTTCGTATTTTTTGGGAAACTCGAAAAGTATTTGATCGTTACTTGTTACTTGAGTTTTATTAAGGTTCCTAATGTATTCAGCAATTTGGTTTTTTGCTTTTTGCAAATTATTTATATGATTTTTCTTCACTTACGTTTGACTTTCCTCTTGCGACACCTTAGTAACGCCTTCCTCCGCCAGGTGGCCGATTGTAGTTGCAGATATCTTCGACAGATGGCGTCGATTACCTACAGACTTCAACTGAGTCCAAACCCAGCATTACGACAATTTGGAAACTACAATGCTAAGGGGGTCAAAACGTTCTATCTTGCCACTGCTAAACTTTGATCCATTATCTCAAGAACTATATAAGCTAATGAGCTAAATTTTACAAGGTATATACAGCAATACATTTACTGTTGATTGATGAAATTTAAAACACTTCTGTTCACTAGAAGGAAATGTGTGTGTTTTTTAATAAAGCTCTTCAAATTTTATTGAACATTGACGATTTTTAAATTTAAAAAAATAACTAATCCACATGCATAAAAATGTCTTCGTTAAAATAAAGCCTATTTAGATTCAAATGTCAGTTCTTAGTGCGATTCAGTTTCTGAAATAATAGGTCATTTATATAGAAACGTTTACTTCTTCAGAAATTGAATTCAAAGATAAAATAAAAAAAAATCTGGTGTAATCATTTCATACGATTTTCTCTACATTTCTGCAACAAATTATTATTAATGTTTCTGTTTACTTCATTCTAATGGAGAAACAATTAGCAGAAATAGGCTTATTACTTGCTTCCTTGTAAGTAGAAGCGAAATAAGGGAGTACCATAGGTTAAAATGAAAGCCAAAAGCTGGTTGCTATGTGACTGATGTTCCTTTGTTTGTATGGACAAGAGTTGACAAATTCCTGTAATATGAAAGTAAGTTTTTCAAAGCTGAAACCAATAACAATGAATATCTAAAAAAAAAGTGATTAGCTCCAGGAAAAAGATGTAGGTATATGACATAAACTGTGATTTGCATTTAAATTTATAAAATGTGAGATCTACATTTTTTTTAAGTAAGTTTTTGTCTATCTCTTACGGTTTACAAGTTATGAAAAATTCAGCAAAATTCATCCAGAATAAGCAGGTCTTTCGAAGCTATTCCCACAAAACTCAATTATACATTTTATTTGTGATGGAAATGGCGTTAGTATGTGCTATTTTAATCAAAATAGTTAGTCATTTTTAAGAAAAACAAAATTTTCGAAATTTTTCCATGCAAAGGGTAGTTGGTGTGGGAGAATTTTTTGAAAATCTTCGTGTCGCATCCTTTAAAGATACCAAACTTAAATTACAAGCTTGGTATTTAACCGTCCTTTCATGTTTCAGCTATGCTGTCCACAGACAGACAGACAGACACGCGGATCTTTTTCTAAAAATGATGATTTTGATTCAGGTGGTCCTAAAACATGTATTTCCGGCGAATTGTTGGGTACATTACAATACCTTCTCTATCCGCTATGTACATTGTACATACGAGCTAGAGAAAGTAAAAATGTATCCTCACTTTTCAAATCAACTTCGCAGTACTTCGAAACCCTCACATGAAGAAAATATGAACATGTTGCCAATGTTGCGAATAGCTGAAGTGAAACATTGCAATAAAAATAAAAATAATGTCTCTTTTCTAAGACTAATGTTAGCAAACTTATTCACGTCTTACCAAGGGAGTGTACCAAAATGTTCTACAAAATTATGCGATTATTTTCAACAATATATTTAAACTATTTACTATTTATCTCTATGAAAGTTATACCAAAATAAGCGCGAGATTCTAAATATTGATGTGCAATTAAAACATGAAATTGGAAAAAAAAATCTTTCATTTCTACTCTCCTTAAACGACTGATTTTCCTGATTAATAACCTGTCGTGAATTTCAGGAAGGTTTTATAAATAGCTTTCATTAACTTTGTTTGATACATTTATATATATAGTCAGGTCTGCTTGTTAGTTCGATATTATTATCATTAAAAATCTGATGTGTTCCATTCACGTGACGTTCTCTACATCTCTGCAACAAATTATTGTCAAAAAGCTTATCCTTCTATTTGCTTCATTCTAATCGAGAAAAAATAGCAGAAATAGTCTTATTACGTGCTTCCTTGTAAGTAGAAGCAAAATAAGGGAGTTCCATAGGTTAAAGTGATAGTCCAAAGCTGGTTGCTATGTGACCGAAGTTTTTTAAAGCTGAAACGAAGAACAAGGAATACCTCCAAAACGATCAACTCTACGAAAAAAATATATATAACATAAATAGTGTGTTTTAACGTGCTCTACAGTTTTTGATTTGTACGTTTTTTTACCGTCTCTTACAGTTTAGTACTTAAGCAAAATTCCGTAAAATTCATCCAGAATAAAGTAGTCTTCAGAGGCTGTTCCCAGAAAATCCAAGGTATACATTTTATTTGTCAGGTAAATATTTTTAGTGTACGATATTTTAATCAATTAAACGTTTCGAAAAAAGCTCCATGTAGTTGGGGGTGGGGGATTTTCTTGAAAACCTTCGTGACGCATTCCTTGGAAGATACCAAACTTAAATACTATGAACATAGCGTAAAGAGAGGGTATTGCATTACACCCAGAAATTCATACCGCGATTTCACCAAAATAGACGTTTTAGAGTCCCCTGTATTAAAAAAATATATTTTCAGAAAAAGGGCCGTGTATGTGTGTGTATGTGAACACGGTAACTCAAAAACGAAAAGTTGGTAAAATACTAAACTTGGTATTTCAGTTTAGTATCTTCCAGGGATGCGACACGAAGATTTTGAGAAACTACCCTTTACAAAACGTCGATTTTCTCATAAAATGAGATCTTTTATTTATGGCCTATCGGAGGTTGAAAAAAAACGGCCCTCGTAAAAATAATAATAATATTAGTAGTAATAATAATAATGATAATAATAATAATAATAATAATAATAATAATGTTTAGTAAGAACAGTTTGTATACAGAACAGATAGAGAAAGTGATGTGAATGTAACATATCAGGAAGTTAGAAGTCTTTTTGATTCCCTCTGAGTTGGAGAGCAGCTTGTAATTTGGCTTTGTGTTTCAGGTTGTGATCTAGGCCGCACCAAAATCAGTGATCCAGATTTCCCGTGCCTAACGGAAGGTTGGGAAGTGTTGAACGAGTACAGCTTTTCCAGCAGCAACTTCAACAGAGATCTCTTCGCCATGGGTGTTCTGTATTTCGTCTTTCATCTACTTGGATTCTTCTGTCTCAATTCCCGAGCAAGAAGATCATAGAGCCACATTCATCCACTTCTTCATTAGGATAATCTGCACATCCTGAATATCGTTCCTACTTTCAAGAACAGCAGTTTACAGCCGTCAACGCTCACCTTGGTGTCTACACTGTAGCCATCTTGCTCAACTGGTAACCTGTAGAGAAGTGAAGTTAATTATAATGTGTCCATGGGCATTTGAAATTGATTTGAGCACACTTACCGTACTGAATCTTGGATCTGATTATCTTAGAAAGTAGGAACGGCATCGGAATATTTTGCATGGAAATTACCTCCATATTCAAATCGTATTGAATACGCCAAAGACATCCACATTGTCGAAGTCTCGCATCATAGAACATATAATTTTGTTTGTCCTATATATAATTAAATTATAATACAGTAAGTGTGTTATAAAACTTGGCCGTCATGCGCATGCTCCGTAGCCCGGTCACGTACTGTACACTTGGCCTGACAGTCGCTCCGCCCACTCAGTCACACATGCGTGGACGTCAAACAAAATCTCAAATCACATTAACAAATTATCAGAATAAACACAAAACATACCTTACCACAGGATTGTATCCATTTATTGTGTACCATTCCCCGATATTTTGATCATGCAAGGAGTTTTTATGAACGTAGCATAATATAGGTTGTGTTGTGATGACACACGACCATGTAAATTAAACGTCACTGAACAGTATTAATCGTGGATCCACTTTTCCATCAATAACATTCCTCAAAATCCAGTTACAGAAATTTACCCAACCCTGGTAGCAACTCCTGGACAACCGTAACTCTGTATGGTTGAGTTTTAAAAGTTTTGTTGCTTTCCATGCTGAAACTTTTGAAATGTCACTTTCTTGTGCAAGGCGCCTAAGAGATTTTGGACGTGTCAGTTGATACTTTTCTCCGATTTCGTGTAATTTCTGCTCCGTAAACACACGTCCGTTTATCTTTTTTTTTTTTTTTTCCTATCACAAATTGATCCCGTCTCCCTGAATTTATTTATAAGCAAACGAATGGTCTCTCTAGTCGAAACATGCATGCCAGGAAATTTAGTTTCAAATTGTCTTTCAACTTCCTTTCAAGATGATGTAAACACATAGGTATTGTAAATAAACACTCTTTGTGGTGTTGTATATTGCATTTTGAAAGCACTTCAAACAAAACAAACAATTCTAAACATTCCTAATGTTATTCAGTGTTAACTGGACTAGAACAGAAATAAAGACTGACGCACGTGTGACGACAGAATGGGTGTAGGTCACACGGTCCTTACTCCTGGAAGTCAAGTTTTGTAACAAACGTACTGTATTTGATCTACACGAGTGCCCAAGTTCCAAACTTGTCGCGGAAAGAAACTTAATGTTATTCAGAAGACGGTGGAAGATATCAACAGTAGCTAATCAAATCGATTTCAACTCCCCATGGAAATGTAGTAATGTTAGATAAAATTGTGGACCCACACTGATTTTGTTGGCTTCCGACTAAGTCCACGCCACAGTTTGTGAAGTATACGTTTCGCTCTTCATTTTAAGGGCTTCTTCTAAGCACTGCCAACTGACTTAAGTCCAGAGATACATAGTAACTCTTGACAGTTGTTTTACCTCGTGGCCGCTCCGTCACACTGTTGCCAAGTCCACGGCTACAGCACCAAGCCCCTCAGGCGCTTGGAGGGGAATCTTCTCCTAAATCATCTTCATCGTTGCTTCTTAAGTCAAAGTCATTATCATTACTTGTATTTACAATTATACTGGGATTACTTGGCACCAACTGAAACTGCATTGAGGAGTATTTGTTACATCTTCTAACAAGGATGACATCATTGCTTACGTAGCATCACACACCTCTTACACAGTCCCATGCAAAGCAATTTTTATATATGAAAGTTACAATATTTCATTTTGTGCTGGTTTATAAATATCATGAATCGGTTTATAAATTAGTTTACTCCTTTGCAATCTTCCAACAAAGATATATTTTCTAATAAGGTCGCAATCCCTGTGTGAAATATTATTTAAACTATCGTTTTTGGACCAACACAAAAAGGATTACCACGAAAATTCAGGCTTGGCAGCGTGGAATTGGTACTGGGACCAAGGAAAGGTCCTAGCTTTTTGCAATAGTTCCTCCAAAACAGAAACTTAATAACCAAATTATCTTATACTTTTGTTCTGGCATGACCCAAAGAGTTTTAGAATGAAGACCACCATCTTGCGACTTCACGATTCGTTACAATGTTTCAAAATCTCATACCAAAAGAGAATAGACGGAGCCCCAGCCGGCTGCTGGAATTTATAGGTTTACTACCAACTTATGAAAATTAATTCATAAAATGCAAGAGACTGCTAACATGCTACAATATTCCCAGGAGTAAACCATACAGTGAAAACATAATTGTTTTGGTTAGATTGTAAATATGTTAAGAAAATACATCTGTTTTAAGTCATTTAGGGCATTTATTTTATAATATCTTATATGGGTTTTCAAGATAATTATTTATTGAGAATTTGTGTGGTATTTAATAGAAAAAGAAATTAAAATCTATAGATAATAAACTTCCTCCATATTTTTCTTTCATTGCACAGAACCAGCTTTATTTCTGTATGCTTTAAGAAAATGCGTACCAAATGTTATACAAGAAGCATGAAAATTGTTCCAAAGAAGCATTTGGGGTGCATCGTTTCAAATTACATTACGTATGTGTTTCAAGAATGAAAATTGAGTTTTTCAATTTTATATCGAAGAATCAAACTCTTATTAGATTTATGAAGTGGAAACTATAGGTGTAGATGAAGAAAGTTTTGCAGACTACTATAACAGAAATAAATATGCAACTTTTGATTGTATTTTCATAGACAAAACAACAAAACCATATTTTGACTGAAAATTCCTGAAACTATAACCCGAAATTCACCGCCTACTGTGGCGCTCAAACGTTGTGCATCATGATTTTAGAGGGCTTAGGTTTCTGACTTTTCTTCAGCAATAGGAGAACATGTAAATCCTCTCTGAAAATAATAAACGAATTTGTTAATTTAATTTCAAACGTTGCATAAGATGTAAACTACCTCTGAAATTAATAAAACGAATTTAATGTCTATTATTTAATGTCAAAGCTTGTAACCAAACTTTTTTTCTTTTCCTTCACCTCGAAATTTAACTTTCCTTCTCCGAATCCAACTTCAAATCTGAAATCAGAAAGAAATTTATTTCAAAATTCAATACGCTTTACACGCAATCGTGAGAAACAACTGAAAATCGGCAGGACTTTGAGGAATATACAAATAGAACTATTAATAAAGGATATCCTGAAAATCAGTTACATCACAAAACGGTTATTTGCAATAAACTGTTAAATAGATTCAAATTGCTGTGTAGCTAGCTTCGTCTATCGCTTATCGACACGTGTTATACAAAAGTCCTTCCAAATGAAGTCCAGAAAATGCAATATATAAAAGGTGTGATCAAAAAATAACTGGCATTTTTTAATTTCGCGGGCTTTATACAACCGCTTTTCAAAACTGTTTTACATTCTCTAGTCCGCATATACAATGTACATAGTGGAAAGAGAAGGTATTGTATTCCATTCAAAAATTGGATGTCCAGATTTCAAATTAAATATATGTATTGGGTCCACTGAGTCCAAAAAAAGCATTTTTAGAAAAAGGTCCCTATGTGTGTGAGTGTGTTGTGTGTGACACTGTAGACAGCATAGCTCAAAAACGAAAAGAGCATTAAATACCAAACTTGGTATTTAAGTTTAGTATCTTCGAAGAATGCGACACGAAGATTTGCCAAAAAAAAAAAAAAAAATCCCCTCACCACAAACTACCCTTTACATGGAAAATTTTTCGAAATGTTTTATTTTCTCAAAAATGACTACCGATTTTGATTAATATCCCGGTATATTAAAACTATTTACATCTCAAACAAAATGTATATCCTGAATTTTCTTGGAATAGCCTCAGTAGACCTCTCTATTCCAGATGAATTTTGCCGAATTTTGCATAACTGCTAAACCGTAAGAGACAAACAAAAAAAATTACTGCACAAAAAATGTAAATCTCGTCAAAACACAAATTTATGTCCTTTACGTTTTTGTGGTGGAGGTAGCCGTTTCAGATATATTCTTTGTTGCTGGTTTCAACTGTGAATAACTTACACTTTTCTCAGTAAGAAACTTTCCTTCCACTCTTGGCCAAGCAAAGTAATCAATTTCAAGGACAATCGCATAGCGATAGCTTTTAAAACATTTGACTATCACTTTAGCATAGCGTATTCCTTTTGTTCCCTTCTGATTATAAGGAACTAAGTAATAATAACATTCTGTTAATGCTTATTCGATTAGGATTGTGTAGAAAGAAGAATCTTTTGTAAGAAATTTGTGGAGCAGCTAGAGAAAGTCATGTGAGTATTGCTCATCAGATGTTTTTTTTTATCTTGCAGGTACACATGTTCCCGATCTATGTTTGCATTTTCAGCTAATTTTAAGTAATTAGTTTATTGTTGACAGTTAAAAGGGTTATACGTGTTTTTGAATGCTCAGCGAATTTGCTTTAATTTTTCTGGAAAAATTGAGTAAAGTGTTGGAAATGTTGGGTGTTTCGAGTGGCATCGACATTTCAAAGAGGGTCGATAAAACTGAATAAATCGATCCCCTAGACATCTTGACACATCAATTACTGACGACAATGTAGAAGACGCAAAGAAATGGTTCTGCCATATGGTTATAGTCAATAAGGAATACTACCTAGAAGTTATGCGCCGTTTGCATGAAGTAATCTGAAGAAAACAACCAGAATTTTCGGAGATAGTGTCCATACTCTCACCTGAACACTTGTTTGTGATTTTTTGGCAACAACCGGAAACGTTATGTTGCCTCAGCCACCTTATTCGCCGGACATGGCCCCCTACGACTTCTTTCTATTCCCGAGGCTGAAGAGAGCATGAAAGCCACCTTTTGGTGAGCTAAAAACAGAATCGCTGAAATAGCTGAACACCATAAGGAAAAGAGAGTTCCAGAGTTGCTTCCAAGATTGGAAAAAGTGCTGGCACAAGTGTGTTATATCTGAGGGAGTTAATTTTGAAGAACAAACAGTTGATGTACACGCACAAATAAAGATTGCTTAAGAACAACAACAATTCCCATTATGTGTTGATCACAGCTCTGGATGTCAATTTTACTTTCTCTACACGTACTATGTACATAGTCTATAGAGAAGGTACTGTATTCCACCCAAAAGTTCGATACAAGATTTCACCAGTAATTCATGTTTTGTGCTTCCCTGAATACAAAAAAAAAAAAACAATTCTAGAAAAAGCTCCGCACGTGTATGTGTGTATGTGTGTGTGTGTCTGAGGACAACCTACTTTAAAAATCAAAAAGACCGTTTAATACCAAATTTGGTATTTAGGTTTAGTATCCTTCAGGGATGCAACACGAAGATTTTGAGAAAAATTCCCCCACCCCAAACTACACTTTACATGGCACTTTTTTCGAAAATTTTTATTTTCTCAAAAATGGTTCTAACGATTTTGATTAAAATATCGTACGTTAAAGATATTTACCTCACAAATAAAAGGTACATTTTGAATTTTCTGGAATAGTCTCTGAAGACTACTTTATTCTGAATGAATTTTACGGGATTTTGCATAACAACTAAACCATAAGAGATGAACAAAATCTTACCACTCAAAAATGTTGAGCACGTTAAAACACGCAATTTATGCTATATAATTTTTTTCGTACAACTGATTGTTTTTTAGATATTCCTTGTTTTTGGTTTCAGCTTTAAAAAACTTATATTTTTCTCATACAGGAATTTGTCAACTCCTGTCCATACAAACAAACGAACTTCAGTCACATAGCAACCAGCTTTTGACTATGGTTCTCTCTTATTTCGCTTCTACTTATTAGGGAGAAATAAGACTATTTCTGCTAATTTTGTCTCAATTAGCATGCAGTAAATAGAGGCATAGGCTTTTTAACAATAATTTGTTGCAGAGATCTAGAGAAAGTCATGTGAATGGAACACATCAGATTTTTATCTGTAAATTCCCGTGTGCCGATAAAGCAAAAATGATGCCATACTGGTGAGCCTACACTGAAGCCATATCGCACTCTATCGAGAAGGAGCGGTGGTCGTTTGAAATAGAGAAAACAGTCTCGGCAAACTCCACATAGAAACAGCGGTGATAGTTTATGAAGAGAAAGCTAACCAAAGCACTCTGGGTGTGGTTGCGTGCTAATAAAACTAGCCTTCCTACAGGTCGCAGTAATGAATAACACTCAAGGTTGGATAAGCAGAGTCAGGTTGAAAAATTCAATGTCATAGCTGAGATTTAAACCACGGTACTCCGAGTCTCTAGCCAATTACTCTACCACTGAGTTATCATGGCGACATGCCAGCAAGGCACTAAATCCCTCAACTTGCATTATTTCCCAGTAAACCACAAGATCTCAGATTATTTTGAGAGATGACAACCCCAATGGCGACTTACAGTGATATAAGTGCTTTAAGGCCCAGGATTCATAGTATAGCTAATATGTCAAACAGTGTTAATTTAATTGTTTGTTTTTTTACACAAGCCGTGAGTAGTCAATTGCCGGTATGTTGTTATGGTAGCTGTGTGGTAGACCAACTGGCTAGTGAACGGGAGAATCGTGGTTCATTCTCGGCTATGGTATTGAATTTTTCAGTCTGACTCTACCTATTCAACTACTGTCCTACATACGACTTGTGTGAAAACACAATTAAATAAACATTATTTGACCCCCATAGTTTACTATACTGTGCTGCCTGAGTTAAAGTACAAACGACACTGTAAATTGCTATTGAGGTTCGAGGGCTGCCCCAGAAGTACCCGGGCTAACAAAGAAAGTACAAACATTTTAGAAAAAAATATATTTATTTCTCTACATAGTCTCCTTTCAGCTCGATACACTTTTCCCAGCGATGTTCAATAGCTTCGATACCCTGTTTATAGTGAGAACTATCGAGGCCTGCAAAATATCCATCAACTACAGACTCCACGTCTTCATTGTTGTCAAATCTTCTATCACCAAGCTATTTCTCCAAGTTAGGAATCAGAAAATAATCAGTGGTGGCTAAATCTGGCGATTAGGGTGCATGAGGAAGCAGTTCGAACTTTAACTCATTGATTTTGGGCATAATGGACTTGTGAACTGGTACATTGTCTTGATGAAACAAAACTTTCTTTTTCGCTAAATGAGGCCATTTGTGCTCGATTTCATCACTCAAACGCTGTAACTAGTTTGCATAATATTCGCAATGATTACCTTTCCTTTTTTTGAGATAATAAATGAAAATTATCCCGCGCGCGCCCCAGTAAACTGACGCATTGACCTTCCCTACAGATGGAAATGTCGTCGCCTTCTTTGGAGCCGATTCTCCCCTTCCAGTCTACTGTTTTGATTTTTCCTGCATCTCAGGTGTGCAGTGATAGACCCAGGTTTCATCCATTGTTATAAAATGCAGCTTTATTGCAGCCACACACAGTCAAACACTCGACTGAAACATCCTCACGGCGCTGCTTTTGTTCTATTGTGAGAAACGCGGCACACAACTTTCTCATATCCAAATGTTCAGTCAGCATGCGATGTACAGAACTTTTAAGTGCCTGCAATGTCTGCTAGCTCATGCACTTTCAGTCGATGGTCATACAATACCATCTTGTGGATTTTATTTATAATTTCCGGAGTGGTAACCTCATTTGGTCGGCCACTGCACTGTTCTTCTTGGGAGCTCGTACGGCCGCGCTTAAACTCTACCACCCAATATTTCACTGTTGTAAACAAAGGAGCAGACTCCTCCAAAGTAGAATCTAGCTCAGCTTTAATATTAGTTGGACTAAGAGCTTTCAAATGAAGATATTGTATCACATAACGATGACCAGTTTTATCCGTGTTTCCAAATTCGCTGAGAGCATCCAGTTATGATGACTGCCAAACAAATGCTAAAAAATCTTATGTGTTCCATTCACACGACTTTCTCAATATCTCTGCAACAAATTATTCTTAAAAAGCTTATGCTTCTACTTACTTCATGTTAATCTAGAAAAATTAGCAGAAATGGTCTTATTACCTTCTTCCTTGTAAGTAGAAAGGCAATAAGGGAGTAGCATAGGTTAAAGTGAGAGTCAAAAGCTGGTTACTGTGTGACTGAAGTTCCTTTGTTTGTATGGACATGAGTTGAAAAATTCCTGTATGAGAAAAGTTAAGATTTTCGACCCTGAAAACAAAAACAAGGAATATCTCAAAAACGATCAACTCCAAGAAAACAATGTATACCGCATAAATTGTGTGTTTTAATGTGCTCTACATTTTTTGTGTGGTAAGCTTTTGTCTATCTCTTACGGTTTAGCAGTTATACAAAATTCCGAAAAATTCACTCAGAATAAAGTAGTCTTCAGAGGCTATTTCCATAAAATTCAAAATATACATTTTATTTGTCGGATAAATATCTTTAATATACGATATTTTAATCAAAATCGTTAGAGCCATTTTTTTAGAAAACCAAAACTTTCGAAAAAAGTTCCATGTAAAGGTTAGTTTGGGGCGGGGGGATTTTTCTCAAAATCCTCGTGTCGCATCCCTGGAAGATTCTAAGCTTAAATACCAAGTTTGGTATTATAACGACTTTTCGTTTTTGAGTTATCGTGTTCACGGACACACGGACACACACGGACCTCTTTCTGAAAATATTTTTTTAGATAAAGGGGACCCTAAAACATATATTTCTGGTGAAATCTTGATATCGAATTTTTGGTGATGTGCAATACCTTCTCTATACACTATGTACATAGTTCGTATAGAGAAAGTAAAAATGAAAAATAGTCAAACTTCAGCTTTCTAAGGCTGGTACTTTTACCATTAACCGCTATGTGTCAGTTCGGGTACTTCTGGGACAGCCCTCGTATGTCATTTCAAAATAATTTGGTATCACCTTGTGGTTCACCAGGAAACGTGCGAGTCAGTTTGCCTTTTTGGTCGGGACCGGGAGTGAAATCTCCGAGGGATTATTGGAATTTAAAAGTAATCCGATAATCACGTACCTTATGATGATTTCTACTCCACTGCAGGACGGCGAGAGCATGGAGATCTTGTTGGCTGTGTTCTCAGGGCGTGGTGTATCATCATCGACGCCATTCCTGTGGATTGGGTTCCTCGGTACTGAATAAAACTCATCATTTACTTCTTCACCAAAAAACTGATTTTATTTAAATAGTTTCGACCTACAGTCTGAACCGAAGAGACACCCTTATCAGCTTCTCATTTGACGTTGTTCCATAATGAAACTTCGTTCCAGCCCCGATGTTACTTTTCTGTATCGCCGTGCGAGACATGGTTTCAGACTTTCCCTACGTGCACAAGCTGAATCGCGTGTTCTTTTTAGAAGTCCCACGGGGACACGGGCTTCCCTATCTGCCGTACGAGCTGAAGTGTGTGTTCATTTTAAAAGTCCCACAGGGACCTAAACCGAAACGGACTTCCTCTAGCTGCCGTAGGAGCTGAAGTGTTTTCCCTTTCGGAGAGCAGAGTCTGACATCTTGGAAGCCCCGTCCCACTCTCAACATCTTTTCCGAAATTTGTTGAATTTCTTGTTATAGCACAAGATTCTCATTTACAACTATTGGCCCGGACAGCACTTGACACTCCCATGGCCTCAAGGCAAAACCCCTATTTTCTAACTGTATCTACTCCTCACTTCAGGAGCGATAGTCATCAGCTCAGGAATGCACTTTAGCATGTTATCTAGCAAAGTCTGCCAAGCATGAATATTTGCCGTTTTAACATCCTCGATAGCTTGGGTTTTTCTTGATTTACATTTCAAAGCTGTTCGTCACATTTCAACATCTGTTCATCCAATATTATTATTATTATTATTGATTTTAGTTATAATTTCTAAAAATATATTTTTTTTATTTCCTTATCGTGTTTATTTATTTACATCGTTTATAGTGCGCGTAAATAAGGGCTTACAGTTCAGAAATTTAGTGCCGTTCCGGCATGTTGCCATGGTAGTTCAGTAATCGGCTAGAGATTGTGAGATCCATGGTTCAAATCCTGTCTCTGTCATTGAATTTTTTAGTCTGATTGTACCTATCCAACTCTTGTCCTAAATACAATTAAATTAGCATTCAAGGTTGCTCTGTTGACCAGCTGAACGTTAGAGAACTTACCTTGTGACTTTGATAATGGTTTTGTTCTATGTCAAAATAAGTGAGAGAGATTGTCGCCACACGGAGGACCGAAAGACCGAAGAATGTCAAAACGTTATATAAAGATGGTATAATTTAGTAATTTTCCTTGTTACGTTTCGAGGTCATAACCCAGAGGGATCGCATTGGGAACGGCTAGGGTGCCCATCTGGTAGAGAAACGGTACGCTAAACTGATGTGTTCCATTCACATGACTTTCTCTACATCTCTGTAACAAATTATTGTTAAAAAGCTTATTCTTCTATCTACTTCATGCTAATCGAGATAAGCATTGTTAGAAACGTTCTTATTAATAAGTTCCCAATAAGAAGAAGCGGAATAAGGAATGCACTAGGCTAAACCGACAGTCACGTGTTTTAAAACGTGGTTGTTATGCGATTGAAATCCGGTTATTTGCGTGGCCATGAGTTGACAAGCTCCAGTGTGAAATGGGCTAAAACTAAACTAATAACAAGAAATATCGCCAAAACGGTCAAATTTACGAAAAAAATGTATTTGACATAATTTGTGTATTTTAATGAGATTTACATTTTATGTATAGTAAGTTTTTGTCTATCTTTTACGGTTTACCAGCTATGTAATATTCAGAAAAATTCATCCATCTTAGAGGTTATTTCCAGAAAATTCAGGATACACAATTTATTTGTGTAAATATCTTATATATATATATATAAGAGATTTCAATCAAAATCTAGAGCTATTTTTGAGAAAACCAAAATTTTCTAAATATCTTCCATGTAAAGGGTAGTTGGGGTTGGGGGGATTTTTTTGAAAACTTAAGTGTCGAATCCTTGGAAGACAGTGAACTTAAATATCAAGTTTCGTATTTAACTGGCTTTTCGTTTTCAGATATGCTGCCCACAGACACACACGCACGTACACAGAGAGACGGACATGTTTTCTAAAACTGATTTTGTTTGTATTTAGAGGGACCCTAAACATGTATTTCCCTTATTTCGCTTCTACTTAAAGGAAGCAAGCAATAAGACTATTTCTGCTAATTTATTCTCAATTAGCATGAAGAAAATTTTTAACAATAATTTGTTGCAGAGATGTAAAGAAAGCCATGTGAATGGAACACATCAGATATTTCTGAATTCTTTTGACAACATTTGCTTTCAACTCCTGCACAACGATTGATGAACTTCCACTCAGGTCTTTAACGTACACACTGGTTCTTTCTTGATTACTCGTAAAGTATGCGCCATTTCCTCACTGAAGACTCGTTCATTCCATTATCACCTTACACTTGCGTTATTTACCTATAAAATTCGATTAGTTGAAGATTTTGTTCATTCAAAAAAACCGAATAAGTTCTTTGGCGGTAGAAAAGTATAACATCGGTATTGAAAAACCGGTACCACGTGACACTAAATGTCTTGACAGAATGGAGTTCACGTTGAGAAATAGAGTAAGGTACTGTAACTTTGTAAACAAAGTTTTGTGTTGATGCATTTTGTTGTTACTTAGTTACGAATAATCGTTCGTTCCTTTCTTTCTGGATTATCCTCGTATGTTAGAGTTATATAAAGGCATCCTTGATGACCAATACGCCAAAGTTTTGCAAATTAATTCCGTGGAAGGCTCCCTCATTGCCAACCTACCATGTTCTCAAAATAAAACAAAAAAGGAATGCATGATTTTCTCGATGTAACAGGTTGTGAAAACCAGCACTGGACTGGAAGAACGCCACCTTTGCTGCAGTTCACCTTGGAACCTGTGTTGTGACGCAGACAGAAGCAAACTCGAACTGACTCAATATTCGCTATTAAGGTAGGTAATGCAGCTTTCAAACTTGAACAAGCATTCTCTAAGCTTATAAACGTTTTCCGTAAACAAAAATATTGAATTGTAAACTTTAAGGGAACATGTGCCTTTCAAGAATTACTTCAAATGTTAAACCGCCATAAATATTCTAATATTTGAAATATTCCAATGTGGGAGCCGCAAAACACGCAAGTTAATCGCACTAATTAAATTTTATACTGGTTTAACTGCATGGGTGGACATTATAAAGAGGTTAGAAAAATCGGACGAAACTATCATTTAAGAGTAGAAGGTACAGAACGGACGCAGAACAATTTTTATTTTGCCAATAGAACCATTGAAGAATAAAATGAATTGCGTGTAGCAGCCTTTCAGGGCTGCCCTCTGACCTTAAAGAAATTTAGGGGTAATATAAACAGAATAAATGTTAGATATTAATTAAAGAAATATTGTGAAGTAGTTAAGGATCTCAAAAGCTGTATTAATATATATTATTATTAATTCACATATAAATAATGTGGTCGTCTCATTATTGTGGTGGTAGGTTGCTGCTTACCAAGTGGGAGATCTGTTTCGATTCCCAGTACCGACGAGGGGATTTTTCCCCCTGGGAGACCTGGAACGAGGTGCACTCAGCCTCGTGAGGTCCCTGGCGGGCCAATCGTGGAGCTACTTGATGGAGAAGTAGCGGCTCCAGGTCATGAGGACCGTATTAACCGGCCGGGGGGGGAGGTTCGAGATGCTGACCATGTTTCACACTCCAATACTGCCCCCCATCCATGACTCTGCCATGGACTGAGATGGGGGACGCAGCGGCCGGGCGGTAGGCCAAGGTTTCTTATGAACTGTCGTGCGAAGGAGTTATAATTGACATAAATATTGCTACACTGTAGTTAGGTATTTAAAAATAAACATGTCTATATAATATTTTAGTTGTATTACTATTCTTAATTTAACTGTAAGCTGGCGCTGTTCTTTGTTCGAATAAGATTGCGAATTCTCTGGGGTAGCAGCTCAGTGTTATACTGGTGCAAAGTAGGTTTTGGAGATGCCACATGAATCGCAGCAACCATTGCTTCCGTGGCATTGGTCACCAGGTGATCCACTTCTCGTGGCGTGCTGCTGGGGACCAAGTAAGGTTGAGTGCTGCTCAAGATCTGATTGAACGCCTGCCAGTTTGTTCTGCGCGCTGAGGGAAGTGGGCGTGGAGGTCGGTAGGTGGGTTTGGAAGGGAAGGTAAGGAGGACTGGGTAGTGGTCCGAGGATAGGGCTGGGATAGTAAGGAGTTGTAGGCGGTGCCGCAGGTTCTGTACCAGAGCGATGTCAAGCCAATCTGGCGGTGTACGGTCACCAAAGTGAATGGTCGTGGAGTTTGGTGTATGTACAACTAGCGCTCTGGAGGTCACGTATGCGTTCAGCTGGTTGCCCCGATGAGTCACACACGTGGAGTTCGAGTTAGTATGCTTGGATTTGTAGTCCGCTGCAACTATAGTTGGGGTTGCATCAAGGAACAGCTGGTCCAGTTCGGCTTCCAGTAGAGGTCGGCGAGGTGGAAGATACACCGAGTAGATGTTGAGCGGTCCCCGTGCAGTAGCTACTAGGACGCCGGTCGCCTCCAGATGTCTGGTCGGTGGAGTGTGGAGTTGGTGTTGGCAGTGCCTCCATAACCATCTTCACGGTCCTGGCGATAGCACCGCATCCCAGGGATCTTCATTTTTATGTGTGGGGTTAAATGTGTCTCCTGGACTAAGAGCACCGGCACCCGGTGCATTGCCAGAAACTCAGCCACCTCCAGGCGTTTGGCCCTTAGACCATTCGCGTTCCAGAAGCAGATGCTGAGTTTGGAAAGGTTAAGTGCTTCTGCTCGTTCACTGGCCATATCTGCTGCAGAAACTGTAAACTGTGCGGATAAGCACCGTGTCCGCCGAGAGTGTGGGTGGGCGAGACAGTAGAGCGTCCGCCAGTGCAGCAGAAAATTGAATGTGAAGTCGTGCCGGAAGGCGGTCTATTACTTCGTAAAAGGGAGGGTCCATCTCCACGTTGGCTCTGGGTCCGGATGTAGTGCGGCTCAGTGCAGGAGAGTGTAGCTGTTGCTGCGGATGTGGTCTAGGAACATCATCTGCACTCAACCTTGGATTGCTCCCTGAGTTTGACTGTGGTGGGCGGCGCGGGAAGCGGACTGCAGCTGGTGGTCTGCTAGCCTGCTGTGGCCTAGGAGGTTGAGGGGGAGGTTGTGATGTGTTGGGTTGTATTGTAGGTGGGTGTGGCAGATCCGGCCGTGTGATCGGCTCGGGGGGGAGGATTTTTGTATTGGGAGTGGGTGGCTGCGCATGGGTTGCAGCAGCGTACGATGGAAATTGTACAGGTCTACGAGCCGGCAAGCTAGGATACCTTGTGCCATAAAAGGCTTCCCTCGGTAGGTTGTGCGGGTTTGGGACCCTCGGTGCGGCGTCAACCCTTGAAGGGGCTCCTCGTCGGCGGCACTCCATCTCATACCGAGCCTCCTGCCAAATGGGGCACTTAGCGTATCGGCAAGGGTGGGCGTCGCCACAGTTTGCACAGGTCGGTTTGGCCACTGGTTGCATCTCTTGGAGCAGAAGTTTCTCTCGTGCCCTCTTTCCCCGCAGAAGGCGCATACTGGTTGGAGTTTGCAGCCAGCAGCTCCATGTGTAAACGGCTGGCAGTTAGTACATTGTTGGGGTCTCCGAGGGGGTTTGTAGGCCTCCACTTTTACGATGGCAGAGAAAATTTCCGTTTCCTGGTATATCTTCTCCATCTGCGCTGATTTATCCAGCGATACCCTGAAGTGGGGCAGGGGGCCTTTATAGGGACCCCTGACTGCGCGGAGTTGAGCGACGTTGACCACTGGGTATCCCCTGCTGCGCAGGAGCTCGTCAACCTCAGCCGCTGAGATGTATTACGGTACATCCTTGATGGTGACATAGACTCGCTTCTCATCTACCAGGGGGGTGGCAATAAATTCGATTTTGGATTCCTCCAAAAAGCGGCGAATGCTGCGGTGGGCCTCTGGATTTGCTGGGTGAATGGCAACAGTCTGTCGTGCATTTTTCACTGTGAATAGAGGCTCCGGGGCGTCCCAGAAGTGTTGGACCGCCTTCCTGGCATCTTCCGGCACCCGCAGAAAAATGGGCGGTGGTGCCCTCGGTGTCCGCCTGGGTTGGGCGTTATCAGTTGTATTTGCTGACTGTTCATTGGTGTCCATAGCGTTGTCTGTGCACAGTCGCTTGACGGACCAGGTTGTTGCTCCGACTCTTCTGGAGCTGTGGTTTCCCCCGCCAGCGAGCCGTAACGGTTTTCTGTATGCAGGACTGTGCCTGTTCTCGCGTCCATCTTACGCTGTTTTGCAGCGTGACTACCAATGGCAGTCTGCAACTGCGGTTGCACTGCAGCAGCTTCTAATTTATGCTTATTAAGCAGGCTCGCCAGGGCGTCCAGACGGGCTCTGTGGCAGGAGAGTCGAGTAAACTCCTTCTGTATGTGTGCGAGACTCTGTGGATCCTTAATATGTGACTGGATCAGCTGCTGTATGCGCCTCTCGGCTTGGTCTGCATAGCAGAGTACGTCATCCAAGAGCGGTAGAGGTGCAGAGGTTATGAGAGGGTGACCCAGAAAAAGGGTGAGGTCGCCTCCTTGTAAGTAGTGGGAAGAAGCATCATTTGATGAGTTTGGGGATGCAGAGGGCGCATATTGGCTGGCTTGGGCAGCTTGGAGTGTAGAGGGATGGGAATTTACAGCTGTATATTGCTGTAGTCTCATGTGAACAGGGCGAGGGAGGGAGGGAGAAGGGGAGAGGAAGAGGTATTCATTGCTGTGTTAACAGCTCCTCTAGCTAAAAGTGACTAGCTGGGGAAATCTGGGGGGGAAAGTATGGTTGGCAGCCTGCCGCTTGGGACGCTACCTGATGGCGGGAAAGTACGTGGAACAAGGGCACACAGCCCCTTGCCGTGCTGTGTGAGAGTCTGTTTCGTGTGCTTTTATAGGTTATTCACACGCATCGTAACCACTACACACGTCACACGCCCGTACGATCAACTCCATGAAAATTTGTACACGATATAGATTGTGTGTTTTAACGTGTTCTACATGTTTTGTGTCGTAAGCTTTTATCTATCTCTTACGGTTTAGCAGTTATGCAAAATTCCATAAATTTCATCCAGAATAAAGTAAGCTTCAGAGGCTATTCCCAGAAATTGAAGATATAGATTTTATTTGTCAAGTAAATATCTTTAATATGCGATGTTTTAATCAAAATCGTTAGAGCCATTTTTGAAAAAATAAAAATTTTCGAAAAAAGTTCCATGTAAAGGGTAGTTTGGGGGAGGGAGATTTTTCTCAAAATATTCGTGCCGCATTCCTGGAAGATGCTAAACTTAAATACCAACTTTAGTATTTTACCGACTTTTCGTTTTTGAGCTATCGTGTTCACGGACACACGGACACACACACGGACGTTTTTCTGAAAATTCTTTTCTTTTTTGGATACAGGGGGCTCTAAAACTTATATTTCCGGTGAAATCTCGGTATCGAATTGTTGGATGGAGTGCAATACCTTCTCTAAACACTATTTACATAGTACGTATAGAGAAAATAAAAAATTAGGCTCATCATAGAATCAATGCAGGATCCTGCACAAGTGATAGCTCATGTTCAGAAGCAGGAAAAACGTTTTCTTCAGATAATTGAGCTAGTATTCTTCTAAAGCTCTTCTCAAGATTGCGAACAGACAAATGAACATATACAACGTTTCATATTTAGTTATACTCTTATTAGTGTGGCGGATATGCTTTGTGACTTTGGAGGGGGAGAAGCAAAAGGTTGGATAGCCGACTACCTGAGGAAATGGTATGATGAGCTCAGGGTTTGCGGGGAGGTTCCTGAATGAAACTCTTTCACGTGTTCCTGTGTGCTCTTTACTGTCCCGCACTTGATATTTCACAAGTCCCTCTGGCCGTCCAAATTCTAAGAATTTGTTTCAGGGTCGAGCCTCGCCAAAAATCGTTCATAAATTAAATTAACTATTTCCGTCACGCTAATCTGCCTCTTAATTCCCTTCCCACGTTAATCAACGTCTTCACATCGCGGACTTGTACACTATCGATATGCTACGAGCTACAACGCAACGCGACAGTGTCTGATATTCAAGTGACGATATAAACACTGTCCGCAGCTAGACAAGAGTCTATTCACCACCCGTTTTCTAGGATGTGCCTACATTTTGGCTGTTTTGGTTACTTTCACTGATTTTATTGGGTGGGAATATGTTGCATTTTTATATTTTGTCGCGTTTTCATTGGGTCTCACAATTTTAGACGTCACGCTATGCTCTGACGGCTATTAATATTTTAACACACTTGACTACACATTCTGTGTTTGGTGGAGCGAGAATTTCGTCTAGGTTTATCCCTTCATTGTCTGCAGCTCTGAACTTCTTGGTTTTGAAATACCAGTTTCTTTTGTTCCTTAAGGACTTGCCCTGGCTTCCCCTTGCTGGTCTCATGATCTTTCGTACTTCAAAGCGATTTTCTTTCAGATGTCCGTTCCCTTTTAATATAGTAGCTTTATTTAAGTAGTTTTAATTCTGTTTTATTCGTGTTTGCATTCTATTTATTACTCTATTTCCTTAAATTCCCCTCTGTTTCCTATTTATTTCATTTGTTATAATTCCAACGTTTCTAATGTTTTATTATTAAGTTACTCTTATTTATCTGTCGGGTTTTATCACTTCATTAGTGAAAAATTGGTCTACGTGATCAGATAATTCCATATTAACCTAACCAGACACAACGTGGACAAAACTACTTCTAAGGAGACTTTTATACACGTTAAAACTAAAAAAAAAATTAACTGGCAAAATATAAAAAGCAATGCTGTTGCTTTAGAACACCCTGCAGTATAAGTTTCCCAATCAGAAACAGTTTGTTTAAAAAAATATTTTACTATAAAAAGCAGGACGAAAATAGCTTTAAAATCTTGTGTGTGCCATTCACATGACTCTCTGTAACAAATTATTGCTAATAAGCTATCTGCTTCATGCCAATTGAGAAAAACATGAACAGAAACGGTTTTATTAGTTGCTTTCTTGTAAGCAGATGGGAATACACTAGGTTAAACAAACAGTCAAATGTTTTAAAATGTGGCTGCTAAGGTATTGAAATCCGTTTCTTTCTGTGGCCAGGATTTGACAAGTTATCCTATGAGAAAAGTATAAATATTTTAAAACTGAATCCAGTAACAAGGAATATCTCGAAAATGGTCAACTCCACGAAAAAATGTATATGAAAAAAGTGTGTTTTAAGGAGATCTACATTTTTGTGCAATAAGTTTTGGTCTATCTCTTTAGCAATTAAGCAATATTTTGCGGGCTTCAGAGACTATTTCCAGAATCCTCAAGATACACATGTTATTTGTCACATAAATGGCTTCAATATAAGAGATGTTAATCAAAACTTCCACAAAAAAAATTCTATGTAAACTGTAGTTTGTGGTGGGGGGATTTTCTTGAAAATCTTCGCATCCTTGAAAGATACTAAACTTAAATATCAAGTTTGGTATTTAAGGGTCTCTTCGTTTTTGAGCTATGCTCTCAAAAGACACAGAGGGTCATTTTTCTAAAAATGATTTTTTTTGCACTCAGGGGTCTTCAAATCATATATTTCCGGTGAAATTTCAGTATCGAATTTTGGGTGGAATATACCTTCTCTATACACTCTATAGATAGTACGTGTGGAGAAAGTAAATAAGCTCATCATGGAATGAATGCACAAGCAATAACTCATGTTTAGAACCAGGAACAACTTTTTCTTCAGATAAATGGTTATTATTCTTTTAAACCAGTTCTGGAGATTGCGAAATGACATGCATATGAAGAAAAAGTTTTTGTCTTCCATTCGCATAACTTTCTCTACGCCTTTGCAATAAAGTATTGTTAAAAAGCTTATGCTTCTATATACTTCATGCTAATTGAGAAAAAACTTAGCGGAAATGGTCTCATTGCTTGCTTCCTTGTAAGTAGAAGCGAAATAAGGGAGTATCATAGGTTAAAGTGATAGTCAAAAGCTGGTTTCTATGTGACTGAAGTTCATTTGTTTATATGAACAGGAGTTGACAAGAGATTTCACCGGAAATACATGTCTTCGGTCCCCCTGAATCCAAAAAAGCATTTTTATAAAAAGGTCTGTATCTGTATCTGTCTGTGTGTCTGGTGTTTGTGTGTGTGTTTGTGTGTCTGTGAACAGCGTAGCTCAAAAACGAAAAGACCATTGAATACCAAATTTGGTATTTAAGTTTGGTTTCTTCCAAGGTTGCAACACGAAGATTTTCAAGAAAATCCACCCCCCAACTACTCTTTAGATGGAAAATTGTCTAAAATTTTGAATTTTTTAAAAATGGCTGTAACGATTTTGATCAAAATATCGTATATTAAAGATTTTTACCTGACAAATAAAATGTATATCTTAAATGTTCTGGGAATAGCCCCTGAAGACTACTTTATTCTGGATGAATATTACAGAATTTTGCATAACTACTAAACCGTAAGAGATTGACAAAATTTACCAGCCTAAAACTGTAGAGCTCATTAAAACACACAATTTATGTTATTTTTTTTTTTTTTTCATGGAGTTGATCATTTTGAGATATTCCTTGTTATAGGGTTCAGCTTTAAAAAACGTATACTTTTTTCATACAGGAATTTATCAACTGCTGTCCATACAAACAAAGAGACAGTCTTAAGACAAGTGAAATAAGGGAGTACCACAGGTTAAAGTGATAGTCAAAAGCTGGTTGATATGTGGTTGAAATTGTTTCTATGCAGGGCCAGGAGTTTACAGCTTACCGTGTGAGAAAAGTTTCAAGTGTTTTACGTCTGAAGCAAATAAAATGGAATATCTCAGAAATGGTCAATTCCACGAAAGAAACGTAATGACATAAATTGTGGTTTTAACGTGATCTACATTTTTTGTGTTGTAAGATTTTTTCCATCTCTTACGGTTTACAGTTACGCAAAATTCAGCAAAATTCATTCAGATTTTAGAGATCTTTAGAGGCCATTTCCAGAAAACTCGAGTTATACATTTTATTTGCCATATAAATATCTTTAATGTAGGATATTTTACTCAAAATCGTTAGTCATTTTTGAGAAATCAAAATTTTCGAAACTTTTTACAAGTAAAGGGTAGTCTGTGGTAGGGGTATTTTTCTCAAAATCTTCGTTTGATATTTCACCGAATTATTACCGAGTTATCGTGTTCACAGATACACGGCATTTTATTGAAAATGCTTCTTTGGATTCAGGGGACCCTAAAATGTCTATTTCCGGTGAAATCTCAGTATTGATATTTGGGTGGAATGCAACACCTTCTCTGTATAATATGTACATAGTACGTGTAGAGTAAGTAAAAATGGTGTTTTATATTGTGAGTAGGAAGCTTGCGAAACGAGGCAGTTGTCCGAATACAATTATCCTACGAATAATATAAAACAATTTAAAACGTGTGTCGTACACTATTTTTACACAGTTTTCAATATTTATAGACCTATAGTTATGGATAGATTGTTTTACCTCTCTCACGGAGTCCATGCTTAATGGTCTGCGATATTCAGTTGTTGCCTTGCTTAGCATCAGTGCTGACAACATGATGACTTACTCGTACAAACGAAAACATTCTATACAACGGTGGCAGTGTAGCAATTGTAATTTTGCTCTCTCCGCTGCTTGCATAATTTTGTCTGATTCAGTTCGTGACATTCAAATTATCCGCCATCTTATGGATCGATACGAGCTTTTGGAGTCATAGCCTACTTTAAAGAGGCCGTGGACGCATAACCAAAGTTATAATTTTTAACACTAAGTAACAGAATTTTCTACTTTTAATACAACCTTTAGCATGAACTGTCTAAAATATATTTTCATCTTTTATTATTGGTTTACTGAAAGTGGAACTCTAGGTCCTTGTATTAAAGTTGTTTGAGAGAGCAGAGGCTGTAAACATATCAAAAGAACGTGCAGGTAATATTTTAAGTAATGTTTTGGGCTTTCAAAAGATGGTTGCCGCGTTTGTTGACACCTGATCAAAAGTTGCAAAGAAAAACTGTTTCTGCTAAGAATGTGGTGCTCTACCGTAAAAATCCCAGTGAATTTTTGAGACAGCTTATTATCATGAATGAAACTTGGATACATCACAACACTCCAAAAAGTAAATCGCAATCAAAACAGTAGATTGCGCCAGGTGAACAATTCCAAAAAAAAAAAAAAAAAAAGGGAAAGTCAATTTTGTTAGCTAACAAGGCGAGTGTTTTTTGGGATGCACAGGAATTATTTTTATTGGTTACTTGGAAAAGGTTAAAAGTATCACTGGTGACCACTGCGCAAGCTTACTGCAACGAGAGGTGAAAAGAAAAAGACCTCATTGGAAGAAAAAAAATCTTGTTTCATCACGACAATGTTCCGGCCCATCGTTCAGTCATTACAATGGAAAAATGCGAATTCAAGTTGGAATTGCTTGAACATCCACTCTACTCCTCAGATCTAGCACCCAGTGACTACCACCTGTTCCCAAACCTCAAAGAACTTCTTGGAGGACGAAGATTTCACAGCAACGAGGAAGACATTGATGTGGTAAATAGATATTTTGAGGACCTTGATAAATCGCATTACAGAAATGGTTTAATTAAATTAGAACACCGATATGACAAATGTATTAGCCTTTCTGGAGATTATGTTGAGAAATGAAGCAAAAAAAAAAAAAAAAAAAATTAAATGCTGTTTTCATTGAGAGGCCCGGGACTTATCAGCCAACCCTAGGGCAAAAATACATTCTAGAATACATTGAATCAATAATAAAATGAAATGGCGTTTTGTTTATGGACGCGCTTTAAGTGCTCTGGTTCTCAGCGTCTCATTCAATACTGGGCGTGAAAGACCGCTTAATTTTGCTCAGAGACCTCTTGATCAAGCTTGAGGTTCTTTTACGTGCCGTAAATTTAAGACACATGACCAACGGTTTTACTTCCCTTCCTCCACGACCTTGGGTATATGAAGTTAGCATGATAAC
The DNA here is from genome assembly GCA_030762935.1 of Hymenopus coronatus. Taxonomy (NCBI): domain Eukaryota; kingdom Metazoa; phylum Arthropoda; class Insecta; order Mantodea; family Hymenopodidae; genus Hymenopus; species Hymenopus coronatus. Next base: position 69,139,519 of record CM060884.1, read on the forward strand.
CACTACACCACTGAGGGCGACCGAATCAATAATGCACACATGGGTAAAAATGCAATTTACCTCGCCTAAAATGTAGATTCGGGAAGAGGAGACAGAAATAATTTGGGGGGGGGGATGGGGGTTTAGTCTAACGTCCTTTAACCTGGTTGGTCAACTCGGATGGTGAATGAAATCAGTAAAATGACGTTCAAATGAGTTTTGGATCAATAGGCTTAACGTTGCTCGACATTCGTCTTCTCACTTATCCGATTAACTCACCCTAGGCGAGATAAGAACTCGCGACCTTTGAAGAAATAAAATTATTTGTGATAAATCATTTTGAAAGTTCAAGTAACACGTTAGAGAACTTTCTCAGAAAAGGAGTGCCGCTAAACTGGTTTCTTTTCTATTTAATAGTGTAGAGTACAAATACTTAGATGTAATTTTTTGTATGCTTGACACGTTTATTCGAGGTATTCCACATTATTGTGTACAAATTATTGTTGAACCAATTATTTTAATTGAATCCGATTTAAAACAAGGTTTTGAAGCACTGTGAAGTACATACAGATTAGCACATCACATGATTTTCTCTATTCACCACTATATCAACTATTCTTACAAAAAGCTTATTCCTCTTCCATCTAGCGTAATTATGATACTATGCTTTCTATTTCAGACTGAAGGCTGTTGTGGAATATACCGTTTGATCGAGTTAGCGTTAGATTTCCGGTTCGGCAGCCGAGTTTGATGCTTTTGCTGCCGGCTTTACAAATATCCTATTTCCCGTCATTTAGCGAGAAAAATATGTTCTTTTCGCGTTCGCGCTAAATTTGAAATAGAAATTTACTCGCGCCTGCGCCTAGTTTGAATAAGCATTTGACTCTTATTTCAGAGCGTTTTAATGGGCTTGTTGGGCCTCACAGATCCAGACTACCTGGCCATTTCTGAAATAATAAACCACTAGGATTTTCTTTGTACAATTGTAGTTCATTCACAACTATTTCGATGCAATTATGTGATTTGATGAATACGAATGTACTTTCTCTGCGACTCTAGCTTCTTTTGCAAGTTCCGACAGGAAAATCTGATTTCTCGGAATTATATGTTTTCATTCTTTTAATACGAGTGGGCGGAAATTGTTGAGCGATCCTGCTGCATATATTTGTACGTATATAATGTACGCGTATTCTAACTAATGACCTTAAAGTGGCCTTTTTCATACTCCTGAAAAACCCTCTCTTTATAATAACTGGCTTCTTAGCCAAGAAAATCAACACGTAATTAAGATACTTATTGTTGGAAAACAAAATCGCATAGAGAAAATAAAAACACTTATACGCGACAAAAGCACAAGGAATAGTAAACATTTGCATCCAGCAATTTCAACTTTGGAATGCAACAGAACAAACACATTTGAACATTATATATTACAAAAATCTGATGTGTATCATTCACATGACTTTCTCTATATCCCTGCAACAAATTATTTTTAAAAAGCTTATACTTCTATTAACTTCATGCTAATCAGTAAAACATTAGCATAAATAGCCATATTACTTGCTTCCTTGTGAGTAGAGGTGAAATAAGGCAGTACCATAGGTTAAAGTGATAATCAAAAGCTGGTTGTTATGTCACTGAAGTTCCTTTGTTTGTATGGACAGCAGTTGACAAATTCCTGAATGAGAAAAGTTTTTCATAGCAGAAACTAAAAATAAGGAATGTCACAAAAACGACGAACTCCACGAAAAATGTATATAACATAAATTGTGTGTTTTAACGTGCTCAACATTTTTGCTTTAGTAAGTTTTTGTTCATCTCTTACGGTTTAGCAGTTCTTCAAAATTTAGTAAAATTCTTCCAGAATAAACTACTCTTCAGAGGCTATTCCCAGAAAATTCAAGATATACATTTTATTTGCCAGGTAAATATCTTTGATATACGAAATTTTATTCAAAATCGTAGGGCCATTTTTGAGAAAATCAACATTTTCGAAAAAAGTTCCATGTAAAGGGTAGTTGAGGGTGGGGGGGATTTTTCTCAAAATCTTCGTGTCGCATCCCTGGAAGATACTAAACTTAAATACCAAGTTTGGTATTTTACCTATTTTTCGTTTTTGAGTTATCGTGTTCACGGACACACACATACACACACACACGGACCTTTTTCCGAAAATGCTTTTTTTAGATAAAGGGGACCCTAAAACATATATTTCCGGTGAAATCTCGGTATCGAATTTTTTGGTGGAGTGCAATACATTCTCTATACACTGTACATAGTGAGTATAGAGAAAGTAAAAATGACATGAAATTCACAAAATGTCGATAGATTTTTTGGTCAGGATATAAATATTGCCGTAAGCGGATCCTGCGGTAATAGGATTTTTACGTTCTCTACCCGTGCTATGTACATAGTGTATAGAGAAGGTATTGTAATGAACCCAAAAATTCGATATCGAGATTTCACGGGAAATACATGTTTTGGGTCCCCCTGAATCCAAAAAGATGTATTTCTGGAGAAAGGTCCGTGTGTGTGTGTGTGGACAGCATAACTCAAAAACAAAAAGATCGTCAAACACCAAACTTGATATTTAAGTTTGGTATTTTGCAAGGATGCGACACGAAGATTTTCAGTACCCTGTACATGGAAAATGTTTCGAAAACTTTTGCTTTTCTCAAAAATGGGTAAACAATTTTGATTGAAATGTCGTATATTAAAGATGTTTACCTGACAAACAATATGTATTTTGAATTTCCTGGGAATTGCTTCTGAAGAGTAATTTGTTCTGGATAAATTTTACGGAATTTTCGATAGCTGCTAAACCGTGGACAAAAATTTACCCCACAAGAATGTAGAGCACGTTAAAACACACAATTTATGTCATATATGTTTCTTTTTCATAGAGTTGGTCGTTTTAGATATTCCTTGTTATCGTTTTCAGCTTTAAAAAACTTAATACTTTTCTCATACAGAAATGTGTCAACTCCTAGCCATACAAACAAAGGAACTTCAGTCACATAGCAACCAGCTTTTGACTATCACTTTAACCTATGGTACTTCCTTATTTCTCTTCTACTTACAAGGAAGCAAGTGATAAGATTATTTCTGTAATTTTTTCTCGATTAACATTAAGTAAGTAGAAGCATCTGCTTTTTAACAATAATTTGTTGCAGAGATGTAGAGAAAGCCATGTGAATGGAACACATCAGATTTCTTTTTTCTGTTTAGCTGAGCCTCTGGTTTCTCAGCATAATGATAACGTACTGCTGAGGTTAGTTTTGAAAACCATATAAAAACTTTGGATTTTTGGATTGCGATGTCTTTGGCAGCGTCTGTTACCAGAATCCACGACTCTCAGATCTACGAAGGGAAATTAGTTTATTTCATTAAGAAAGTATTTCAAAACCTCCCGCGAAATCTCCGAACCAACATCACACGCCCTGAGTAAGAAGGTAAATTAGTTATCGTCAACATAATAAAATCTCATCATTATGCCTTTTTAACTTAATATAAATTCAACTTATTTATCACATAGAGTTACCTCTCTCGTAGCGTCTAATTTCAAGCAGTGCATTTCCTTTCACCACACCTTGCCATGTCTCCTACTTTTTGACTAAATGTAGGTAATTGTAACCCCGATACTTCTGGCTCCGCCTATTCCTTACACTATCACATTTCTACGTTACAAATAGATATGAGCAAACATTTTACAGTGTAATATAGCATTTTTACCTTACCTAGCTGTGATAAGCTTTTGTCATAAAAGATGTAACCACCTTATACATTTGCTTAAAAATAGAAATGCAGTTTTATTTATGGACGCTCTTTAACTGCTGTGGTTCTCAGCGTCACATTCTATATTGGGCGTGAAAGACCGCTTCATTTGCTCAGAGGTCTCATTATCAGGATCGATTTCCTTTAATACCGTAAATCTACGACACGGAACCAGCTTTACTGCCCTTCCGAAGGAAACCATGCTAAGGAGTTTATACCCGAAAAGCTCCATGGTCCTCCACCGGGGTTGAACCAGTGACCTTGCGTATATGAAGTTAGCATGGTAACCATTACACCACGGAGGGCAACTGCAACTTCAGATTGTAGAGGTTCAGATCCTAACAGTCAGAAATTTCGGACTCATTAACAGTTAACCCATTTTTACTTTCTCTACACGTACTATATACATAGTGCACAAGAAAGTATTGTATTGCACCCAAAAATTCGATACCGGAATTTCACCGGAAATACATATTTTGAGTCCCCCTGAATTCAAAAAAAATATTTTTGGGAAACGGACCGCACGCACGCACGCGTGTGTGTGTATGTGTGTTTGTGTGTGACTGTGGACAGCATACCTCAAAAACTAAAAGACCGTTAAATGCCAAACTTGCTATTTAAGTTTGGTATCTTCGAAGGATGCGACACAAAGATTTTCAAGAAAATCCCCCTACCCCCAACTACCCTTTACATGGAAAAATTTTTGGAAAATTTTGATTTTCTCAAAAATGGCTCTAACGATTTTGATTAAAATGTATATTAAATATATTTACCTAACAATTAAAATGTATGTCTTGACTTTTCTGGGAATAGCCTTTGAAGACATCTTTTGTTGTGGATGAATTTTACGGAATTTTTTATGACTGGCAAACCGTAAGAGATAGACAAAAACTTATTGCACAAAAACTGCAGATCACGATAAAACAGACAATTTATGTCATATACATTTTTTCGTGCAGTTGGTCCTTTTTGAGATATTCCTTGTTATTGGTTTCAGGTTTAAAAAACTTATTTCTCATACAGGAATTTGACAACTCCTGTCCATACAAGCAAAGGAACTTCAGTCACATAGCAACCAGCTTTTAGTGTCACTTTAACGTATGGTGCTCCCTTATTTCCCTTCTACTTAATAAGAAAGCAAGTAATGAGACTATTTCTACTATTTTTTTTTTTCAATTCGCTTGAAGTAAACAAAAGTATAGGCTTTTTAACAATAATTTGTTGAAGAGATGTAAGAAAGTCATGTGAATGGAACACATCAGAGTTTTCCTAAAAGGTTTCAACAGATAACAATAAAAGATGCCAAAACTGTAATTTTAAACTCTGAAGATACGGTTTAAAAACTCCAGATTTTCCACTGACAGAGAATATTTCCCTCCGCGACAGTTCAAAAACCTCCGAAATTTACAAATTTTGGCAAGCTGTTGGTCCATCACTGGATCCCCAGCACTGTTTGTTTCAGTTCTGGCGACACCTGAGCCGCGTGCGTCAAAGGCGGAAGGACCAGCACTGAAACCGCACGGGTTGCAGTCTGGCGTGAAGTTGGTGTTGTTGCGCGTGGGTTATAACCTGAGCTTATCCTTGTTTTCCGCAATATCTGATACCTTCACAGAATACTTACCTTCAAATTGCACTAATTACGCGTTGCACATGGAAAGATGAGACTTCAATGAACGTATATACCATTACTGCCATTGCAACGATATTCATGGCCAGTGTTTACACCAGGTGGCCCATGTGACTTATGCACAAAAGGATTTGCAGTATTACCGTGCTGCTGAAAAGGTTAACAAGGTCTGCATCAAAGGCTGCAATATGATTCCAGGTTTTCAGTGACGCAGAAAGCAACGTTGTCACTTTTTCTCCAAGTAAACTCGTGTTACACGCATGCATAGACAATTTTACTTTCTCTACACGTACTGTGTACATAGCAGATAGAGAAGGTATCGTATTCCACCCAAATATTCGATGTCAAGATTTCACCATAAATACATATTTTAGGTCCCTCTGAATCCAAAAGAAAAGCATTTTTATGAAAAGATCCTTGTGTGTCTGTGTCCGTGTGTCTATGAACATGATAACTCAAAACCCCAAAAGTCGGTAAAATACCAAGCTTGGTATATAAGTTTAGTATCTTCCAAAGATGCGATATGAAGATTTTTAAGAAAATCCCTCCCTCAAAAAATACCCTTTACGTGGAATAATGTTCGAAAATTTTGATTTTCTCAAAAATGGCTCTAACGATTTTGATTAAAATGTCGTAAATTTAACATATTTTTATGACAAACAAAATGTACATCTTGAATTTTCTGGGGATAATCTCTGAGAACCTATTCATTCTGGGTGACCTTTATGTAACTGGCAAACCTAAGAAATGTACAAACTTCCGAATTATTGGTTTCAATTTTAGCCACTTAAACTTTTCTCAAAGGGGAAGACATCTTTACTCTTGTTTCTTGTTTGTTTATTCCTGGTAAGCAAAGAGATTAGACTTTCAGTTATTTCACATAGCGAGTCCCTTTTAAATGACGAGACTATTGCTTTAGCCTGTGCATTTTCTTATTTCCCTTCTACTTATATGGAGCTAGCAATAAGAATATCTCTGGAGGTTTATTTTTGATTAGCATGATGTAGATAACAGATTAATGTTTTGAATCAAAGGTTTGTTCACCGAACAGCTAGAGGACATCATGTGAATGGAACACGGTAGATTTTTTCCCTTCTACTTACAAGGAACAAAGTAATACAGACAATTTTGCTAATATTTATCTTGATTAGCACGAAATAAATAGAAGAATAAGCTTTTTAACAATAGTTTGTTACAAAGATGTAGAGAAAGTCGCGTGAATGGAACACATCAGACGTTTACTTTCTCTACACGTTCTATGTACATAGTGTATAGAGAAGGTATTGCACTCCACTCAAAAATTCGGTACCGAGGTTTCACCGGAAATATATGTTTTAGGGTCTCTTGTAACCAAAAAGAAAAAACATTTTCAGAAAAAGGTCCGTGTGCCCCTGTGTCTCTGAACACGATAAATCAAAAACGAAAAGTCGGTAAAATACTTGTTATTTAAGTTCAGTATCTTCCAGAGATGCCACATGAAGATTTTGAGGAAAATCCCCCCACCCCAAACTACCCTTTCCATGCAACCTTTTTCGACATTTTTGACTCTCTTAAAAATGGCTCTAACGATTTTGATTAAAGTATAAAGTAATAAGAGAAATAGAAACGAAAATAAATCCTTTATTAATATTTTTCTTCTCAATTAACAGTTTAAATTCTTCTAAACCAGTTTTCATAATCCTGCCAAAGGCACTACCAAAAAAGTAGTTCAAATGGCCATGAGTGTTAGATGATAGGTAATGGGCTGGCGACCCATTCAAAGCCAAATGTTGCAAGTTCAAATCCCAGTGATTGTGGTAAAGGACGGGGAGAGCCCAAGTAAAATAATCGGTGTGATGCTTGGAAGTTAATGGGGTTACATTTGGCTGTAGTTATGTCGGTTTTGTCTTTTATTTATTTAAAAAAAATCACTGCAGTTACAGGTCAAAAATTGAATATTTTTACAATATAAAACTGTCTTGATTACTTGTCGTTTATGGTTGAAGGTTAATATAACATGAAATTACTCCTATAGTACAACCCTATTTGTATAGTTGCGCTTAAAGCAAGCGGAACTTATAGGTGCCGACGAGCAACAAAGAGTTAAGGTGCCCACAAAAGATAAAAATCCATAGGCATGTGGAAGCCATGGAACTGGTCCCCCTCTACCTATCCGTTTTTCGTGCTAGATATTAGCCAGTGCATCTCGGACAATGAGACTAAAATGTTCTAGAGCATCATCATACACCACATGTTTCTTCTTGTTTGCAGAAGCACATTTTCTAATAAGTCTGGGAGAGTGTTCTGAATGTAGACAGCACTTGTAAGGTGTGCTCGGGAATGTATTACACATGTGATAAATGTTAACAAGTAGCCATGGCAACACAAGGCCAACTCTGCAGGGTAAAATGGGTCAAAACCTTGTATGAATGAGCGCATAAATAAAGAAGTTATTAGGTTAGACCCGGAAAGCCGTTGAATAATAAATAATGAAATAAAAAAATGTAATAATGCGAAAAAGAAACGTAGTAAATATGGCGGACGATGTTTTTTTTTTTAAATACAGTTCCGGAGTCTGATCGGGACTCCGACACTGCATACCCTACTTTTTATTTACCTAATTTGTTTACTGTGATTACTGAATTTCTGTTTTACTTTTTACACACACATACACAAACATATAACACCCATGCCCAAGGCGGGACTCGAACCCACGATCCCCTCCGCTGCGAAACACCAAAGCGAGACGCTTTGGCGAGCGCGGCCATGGGGACCGGCTTCTTCGGGCGTAAAAATCCTTAGCATGGCTTCCATCGGAATGGAAGTAAAGCCGTTGGTCCCGTGTCATAGATGTGCGTCACGTAAAAGAACGTCAATCATGATAGAAGAGACCTCTGAGCAAAATTAAGCGGTCTTTCAGGCCCATGGGACGCTGAAAACCACAGCAGTTAAAGAGCGTCTATAAATAGAACTCGATTTTCATTTTCGAAGATTAAATATTACGCCTCTAAAAGGAATGCACCTTATGTCCGTCGTCTTGCGTAAATAAATCATTACGCGTTATTTCCTCAAGGTCTTTCTGCTTTGTTGTGACAGATAAGCAGTTTGTCGCTACTCACATTATTTATAAGCCTCATACTGAACTAAAAGCTTTGCGCAATAAAAACCTGCATTTGTTCTGTATGCCTATAAAAATCTGATGTATTCCATTCACATAGTCTTTCTTCTCTATCTGTTCTGCAAACAAAGTATTCTTACAAACGAGTGATTTATGATGCAAGAGCGTAAAGTTATGGTTTCTGATCCGAGCGGGAATAATGTGAAACGAGACGCAGTCGAGAATCAAAAAGAAACCTTACGTAACGTACAGTTCTACGAGAATTGTCTGATATTAAAAGAAAAGCAAGGAAATATGAAATAAATTTGAGGTTAAGTTTGAGCCATTCACCAAGCGTTTTAGTTCGTTAGGATAGGGTGCGTACATTCAATGGATGTTTCACTTTGTGGTTGCTGGGCCTGACAAACCCATATATTTTTTTTTTATTGTTTCATTTATATAGCCCCCTTTAATATCTAAGGTCATATCGGGGGCTTTGCATTAGAAACAACTCGTCTCTAGGTTCTTTTTACATTGGGTTTAAATCCTTCTTCTTTTTTTTAATTTCCTCAAACTTACAATCACATTCCCTCCCACATACTTCCAGACTCTGTGGGGGATAGGTAATGACTCTGGTTAAACAAAACTTCCCCGCCCCAGCCGGAAATCGAACCCGGGACCTTCGAGTGAGAAGTCAGCTCGCTGACCACTCGGCCATGGAGAAAGTCCTAATCATGTTGTTATTATTATTATTATTATTATTATTATTATTATTATTGTTGAGAAAATTGCAGATTTTAAGAATTATGATATCCTTAGAACAGCGAAAGAATCTTTGTCACTTTTGACGTTGAACATAACATTATATCGTGCAAGACTAATTTCAACTGTTTGTTGATCAGTGATGTACACATGCCAATTTCGTGAATTATTTTGGCGAACGTACTGATGAAACAAAATTACTCTACTCTTGCATTTTATGCTTGCTGCCCTTTTTTTGCGCATGGATTCCGTAAAAATCAAGCTTGCGATCTGAAATGAGCTCATAGAAACAAACACTTTTTTATTTACATAATGCTAATCGAGATAGACGTTGCCAGAAATTGTCTTATTACCTAGTAACTTATAAGTAGAAGGGAAATACGTGAATGCACTAGGTTATAGCGTATTCAAATCCTTAAGAAAAATGTCGCTATGTGATTGTCATTGAAATTCAGTTCTCTTTCCATGGTCAGGAGTAATACAACAGAGATATGAAACGGATGAGAATCTCCCATTTCAGAAAAGTTGAAGTGTTTTAAAATTTGAACAAGTAACAGGGAATATATCTGAAATGTTTAGCTTCACAAAAGCTATATATGAGATAAATTCTGAGCTTCAACGAGCTCTACATTTTTTGTGTACTAAGTTTTATCTATCTCTTACGGTTTAACAATTATGCAAAAGTCATTCAAAAGAAAGCAGAATTCAGGGTCTATTCCCAAGAAATTCAGGATATACCTGTATTTTATTTGCCAAAATCGTACAAAATCGTGCATTTAAAAAATGTTCCACATAAAGAGAAGTTTGGGGTGAGAGATTTTCTTGAAAATCTCCGTGCCGGTTACTTCAAAGACTCGACGACATTAAACTTAAATACCAAAATTGGTATTTTACCGACTCTTCGATTTAGAGCTCTCGTGTTCACAGACACACGGACACATACAAACACACAGAGACCTTTTTCCAAAAGAAACCTTTTTCTTGGAATGCAAGAGACCCTAAAACGTTATTTTCGGTGAAATGTAGGTTTCGATTTTTGGGTGTAATTTAATACCTTCTCTACTTACTATGTACATTGTATACACGTGCTAGAGAAAGTAAAAATTAAACTAAGTTATTTATAGACGCTCTAACTGCTGTGGTTCTCAGCGTTGGGCGTGAAAGACCGCTTAATTTTGCTCAGAGGCCTCTATTCAGGCTTGAGGTTCTTTTACGTGCCACAAATCTATGACATGGGACCACCGGCTATTCTTCCCTTCCGAAGGAAGCCATGAAAAAGATTTTTAAGTCCAAAAAAATGCATCGCCCACCGACGAATTTAAACTCGCACGCTTGAGAATCACAGGCTAGCACGTTACCCCCTGACCACACAAAACAACTTGGTAATTAAGTCCAGCATCTTCCAAGAATGTGATATACAGATTTTCAAGAAAAAAACCCCACCACAAATTTACTTTTTACATAAAAAAGTGTTCGATTTTTTTCTGTCAAATATGGCTCGAAGGAATTTGAATAAAATATCTTATATGAAAGGTATTTACATGACTATTTTGTTCATGACACGTGATCGTAGGAAGTGGCCAATCCAGTACATTGGCGCGTGAAATTCCAACCAATCAGAACTCATTACTCTGCATTTTAATCGTTTTTACTTTCTTTACACGTTCTATCTACATAGTGTATAGAATTGTATTGCACCCAAAATTCGATACCGATATTTTACCGAAAATATATCTTTTGAGGCCCCCTGAATCCAAAAAAAGGTTTAGAAAAATGTGTGTGTTTGTGTGTGTGTGTGTGTGTGTCTATGGGCAGCATAGCTCAAAAATGAAAAGTAATTTAAATATCTCTTCCGAGGATGCGTCAGGAAGATTTTCAAGAAAGTTCCCCTTCCCTCAACTACCCTTCACATTGAACATTTTTCAAAAACTTTGATTTTCCCAAAAAATGGCTCTAACGATTTTGATTAAAATATCGTATATTAAAGGCATTTACATGAAAAAAGATCTGATGTGTTCCATTCACATGACTTTCTTTACTTCTCTGCAACAGATTATTGTTAAAAAGCTTATGCTATTTACTTCATGCTAATGGAGAAAAAATTAGCAGAAATAGTCTTATTACTTGCTTCCTTGTAAGTAGAAGCGAAATAAGGGAGTACAATAGGATAAAGTGAAAGTCAAAAGTTGGTTGCTATGTGACTGAAGTTCCTTTGTTTGTATGGACAGGAGTTGACAAATTGCTGTATAAAAATAGTATGTTTTTTAAAGCTGACACCAAAAACAAGGAATATCCTAAAAATGATCAAACCCACGAAAAATGTAGATAACATTAAGTGTGTGTTTTAATGTGCTCTACATTTTTGTGTGGTAAGTTTCTCTCCATCTCTTACAGTTTAGTGGTTATGCAAAATTTCGTAAAATTCATCCAAAATAAAGTAGTCTTCAAAGGCTATTCCCAGAAAATTCAAGATATATATATTTTATTTGTCAGGTAAATATCTTTAATATACGATATTTAAATCAAAATCGTTAGAGCCATTTTTAAGAAAATCAAACATTTCGAAAAAACTTCCATCTAAAGGGTAGTAAGGGATGGGGGGGGGATTTTCTTGAAAATCTTCGTGTCGCATCCTTGGAAGATTCCAAACTTATATAGCAAGTTTGGTATTTAACGGTCTTTTCGTTTTTGAGCTATTCTGCCCACAGACACACACAGACATACAGACAGACAGATACACGGACATGTTTCTAAAAATGCTTTTTTTGGATTCAGGGGAATCTAAAACATGTATTTCTGCTAAAATCTCGGTATCGAATTTTTGAGTGCATTACAATACCTTTTCTATACACTATATTCATAGAACTTATAGAGAAAGTAATAAAATGTATATTTTGAATTTTCTGGGAATAGCCTCTGAAAACGTGTTTATTCTGGATGAATTTTACGGATTTTCGCATAACTGGTAAACCATGAGAGATAAACAAAAACTTACTTAACAAAAAACATATATCTCGTTAAAATACATAATTTATGTTATATACATTTCTTTAGTGGAGTTGACCGTATGTGAGATATTGAATAACAGTTTAAAAAAACATATTTTCCTTATACGGAAACTTTTCAACTTTTCTTTGGCCACGCAAAGAAGCGTATTTCAATTCCATAGAACATTTGATTGTCCGTTTAGCCTAGAGTATTCCCTACTTCTCTTATACTTATAAGCAACTAAGTAATAGAGATAATCATGAAGTAGATAGAAGAATAAGCTTATTAACAATAATGTGTAACGGAGAGGTAGAGAATGTCATGTGAATTGAACACATCAGATATTGTTATTATCCCATGTGAAATAGTTTTTCTAAATTTATCACACTCACGTGTATTTGTTTGCTCTCTGAATATCAGTGTGCAGTGATATTTTCATATATAATAGCGGAAGTTCCAATAGACATATTAATTGCAATCATATTTTACTAAGTCAAAAATAATAGAACGTAGCAATACAAAGAGATCTGAAATTGATGTTATTGAGGCATGGGACAGGGGACGTACCTTTGGTGCTGCGCAGACTTTTTGCGCCTTCCTCTCTCCGGCATCAAAGATGGTGAAGACGATTCTCGGCTATTTGCGTACTCAGCAGCGAGCAATTGAGACCTATTTGTTTAGCTCAAGGTGATCTCAAAGGAGTGTTACGGCTCAAAATAAACGTCGGCACTTTCATTTAATCAAAGGTTTATTTCCCTTCACAAGCGCTCTCGAGATACTTCCTGGTGCGATGCTATCTCCATAATTTCTCTCGAACTAGAGTGTAATGCGCACAAAGTAAACTTGAACTTACGCGGCGATAATTGCAGTTCTTACGAGCAGAATTATTATGGACACTTTAACTTTCTACGCAATTCCGAGCGGTGTTAACCCACGACAGTGGTTGAATCACAATCATAAAATTTAGACTTGGTAGATTCTTAACTTTTTAGCCCGGATTTCTTATTACAAGCGTCGCAGGTTTCGCGTGACATTACATTCCAACTCCTGAATCACAATAATAAACTTTGCGGACACTTTACTATTTGGCGCAGATTCTTGTTCTGGAAGTCGCATGTTCCGCGTGAAGTTACATTTCGCACTGCATGAAAATTAGGGCGAATACTCAACATTTATAGTAAATTCTACCCACGCGCAAAACTCTCAACTTGCAATTTCATTGGCCCATTTTGGGGGTGCGCTTCTGACGTGACGTAATTATATGTCACATCCACTTTCTCTCTCCGAGAGATGAATACACAAAAGCATCTTTACCCTTTTGCAATACACAAAAGTAACTGTCGTAAACAAATGAAATCGTGGCTTGAGAACTCTCGGGTTAAATTTAGAACAGTCTCTCTGAACTTTCAATATGCATTATGACAATAAATACATGATACTATGCTTAGCAATTAACTTAAACAATCTAATTACTTAAAATATAGACTAATGCGCTCATTCAGCAGGCGTCAATCCATCTCAATATGGACATCAAGTTGCAGTGATTTCGGTGCAAATATACATAAGACAAATGGAATATTACTCTTCGTGTCCATATATGCTAATCATTTTTACTTTATTCACAAAATAGTCTTATTAAGTACAACTCGAGCTACAACTTTGCTATAGATAAATTCGCTCGAAACATGTTGCTTGCGAATTTAGCGATAAAAGTTGGAGCTCTCGTTATATTACTTACAATAAGTGGCCTGTATATCCTGAATTTTCTTGTAATAGCCTTTGAAGACCTCTTTATTCTGGATACTTTTGCATAACTGGTAACCGCAAAATCTTACGACACAACAAATGTTGATCTCGTTAAAACACACAATTTATATCATATCTTTTTTTGTGTGCAGTTAACCATTTCCAAAATAGTTCTTGCTATCGGTTTAAATTTTAAAATACTTAAACTATTATCAAACGGCTTTTTGTCATTCCTTTTTCTTCCCCCCCCCTTTTTTTTTACTTTCTCTACACTCTCTATGTAACATAGTGTACAGAAAACGTATTGTAATGCACCCAAAAATTCGATACCGAGATTTCACCGGAAATACTCGTTTTAGGGTGCCCTGTATACAAAAAAGACACTTTCAGAAAAAGGTCCGTGTGTCTGTGAACACGATAATTCATGTCATATACATTTTTTCGTGCAGTTAGTGTTTTCAAGATATTCCTTGTTATTGGTTTCAGTTTTAAAATGCTTAAACGTTTCTCACACCCTAACTTGTCAACTCCTGGCCACGCAAAGAAAAGGATTTCAATCCCAAAGCAACCACATTTTAAAACATTTGACTGTCGGTTTAGTCTAGTGTGTTCCCTTATTTCCCTTTTACTTATAATAGAACTAAGTAGTGGGACCGTTTCTGCTAATGCTTTAACATTAAATAGATAGAAGAATAAGCTTAGTATCAATAATTTGTTACAGAGATGTAGAGAAAGTCATGTGAATGGAGCACATCAAATTTTTTGTCATCCTTTTCTTTATTTCAGGAGTCGTTGAACGTGGTCTTGTATTTCTTATCTCTATTTTTCTTTTTCATACTTCTGAGAATGTTCTTAATTGAGGTTGCTATTCCTTGTATTCATTTGCGCCACCGCCCGAGCGGTGAAGATGCTTTCTGAGCTCAAGAACGTGCTGGGCTCGGGGAAGGCAAGTAATAGTTGAAGAGAGGAAAAGCGTTAGAGTGGACTTCATCTGCTTTAGTTCCATGTTAAACAGATTTTGGCTTCGTGGTCAGCCTTTGGGAGGTGAGTTGCAACCCAAAGCATATTATTAAATTGAAGGTGCGTGTGTGTGTGTGTGTGTATGTTTGTGTATATGTATATATACATATTATATAGGTAACTATGCAGAAAACGGGACGCTCGAGAAATCAAATGAAATTAAGTGTGATCGATGAATCTTGTATTTGTGATGCGATTTCAAAGCTTTTATTTTGCGATAAATATCCGACATATACGCCCAATACCAACCGTTCCAGCATGCGTACGAATTCGTCTATAATAAAAAAAATCTAATGTGTTCCATTTATATGACTTTCTCTGCATCTCTCCAACAAATTGTATTTAAAAAGCTATGCTTCTATTTACTTTGTGATAATCGAGAAAAAAATTAGCAGAAATAGTCTTATTACTTGCTTCCTTGTAAGTAGAAGCGAAATAAGGGAGTACCATAGGTTAAAGTGACAGTCAAAAGCTGGTTGCTATGTGACTGAAGTTCCTTTGTTTGTATGAACAGGAATTGACAAATTCCTGTATGAGAAAAGTATAAACTTTTCAAAGCTGAAACCAAAAACAAGAAATATCTCAAAAACGATCAAATCCACGGAAAAACATGCCCATGACATAAATTGTGTGTTTTAACGTGCTCTACAGTTTTTGTGTGATAAGTGTTTGTCCATCTCTTACGGTTTAGCAGTTATGCAAAATTTCGTAACATTCGTCCAAAATAAAGTAGTGTTCAAAGGCTATTCCCAGAAAATACGATATTTTAATTCAAAATCGTTAGAAACATTTTTGAAAAAATCAAAATTTTCGAAAAAAGTTCCATAGTTGGGGGTGGGGCGATATTCTTGAAAATCTTCGTGTCACATACTTGGAAGACACCAAACTTAAATGCCAAGTTTGGTGTTCACGGTCACAGCTATGCTGTCCAGAAACACAGACACATACACGCACACATGGACCTTTTTCTAAATTTTTTTTGTATTCATGGGGACCCAAAACATGTATTTCCGGTGAAATCTCGGTATAGAATTTTGGATGGAATGCAGTACCTTCTTTATACACTATGTACCTAGTAAGTGCAGATAAAGTAAAAACCAAGCTTGACCGCCAAATAAAACTTTAGAAATAGTCATCACAGATACAAGATTCATCGATCGCACTTAGTTTCATTCGATTTCTCGAGCGGTTCGTTTTCTGCATAATTACCCTTGTTCTATTTAAGAGGTGAAATATTATAACACACACCACATCACAAAGAATTAAATGGGACAGATTTTCTTAGAGCGGACGTCTGTTAGCCTGATTTCTGCTCCTACTTGTAAACGAGAATAAGAGTAATGTTGCTCCCACCCGAATTAAATCCTTTGCTGACGTTATATTCAATTTTGAATTATTTGTTCCAAGGCTTTAGATGCTAGTAATATTTAACATAGTGAATTCATAAAGCCAATAATCTGAGTGCCATTTGTGATCGATTTTGGATGGCCGTAATCGAGAGTATCGAAATGAATCTGGAACGAACTGAATAGTTATTACATAATTTAGTTTCATCATTTTTGCTTGCTAAGTTGCGCTTCATTTTCTTTTTATCTGAAAGTAAAACTTCGTTAGCTGGTCTGTGGTGTATGGAAGTATGTACAGTTCAATTTCATTATATTTTGGCAATTAAGTTATGGCAATTTTAAAATAGTTTTCTTAATTTAATGCAGCCACTGACTTTAATGATTCTTCAAAATTGTTGGTGCATGGAGTTAACAGTTTACTTCCAGCCTTAAGTTTTGCTTCATTGCAGTTTGGCATTACATAGAACGCTACTTAGTGTGCCATGTGAGGAAATTATAAACAAAGATTTTACGCCATTTTCATACAACCACAAATTTTATATTTCTTTGATATGGTGGCAGTGTGGCTTTAACAGTTAGGTTTTCATTTTCATTTTTTCTTTTTATTTTCTCTACACGTACGAGGTAAAACGTGTATAGAGAAGGTATTGTATTGCACCCAAAAATTCGATACCGAGGTTTCACCGGAAATGCATGTTTTGAGACCTCCTGAATCCAGAAATAGCATTTTTAGAAAAATATCCGTGTGTGGGTGAGTGAGAGAGAGTATGTGTGTGTGTGTGTGTGTGTGTGTGTGTGTGTGTGTCTGTGGGCAGCATAGCTCAAAAACGAAAAGTGCGTTAAATACCAAACTTGGCATTTAAGTTTGGTATCTTCCAAGGATGGGGTACGAAGATTTTCAGAAAATCCCCCACCCCCAATTACGCTATACATGGACAAAGTTTAAAAAACTTTGATTTTCTCAAAAATGGCTCTAACAATTTTGATTAAAATATCGTATATTAAATATATTTACATGATATATGAAATGCATGTCTTAAATTTTCTGAGAATAACCTCCGAAGACTACTTCATTCTGGATGAATTTCACGGAATTTTGCATAACTGCTAAACTGTAAGAGATGGACAAAAACTTACCACACAAAAAATGTAGAGTGCAATCAGCTTTTGACTATCACTTTAAACTGTGGCACTTCCTTATTTATACTTACAAGGAAGCAAGTAATAAGACTATTTATGCTAATTTTTCCTCGATTAGAATGAAATAAATGGAATCATAAGCTTTTTAAGAATAATTTGTTGCAGAGATATAAAGGAAGTCATTTGAATGGAACACATCAGAACTTTTTCTAATATTTCCGCAAATTGTAATGCATTACATTATTTTCTTGTCATACCAACCGTCCTATCACCTCCAATACGTGTGTATATCACACCAATAAATCTGGACACTTGTACAGTATGATCATTACAAAACTTGGCCGCCAGGAAACGGCCCGTGTGATCTTCACTGCCATTCGCTGAGCCCTCTTACTTCCGTTCTGTCGTGAAATGTGCGTCAGTCTTATTTCTGCTCTAGTCCAGTTAACACGTGAATAACATTAAGTATGTTTAGAAGTATTTAGTTTTGCTTTAAGTGCTTTCAAAATGCAGCGTATGCAACAGACTGACATTTCGAAGGTTTCAGCATGGAAAGCAGCAAAACTTTTAAAACTCAAACCATATAATGTTACTGTTGTTCAGGAACTGCTACCACTGATCACCAAAGTCGGGTAAATTTGTGTAGTTCAGTGACAAAGCATGGTCATGTGTCATCACAAACCAATATTATGCTACAGACAAACCCAATTTCGTTCATGGAATTCCCTTGCAAGATCAAGAATTTGGGGTATGTTGCGCAATAAATGGATACAGAATAATAGGGTTATTTTTTATGAGTGCACCATAAATGCCAAAACCTACAGAAATGGTATACTGGTACCATGTTTCGAACACCAGACAGACACTGAATGTCGGTCTGAATACGTCCAGTAGGATTCTGCGCATATAGGTGATGAATCATTATAGTTTATTGGGAAAAT
The DNA here is from genome assembly GCA_030762935.1 of Hymenopus coronatus. Lineage (NCBI taxonomy): Eukaryota > Metazoa > Arthropoda > Insecta > Mantodea > Hymenopodidae > Hymenopus > Hymenopus coronatus. Next base: position 69,157,918 of record CM060884.1, read on the forward strand.
TGTTTAGGATGGAATCATTAGTGAGAGTTTATGGCCCGCTTGGTCCCCTGATCTTACAGCATGCAATTTTTATGTATGGGGTAACTTGAAAAATAAAATATATAAAACTAATCCCTACACATCATAGAATTATAACAAAATATCAGGACAGAAATTACGCAATTTCGGAAGCTGAGCTAATGCATGTGTTTCAGAAGATGCAGTAGACGTATTGATGCAGATGGTCGACATTTTCAACATCTCCTGATAGATTGTACTCTCTTACTACGAGGGCTGTTTTTCTCAACCTCCGATAGGCTATAAATAAAAGACAAGTTCATAGAAAACAATTATCTTATTACTAAAAGTTTTGGACACTTATGGTTACTTTTCAACATAATCACCGAAAAGATTGAGACATTTATCGTACCTGTGCACAAGCCTTGCAATACCCGCTTCAAAAAATGTTGCCGCCAACGATTTCAAATGAGCAATGACGTTGTTTTGAAGATCTTTGTACTTTATGACGTTTGCGAGAGTCATTCAAAACAAACGATGAGGAATGCTAACTTCAGGAATTGTGTTGATCCATGACAACACTCGCCCACACACTGTTGGCACAATCCATCGGCTCCTTGAACAATTTCAAGGTGACATTTTCGATCATCCGCCGTACAGTCCTGACCTGGCACCCAGCGACTTTCACCTTTTCCCTTAACTGAAGACGTGGCTAGGAGGGCAGAACTTTCAAACCAACGATTTTGATTATTTTTTTTCCTATGGGAACCCTTAACTTGCTACACCTTTCTCTTGCAAAAGGTCACGTATTCTTCCGTTCTAGTAAACAAAAATAGTTATTCGATATTATAGCAAATGCGTTGTGAGAAAACTTCAGCTACTTTTACCAATAAATTCACACGAAGGACGTGTTTTGCAATCCATCGTTTGCAGAATCAGTTTTTATGATTGCAAAACTTCACCTTCATGTAAATGTATTTGCAAAGATAAACGAGCTCTTCTTGTTATATTAATATGTATGTTGCCTTACTGTCACTTGTTAATTAAGTTTAGTATCTTCCAAGGATACGACACGGAAGATTTTCAAGTAAATTCCCACACACATAACTATCCTTCACATGGAAAAGTTTTCGAAACTCTTGAATTTATAAAATATGTCTAACAATATTGATTAAAATATCGTATATTAAAGACATTTGGGTCGTCTGCTTAGCGTAGTTCACAATTCAATTCGTAAGTTTGAAATTGAAGATTCTTTATTGGATGCAGCTCCAGAGCATTATGTATTACAGGGTAGGCTGATAAGTCCCGAGTCTCACACAGATATGACGCCACCAGGCCAGTTAGACGGTAGCTTGTATCCATAGTTACAGGTCAATAGTCTGTTTAGTTTTCGAATGAAAGCATTTTAAAAAAGACAGTTTTAGAGTTTTCATGAAAATGGAGGACATGGAAAAACGAGCAGTGATTAAATACTTCCATTTGAAAGGCTTAACGCCTAAAGAAACCAAGGAGGAAATGGACAGTACATTGAAAAACTCTGCCCCTTCATATTGAATGATTAAAAGGTGGGTTGCAGAGTTTAAAATGGGATGTACGAGCACTAGTGATGGGCCTCGCTCTGGACGCCCTGTAGAAGTGACAACTCCAGAGATCATTGCAGGAATGCATCGTTTAGTACTGGAATCCCGCAGATTAAAGTTGTTTGAGATAGCAGAGGATGCAAACATATCAAAAGAACGTGCTCGTAATATTTTAAGTAATGTTTTGGGCTTTCACAAGGTCTGTGCAAGATGGGTGCCGCGTTTGTTGACACCTGACCAAAAGTTGCAAAGAAAAACTGTTTCTGTTAAGAATGTGGAGCTCTCCTGTAAAAATCCCAGTAATTTTTTGAGACGGCTTATTACCATGGATGAACCTTGGATACATTACTACACTCCAGAAAGTAAACCTTATTCAAAACAGTGGATTGCGCCAGGTGAACCAAAAAGGCATAATCTATTTAGTCAGGTAACAAGATTATGGCGAGTGTTTTCTGGGCTGCACAGGGAATTATTTTTATTTATTACTTGGAAAAGGGTAAAAGTATCACTGGTGACTACTACGCAAGCTTACTGCAACGTTTGAGCGATGAGGTGAAAAGAAAACGATCTCATTTGGCAAAAAATTCTTGTTTCATCACGACAATGCTCCGGCCCATCGCTCAGTCATTGCAATGGGAAAAAGATGCGAATTAAAGTTAGAATTGCTTGAACGTCCACCCTAATTCGCCAAATCTAGCACCCAGTGACTACCACCAGTTTCCCAAACCTCAAAAATGTTCTTGGAGGACGAAGATTTCAGAACAACGAGGAGGTCGTTGAAGCTGTAAACAGCTATTTTGAGGACCTTGATAAATCGCACTATAGAGATGGTTTAATTAAATTAGAACACCGATATGACAAATGTATTACCCTTTCTGGAGAGTGTGTTGAGAAATAAGGATTTTTTTTAAATACTGTCTTCATTGAGAGGCCCGGGACTTAACACCTGACACTAGTACCTTATAGCAAAATCGAAATAAGTTTTATTTATGGACGCTCTTTATTGTGGTTCTCAACGACCCATTCTATACTGGACGTGGAAGACCATTTAATTTTGCTCAGAGGCCTCTGTATTAGGATTGAGATTCTTTTATGTGTCGTAAATCTACGACACGGAACCAACTGCTTACCCGATAAAATCCATCGTCTTCCGCCGGTTTTGAACCCACGACACCACGGAGAGCGATTTATTGTAGGGCGTACCTTGATAAAGTTTTCAGCGGAAGATAGTTTCACGTCGTGCTGCTATTGAATTCCCACCAACCCAGAGAATTAATTTCTTGCTCTGGGGAATAGTAAAAACGAAGTCTGTTGAAGGAAACCAGAAAGTCTTGAAGATCTGGCTGGTACATTGATGACGCCTTCCACATCCGGATACAACCTTCCGCTGTGTGTCAGAGTGCTCCAGGTGTGTTGATGAAGAAGGGAGACAGTTTGGAACATAACCAGAAGTTGTGGTAGGCCTGTAAATTATCAAAATTAACATATACTGATCACATAAGTTACAAAATTACATAAGTTAGATAGCGTGTGGTTACTTTTGCGCCACCCTGTATAAACCTACAAATGAATTATCAGAGGGTTATTTTTACTTTCTCTAGCACATATATACAAATAAATAAATAAAAAGCTGCTAAATCACGCTTCGGTAACTAATCTCTTATACCTTGACATTCATTCCAAATTCTTTTATTTATTGTATTAACAAAATACAACCATTATTCCGGTATTTTACAGGTACTTTTGAACATGAATGAATGAATGAATGAATAAGTGTATTTATTAACATAGCAATATCATACATAGAATTTGAACAGTCGCACGGGTCTACAGACCGTACGTGCTTTTGTAATACACATTACAAGCAATATTAAAACAACAACCACAACAAAGAATTAGAAGAGTAAACACGAAAATAAAAAGACAAAGGAAATACACAGTCAAAAGTAATATTAAACAACAATAAAAATTAAGAGTGAATCCGAAAATAAACATACAAAGATATTCAAATATAGCAATTTAAATTTACAGCACAGAGTACACCTTCATAAATGCACCCTCTTATAATAGATAATTACACTTAAAAGACATATATACACATAATATATACAACCCTAGCATAACAGTGACCTAAGTATGATATAATATACATGTATGTAGAACATTGTAGTCACTTTTGTTTAGTTGATCTTATTCCCCCCCCCCTTCTCTATTGGCAGCCTCCTCAGATCTCAGCTGTCTTGCCTTAAGTATAAATTTACCTAGCCCGTCCATGTTTTCCGTGCCTGCCAGTAGCGTCCAACATGCTTCTATCCCTACATTCGCAGTGGTAAAAAATCGCGGCAAATATTTTTCCCGCCATTCCTCCGTACCCCTACATCTTGCCAAGATGTGAGTCCACGACTCTTCCTCCTCGCAAATGGGACAGATTCTCGTACCATTCTCGTCAGAAATTTTCGTGCTCCTCCATGCTCCTAGTCTAATCCACGCGAGCCCCTCTCTAATGAGTTTGGTACCTGTTTTGATGTATTGCTCCATACCCCACTCCGATTTCAGCCCAGACTGTACTTCTAATGACACCTTCTCTGTGCATTGCGCAATTATTTGCTGTCTGTCAATATCACAGAGACGTTTCTTAATTTTTCTCCAAATACTTCGCCTGTTTTCCTGCCCCGCCATCCAAGTGTCTCCCATCCCAATGGTTTCCAACCCTTTCTTTAATTTTGATGCCCGCGTCAAATTACCTTCCATTCGCAACTGTTCACGGTAGCAGACTGCCCTAATTAGAGATTGGTTTCCGTGAACGATTCTCATCCAATATTTAACTGCTCTGATTTTGCACTCTATCGTTTCACTATGTACCCCGAATTCCCTCATTATTCCGCAGTTTGCCGTACCCCTTCCTACACCCAGAATTCCTTTCAAAAATTGGGTCCTCACTTGATCCAGATTCCCTGTTTGTTCCCACCCCCATATTTCTCCTCCGTATGTCATCGTGGATCTAACTGTCGCTCCGTATACAGTTTCCATTAAGGTTATGGAGATATTCGGAATTCTGCAGCGTATCCGGAGAGCTTCCGCCGCTTTCACCCTTGCCTTGTGTTTCGTAATGTCAGTGTGTTTTGTCCATTTTCCGTTCATTGTAAATGTGAGTCCTAAGTACACAAAAGATTTAACATTGTCCAGTATCTGTCCTGCATATGTCCAAGTCTCCTCCCTGCTATAAACACAACCCTTTTTGAAAGTCATTGCCTTAGTCTTATTCACATTAACTGTAAGTAGCCATTCATCGCAATAGTTCTTAAGTTTGTCCAGTCCTCGTTGCAATCCGTTTACTGTCGTAGAGCACAATACTAAATCGTCTGCGTATAAAAGTGTTGGGATCTGCAAATCCGCTACTACTGGTGCTTGAATATTCTCTGCTATCATTGTATCATTAATATCATCCACAAAGAGATTAAATAGCAAGGGAGATAAAATACAACCCTGCCTCACTCCCCTATAGCTTCGGCAGCTCTCGGACACACTGTTTCTGTCGTACTTCGCACAGAAATGGACATTTTGATACATTGCCTGCAATGCTCTAACCATTTTATTTGATAACCCCTTTCTGCCTAGTTTGTACCATAATGCATTTCGATTGATAGAGTCAAATGCCTTCTTAAAGTCCACAAAAGCACAATGAAGCTTTCCCCGCTTAACTAACAGTTGCTTCGCCCTTAAAGTGTCTAATATAAACGCGGCATCTATGGTACTGTGTCCTTCTCTGAAACCCATTTGAAATTTTGAAAGTTTGCCAAATTTAGATTCCCAGTCCTTTATCCGGTTATATAACACTCTACAATAAATTTTCTCCATAACTGGCAACAGAGTAACCCCCCTATAGTTATCTGGATTTCCAATAGTTCCCTTCCCTTTATAAATGGGATGAATAATGCCCTTTCCCCAACAGGTAGGGTAATTCCCCTCAATAAACAATCTGTTACATATCTGGAGCATACTCCTACCAAATTCATTAACATTGGCTGCGGCTTTAAAAACTTCCGGGGGCAGCCCATCCAACCCTGGAACTTTGCCTCCCTTCAGACTCCTTAGCGCCTGTGCTATTTCTCGTGCTGATATTTCCTCGTCCAGTATTGGGATCTCAAAATTTCCCAAAATTTGCACTTCCTTTATAAAAATTCCTTCCCTTTCACCTTTCCCGAATATTCCCATAAAATGCATTGCCCATTTTATGGGAGAAATTTCGTTGGGCGCCTGACGGTTGCCTCTTAAATGTTTTACTACTTGCCACATCTCAGCGTTATCCCCCCGCGTTAAAATATTACTAATTTTCTGAGTAATTTTGTCTTGCCACATAGTTCTCTTTTCCCGTAAGAGCTGTTTATATTCCCTTCGCTTTTTTGTAAACATTTTCCTAATGTCATCTCCCCCCTCCCTTCTGAATTTTGACAGAGCCTCCTCTGCTTGTTTCTTTACAGTTCTGCATTGCTGGTCATACCAACCATTGAATCGTTTTACCTTACCATGCATTTGGACTTTCATTGTCCCCGCAGCCGTTGCTATTACATGCGTTAGTTCCTCCGCTGTGTCTGCGTTCCTTTCCCCTAATCTTCTTTCTAATTCATCAACAAATACTTCTTTTTCTATCGGTTTCCATATAAATTTACAAATGAATCTCCCTTCGTCCCCCTGCCCCTCTTCAGGTGCATGCGCCGCCATGGCCGTCTCTATATTCAGTTCCAGGACAACCGGACAGTGATGTGACTCGATACGATCCCCCACCCAAAAATTTCTAATTCTGCCAATTAAACCCTGACTTATTAAAATAAAATCTATTACACTACCCCCATTTTCATTTATGAAAGTGAGTTCTCCCTCTCGATCCTCACCGTATTTGCTATTCATTATTTCTAAAGAGAAGGCATCGCAGAAAGCAAGTAATTGTCTGCCCTCCCCATTAATAAAACTATCCTTGCTCTTTCGTTGACCTTCGCGGAATTCCTCCCCCCATTGATGACCCCCCGTTAGAGAAGTATTCTCCCCTCCTAACCTCGCATTAAAATCTCCTAAGAGAATTAATTCAGTTCCTGGAAACTTTTCCTGTAACTGCACTAACGTTTCGGTTAAGTCACTGAAGAAATTCCTGTTTGCATACTTGGACGTTGCTGGCTGGTTGTATAATCCTATAACTATTATTTGTACTCCCCCCTGTGCCAAAGATACAGCAATCACCCCTTCCAAACTGATTTCTAATTTTGTTATCTCAGCCTCCAGCTCAGACCTGAATGAAACTGATACCCCTCCTGGCCACCTTCCCCTCCTTCCCCGTGTCTCCCTTCCCCTACTAAAACTATGGAAATTAGCAAGTGTTACATTTTCTCCGTTTTTCAACCAAGTTTCTGTTAAACATACAACGTCAAAATCACTAAGGAAATACAAGAAATTCTCGCTACCCAACCTTTTTTTGAAGCCTTCGATGTTCCATGTGACAATCCTCAGAGAAGGGGTTGGGTCCTATTGTTTCCTTGCTGATGGTCTTCCTACAACTTGGCTGACCCTTTGTCGAGCTGTTGTTAGCCTAAGGGCACGGAGGGGCGTTGTTTTTGGTTTTTCCGGCGAAGACTGTCTCACCCTCCTCTCCTCTTTGCCCCTCCCTGTCGACATAACTTGAGGCACCTGATGTTCTGCTGAGGGACCTGCTACCTGGTGGGCTGATGCACTGGCTACCTGCTGGGCTGATGCACTGGCTACCTGCTCTAGCTGCCCTGTCCTCGGTTCGGTTTCCGCATACTTCTAGGCTGTTCCATGCGCTCCAGCTCCTGTCGGTTCCAGACTCGTCCGTTAATGAAGAGCTTGTCATAGCGCAATACGGCATGACAGCCCTGCCTCCTGGCCTCGAACATGTGTCCCTTTAAGAATTCTCTCTCTTCTCTTACACGCTGGCTAAAGTCCTCGCTAATGCTTATTCCCGATCCCCGTAAATAACGAGCATCTCGAAGGATGGCCACTTTGAGTTTATAATGGGCCAGTTTACACACAATAGGTCGCCTTACATTGCCACGTCGACCTACACGATGGGCTCTCTCCACATCAAACTCGCGGAGTTCGATTCCTATTTGTGAGATGACCCTTTTCACTATTTCCTCCGTCATCTCCCAACTCTCTCCCGCTTCTTCCGTCACACCATATACCACAATATTATTTCTACGAGATTGGTTCTCTAAATAATCCATTTTCTCTTCCAGAGCACGCATTCGAACTGTCACATTCTCCACGGCACTTTCCAGCGATTTTAGGCTGCACTTTTCAAATCCTACACGCATTTCTTGCCTCAACTGTTCAATGAGATCTCGTACGCTTTCCATTGTCGAACTTCTTCCAGGTAGCTACGAGCAAGACACAAAACACGACCGTCCTCTTTCACACTCGGACTGCAACTCCATCTACTTTTGAACATAATAACACTAGGTATACTAATATTAAACTATAATTCAAAAATATATATTATTAGTCATTTAAATAAGTTTTTTTTTAGAACAGTTGATGCTAAAAGTAGGTCTTTTACTAGAAAATTGTCACTTAGTGTTATAAAATTATAACACTTCAATGTAGCCAACCTTGGTCTATGCGTCCACGGCCTCGTTCAAGTAGGCTATGGCACTGAAAGCTCGTATCGATCCCTAAAATGGCGTATGTTTTCAATGTTATGAGCATGGAATCTGCTGAACCAGACGAAATGATGCAATCAGGCAGAGAGCAAAATTACAGTTTCTTCCCAACGGGCTCCAAGAAATCTGTCCAAACAACACAAGAAGAATTGAAGGGGGAAAGTGTGCAACTTTTACACGGTTCTCCACGGAAGGGACCATTTTCCTTCACCGCATTGTCCCTAGTGACAAAACGTGGATCCACCACTACACCCCAGCAGTAAGCGGTTGCTAAAAACACCCCCATTCTGCAAAGACAAAGAAATTTAAGGTGGCACCATCTGCCGGCATGTTGGAGCCACAGTGTTTTGGGAAATCGCGGGTGTAATTCTCGTGGAGTTTTTGGAAAAATGGCACAGGGTGATCGTTGAATAATACCATGACACTATTTCGCGAAGCAATCAGGAGGAAACGGCAAGGACTCCTCATCGAGGATGTCCATTTCATTCACAACAATCTCATACAGCCCAGAAGACCAGTCTCGCAGGGATATCATTCACCTCCTCCCTATAGACCGGATCTCGCTCCAAACGATTTTCAACTTTTCCTCACTTGAAGGAACACCTAGGAGGCCGAAAATTAACTTCAGACAACGTGGCTGAACGTACAAGGACAGGAGTTTTTCCATGATAGAATATTCAACTCATTTCTCTAAGCGACAAGAGATTATATGGAAAAATAAATAACCTAATGTATGTACAATCAGATGGATGTATTAGTTGTACGAAATAAGATATACAGTTTCACTTAATTTCTGATCATCCCTCAAATATAATAATCCATGCTTCTATTTACTTCATGCTAATCGATAAAAAATTAGCAGGAATAGTCTATTACTTACTTAATTGCAAGTAGAAACGAAAAAAGGGAGTAGCAAAGGTTATAGTGATAGTCAAAAGCTGGTTGCTATGTGACTGAGTTCCTTTGTTTGTATGGAAAGAAGTTTACAAAATCCTGTATGAGAAAAGTATAAGTTTTTCAAAGTTGAAACCAAACACAAGGAATGTCTCAAAAACGATCAACTTCAAAAAAAATGTATATGACATAAATTGTGTGTTTTACCGTGCTCAACATATTTTGTGTAGTAAGTTTTTGTCCATCTCCTACCAGTTATGCAAAGTTCCGTATAATTCATCCAGAATAAAGTAGTCTTCTACATTTTATTTTTCAGGTAAATGTTTTAATATACGAAATTTTAATCAAAATTGTTAGAGCCATTTTTGAGAAAATCAAAATTTTCGAAAAAAGTTCCATGTAAAGGGTAGTTGGGGGTGGGGGGATTTTCCTCAAAATCTTTGTGTCGCATGTACCAAGTTTGGTATTTTACTGACTTTTTGTTTTTGAGTTATCGTGTTCACAGACACACACAGACACACACAGACACACACAGACACACACAGGCTGAACTTTTTCCAGAATTTGTTTTGGATCCAGAGGGACCCAAAACATGTATTTCCGGTGATATCTTGGTATCGAATTTTTGGGTGGAATACAATACCTTCTCTATACTCTATGTACATAGCACATGTAGATAAAGTAAAAATATCAATCTATCTGTTGCTAAAGACAGATAATAATATTAACTTGTTTGGAAACACTGGGGGGGATATGAAAAAAATTAAATTGTGTTTTTGTTTTCCAAAACATTACCCTTTGATATCCACGCATTTTTTGCATTAGATGAAACCAATCTTAAAGCAATGATTCCATTCTTCCTGAGGAACTTGAGAAACCAGGTATTTATACTGTCCCACTGATTCATCTGATGATGGAAAAGAGATTGCTGTATGGTGGAGGATCCATGGTGCTCAACTTTAGATTATCGCTTAGCTTCGTGGTATGCGATGATGGGAAACCTATATTTCACCGGAAATACATGTTTTGAGGACGTCTAAATAAAAACATTTTTAGAAAAGGGTGCGTGTGTCTGTCTTTGTTTGCCTGTGCGGTGTCTGTGTGTGTGTGTGTGTGTGTGTGTGGATAGTATAACTCAAAACGAGAAGTCCTTTAAGTATTAAACTTGCTTTTAAGTTAGCAACTTCCAAGGATACGACAGGAAGATTTTCATAAAAATTCCCCCACCACAAACTACCTTTTGCAACGAAAATGTTTCGAAAATTAATATTTTCTCAAAACTGGCTCTAACGATTTTAATTAAAATGCCGTATATTAAAGATGCCTATATGATAAATAAAATGAATATCTTGAATCCTCTGGCGGTTTCAGGGGGACGATAGATTTCTCGGGTGCAAAAATCCTTAGCATAGCTTCCTTCGGAAGGGAAGTAGACCCGTTGGTTCCATGTCGTAGAATTACGGCGCGTAAAAGAACCCCAAGCCTGAAAAAGAGGCATCTGAGCATAATTAACCGGTCTTTCACGCCCAGTATAGAATGGGACGCTAAGAATCCATTTCAAATTTCCTGGGAATGGATTCTGAAGACCTCTTCATTCTAATGACTTTTGCACAACTATAAACCGTGAGAGACAAAAGTTGCTACACAAAAATTTAGAACCCCTTAAAACACACAGTTTATATCAAATACGATTTTTATTGTCCTATCCATGTAAAGAAGCGAATTTTAATGACCATCAACAGCACTGGCTTTCACCAAGTATATTCCCTATTTCCCATCTACAGAAGTAAATAATAAAACGACTCTGCAAATGTTTATCTCGATTAGCATGGAGAAGAACGAAGAATAACATTTGCTAAGAAGTTTGTTTGCAGAGCAGGTGGAGAAAGCAATGTGAATGGAAAACATCAGATAATTTTGCCATAAATGTAAGAAAGTCGTGAAATAAGATTTTGAACGAAGTGTCATAAGTTACTTGGTTGGCTTGATAATGGAAATCATTCGCTTTCTTGCAGTCCAATATTTAGCTGTAAGGTTAATCGTCTGTAAACGTCCATTCTTTTCGCTCCCTTTTAAAATATTCTTAGATTCATGTTTGTCTTTTAGCCACCAGTTTTTACTTTCCCTATACGCACCATGTACATAGTGTACAGAGAATGTATTGCACTCCACCAAAAAATTCAATACCGAGATTTCACCGGAAATATATGTTTTAGGGTCCCCTGTATCCAAAAAAAAAAAGTATTTTCCGAAAAAGGTCCGTGTGTGTGTGTGTCCGTGTGTCCCTGTGTCAGTGTGTCCGTGTGTCTGTGAACACGATAACTCAAAAACGAAAAGTCGGTAAAATACCAAACTTGGTATTTAAGTTTAGTATCTTCCGGGGATGCGACATGAAGATTTTGAGAAAAATCCCCCCACTCCAAACTACCCTTTACATGGAACTTTTTTCGAACATTTTGATTTTCTAAGAAATGGCTCTAACGATTTTGATTAAAATATCGTATATAAAAGATATTTACCTGGCAAATAAAATGTATATTTTGAAATTTCTGGGAATAGCCTCTGAAGAATACTTTATTGTGAGTGAATTTTACGGAATTTTGCATAAGTGCTAAACCGTAAGAGAGAGACAAAAGCTTTCCACACAAAAAATGTAGAGCACATTAAAGCACACAGTTTATGTTATATACATTTTTTTTCGTGGAGTTAATGTTTTTTTAGATATTCCTTGTTTTTGGTTTAAGCTATAAAAACTTATATTTTTCTCATATAGGACTTTGTGAACTCGTGACCATGCAACAAAGGAACTTCAGTCACATAGCAACCAGCTTTTGACTATCTCTTTAACCTATGGTACTCCCTTATTTCGCTTCTACTTACAAGGAAGCAAGAAATAAGACTATTTCTGCTAGTTTTTTTCTCGGTTAGCAGGAAGTAAATAGAAGCATAAGCTTTTTAACAATAATTTATTGCAGAGTTGTATAGAATGTCATGTGAATGGAACACTTCAGATTTTTATCTTCTGGTTTTAAGTGACACTTGTTTTCATATTGTACTTTTACCTTTGATGTTTTTATTTAACCTTGTTTCCTGAGGGCGCTAATGACCTCCGCAGTTGAGCGCCCTTAAACACCAACCCTCATCACATCGTCTGTAAAGTTGGATAACCTAGAAGACCACGATCCATTTCTTACAGAAAAGAGTAATGTATGTAGGAGCAGCCAATCGCCTTGCATTCATAGATGTGCTTTTGTTTATATCGCGACATTTCTTATGTAGCACGCAGTCGTATATCGCGAATTGTTAGGTACTCCGTTTACGTACATAACCTAACAAAAGAGGCAAAACCAGTTTCCCTAGGTTCCAAACCAGTTTGTGCGAATAAACGATCAGCAAAATAAGAAAAAAGATCCTCACAAGTAAAAACTTGTATGTTCTAATATTGTTACGATACGTAAGAGAGCAATAATGTTTTCATTTGATGTACTCAACTGTTAAACCTTAGATTGGTGTAGAAATCATGCGCACGCATAGCAATCCAGGAAGATATTCGGTATGTGCGTTAACTGCATACATTATCATCGAGGCTATATAAAACATCTGATGTGCTCCATTCTCATGACTTTCTCTCCATCTCTGCAACAAATTATTGTTAGAAAGCTAATGCTTCTATGTACTTCCTGCTAATCGAGAAAAAATTAGCAGAAATAATCTTGTTACTTGCTTCCTTGTAAGTAGAAGGGAAATAAGAGAGTACTATAGGTTAAAGTGATAGTCAAAAGCTGGTTGCCATGTGACTGAAGTTCCTTCATTTATATGGACAGTAGTTTGACAAATTCCAGTACGAGAAAAGTATGAGAAACCAATAAAAGGAATATCCCAAAAACGACCAACTTCACGAAAGAAATGTATATAACATGTGTGTTTTAATGTGCTCTACATTTTCTATGCAGTACGTTTTTATCCATCTCTTACGGTTTAGCAGATATGCAAAATTCCGTAAAATTCATCCAGAATAAAGTAGTCTTCAGAGGTTATTCCCAGAAAATTCAAGATATACATTTTATTTGTCAGGTAAATATCTGTAATATACGGTATTTTAATCAAAATCGTTAGAGCCATTTTTTAAAAAATTAAAATTTTCGGAAAAAGATCTACGTAAAAGGTAGTTGGAGGTGGGTTTTTTTTTTTTTTAAATCTTCGTGTCGTATCCTTGGAAGATACGTAACTTAAATACCAATTTTGGTTTTTAACGGACTTTTGGTTTTTGAGCAATGCAGTCCACAGACACACACACACCACACACACGCACACGGACCTTTTTGTTAAAATGATTTTTTTGGATTCAGGGTTACCCAAAACATGTATTTCCGGTGAAATCTCGGTATTGAATTTTTGGGTGGAATACAATACCTTCTCCATACACTATATATATATATATATATAGTTCGTATAGAAAAATTAAAAATTGTGCAAAGTGTATAACAATGAAGGAAATGATAATTGTATTACAATACCACCTTGAGCGTAAGAGCTCTCAAGGTATGAAACGGCGTGTGTGCTCAAGTATGAAGGAAGTTGTTCAGTCTCACCTTGGTTCGTTATTCTATCCTTCACTACAGTGCACCACGTGCAATAAGAATATGACGGTCAGGCACTTCCTAAATTCCCCAATGTCATTAAAAACGTATATAGCCTTTTTGAGGTTAACAGCTCCTTAGTATTCCTTAGTGTCTACTGTTCCAAAATATTTATTTTTCTCTGTTCCATCCAAAAGGTTGATATCCATATCTCATCGGAAAAATCTGATGTGACTGAGTTTCCCTGGTTTATATGGACAGGAGTTGACAAATTCCTGTATGAGTAAAGTATAAGTTTTTAAAGCTGAAATCAAAAAGAAGGAATATCTCAAAAACTATCAACTCCACAAAAAAAAAAAAATGAATATGACATAAATGATATGTTTTAACGGGCTCTACATTTTTTGTGTGGTAAGCTTTTGCCCATCTCTTACGGTTTAGCAGTTAAACAAAATTCCTTAAAATTCATCCAGAATAAAGTAGTCTTAGAGTCCATTTTCAGATCATTCAAGATGTACATTTTATTTACTAGGTAAATATCTTTAATATACGATGTTTTAATCGAAATCGTTAGAGTCAGTTTAGAGAAAGTCAAAATTTTCGAAAAAAGTTCCTTGTAAAGGGTAGTTTGGCTTGGCAGGATTTTTCTCAAAATCTTCATGTCCCATCCCTGGAAGATACTAAATTTAAACACCAAGTTTGGTAGCTTACTGATTTTTCGTTTCCGAATTATCGTGTTCACAGACACACGGTCACACACACACACACACACACACACACACACACACACACACACACACACGGACCTTTTTGTGAAAATGCTTTTTTTGGATACAGGGGACCCTAAAACATATATTTCCGGTGAAATCTCTGTATCGAATTTTTGAGTGGAGTGCAATACCTTCTCTATACACTATGTACATAGTACGAGTAGAGAAAGTAAGAATGTGTTTTGAGACTCGCTCACAAAAAAAATCTGATCTATTACATTCACATGACTTTCTCCAGCTGTTCAAAAAATGCCTTTCAAAAGATTATTCTTCTTTCTACAGCATGTTGATCGAGATAAGCATTAGCGAAATGTTCTTATTACTTGCTTCTTTATAAGCACAAGAACTAAAGGAATGCATTATGCTAAAGCGATAGTCAACTTTTTAAAACTTCGGCATGCGATTGTCATTGCGATTCGCTTCTTTGCTTAGCCAGGAGTAGAACAAAAGAAAAACGGGTGTTTCCTGTCTGAGAAGAGTAGCCAGGAGTAGAACAAAAGAAAAACGGGTGTTTCCTGTCTGAGAAAAGTAGCCAGGAGTAGAACAAAAGAAAAACGGGTGTTTCCTGTCTGAGAAAAGTAGCCAGGAGTAGAACAAAAGAAAAACGGGTGTTTCCTGTCTGAGAAAAGTATAAGTATTTCAAACTTGTGTTTTCGGATAAGTAGAGTCAGATCGAAAAATGCAATGCCATAGCCGGAATTTGAACCACGGATCTCCCGATCTCTAGTCGGTTGCTCTTCCACTGAGCTACCATGGTAACATGCCGGCATAGCGTTGAAATTTCTCAACTGACTCAAATGTTTCCCGATAAACCACAAGGTGATCTCAAATTATTCTGAAATGACAACCCCTATGGCGACTTACAATGTTGAAAGCAATTTAGACCCAGGAGTCATAATATAGCCAACTATTATGGTCATTAGGTCGTCTCCTTAGCGCGGTGGTAGCTCAGCTGCTTACCAAGCGGGAGACCAGTACCGGCGTGGGGATTTTTCCCCCGCTGGGAGACCTGGCTCGGGGTGCACTCAGCCTCGTAAGGTCCCTGGGGGGGGGGGTCAATTGAGGAGCTCCTTGATGGAGAAGTAGCGGCTCCAGGTCATGAGGACCGCATTAACCGGCCGGGGGGAGGCTCGAGGCGCTGACCCTCCAATACTGCACCCCATCCATGACGTCTGTAGTGGACCGAGATTGGGGACGCAGCGGCCGGCCGGTGAGCTGTCGTGCCATGGAGTTATTATGGTCATTAATGCTTTTTCACACAAACCGTGTGTAGGAATTGTAAAGTGTACTATGCCTGTAAGTGAAATGTAATAAAAACAATTGTAAGAATTCTCTGTAATACACATTTTAGTGTAATCACCTAAATTATCTTTCATGCATGTCTGCTACTTGAATCTGTAGGACCTATGGCTCATTTATAACTAATTCGATCATATATATTAGTAAAATAACTGTTTGCCTAGTATCAGTAATAAGCCATCATAGAACATTTTACTGTAGTAGAAATCGGAAAATATATTAAAATTGTCGATACTGAATTATTTGTGGTGGCGGTGGTGAAAAAAACAAAAAAAAACAAAAAAAAACAAAAAAAAACAGTAGTTATAATTTGGTGGTGGTGGTAAAAAATCTTATGTATTCCATTCACATGACTTTCTCTACATCTCTGCAACAAATTATACTTAAAAAGCTTATACTTCTATTTACTTCATGCTAATTGCGAAAACATTGGCAGAAATAGTATTATTCCTTGCTTCCTTATAACTGTAAGCGAAACAAGGGAGTACCTTAGGTTAAAGTCATAATCAAAGCTGGTTGCTATGTGACTGAAGTTTGTTTGTTTGTATGGATATGAGTTGAGAAATTCCTGTGTGAGAGAAGTATAAGTGTTTCAATGCTGAAACTAAAACCAAGGAATATCTTAAAAACGATCAACTCCACGAAAAATGTGTATATATCATAAATTGTGTGTTTTAATGTGCTCTACGTTCTTGTCCATCTCTTACGGTTTAGCAGTTATGCAAAAATCCGTAAAATGCATACGGAATAAAGTAGTCTTCAGAGGATATTCCCAAAAAAAGTTCAAGATCTACAGTTTATTTGTCAGGTAAATATATTAAAAATCGAGATTTTCATCAAAATCGTTAAAGCCATCAAAATTTTCGAAATATTTTCCATGTAAAGGTTAGTTTGGAGTGGGGTGACTTTGTTGAAAAGCTTCCTGTTGCATCCTTGGAAGATAACCAAACTTAAATACCAAGACACACAAACAGACAGACAAACACACAAACGGACATTTTTCTAAAAATTATTTTTTTTTCGGATTTAGGGGATCTCAAAACATATATTTCCGGTGTAATCTCGGTATCGATTTTTTGGGTGCAATAGAAAACCTTCTCTATACACTATGTACATAGTCCGTATTGAGAAAGAAAAAATCTGATATAATCCATTCACATGACTTTCTCTACATCTCTGCACCAAAATGTTGTTAAAAAGCTTATGCTACTATTTACTTCATGCTAATCCAGAAAAATTAGCAGAAATGGACTGATTGCTTACTTCCTTGTAAGCAGAAGGGAAATAAGGGAGTACCATAGGTTAAAGAGATAGTCAAAAGCTGGTTGCTATATGCCTGCAGTTCCTTTGTTTGTATGGACAGGAGTTGACAAATTCATGTATGAGAAAAGTAAAGTTCTTTAAGGCTGAAACAAAAAACAAGGAATATCTAAAAAAACGTTCAACTCCACGAAAAAAATGTATATAACATAAATTGTGTATTTTAAAGGGCTCTACATGTTTTGTGTGGTAAGTTTTTGTCTATCTTTTACAGTTTACCAGTTACAAAAAAATTCCGTAAAATCCATCCGGAATAAAGTAGTCTTCAGAGGCTATTCACAAAAAATTCAAGATATACATATTATTTGTCAAGTATATATCTTTAATATATTATATTTTACTCAAAATCGTTAGAGCCAATTTTTAGAAAATCAAAATTTTCGAAATTTTTTCCATGTGAAGAGTAGTTGGGGGGGGGGGATTTTCTTAAAAAGCTTCGTGTCTCATCCTTGGAAGATACTGAACTTAAATACCAAGTTTGGTATTTAACGGTCTTTTCCTTTTTGGGCTATGCTGCCCACAGACACACACACATACACATAGACAGACAGACACACACGGACATTTTTCTAAAAATGCTTTTTTTTGGATTCAGGTGGTCTCAAAACATGTATTTCCGGTGAAATCTCGGTATCGAATTTTTGGGTGCAAAACAATATCTTCTCTATACACTATGTACATAGTGCGTATAGAGAAAGAAAAAATCTGGGTAATCCATTCACATGACTTTATATCTCTGCAACAAAATTTTGTTACAAAGTTTATGCTTCTATTTACTTCATGCTAAGTGAGAAAAAATTAGCAGAAATAGTTCATTACTTGCTTCCCTGTTAGTAGAAGCGAAATAAGGGATAACGTAGGTTAAAGTGATAGCAAAAGCTGGTTGCTATGTGACTGATGTTCCTTTGCTTGTATGGACAGGAGTTGACCAATTCCTTTATGAGAAAATATAAGTTATTTAAGGCTGAAATAAAAAACAAGGAACATCTAAAACACGATCAACTCCACGAAAAAATTGTATATAACATAAATTGTTTGTTTTAATGTGCTCTACTTTTTTGTGTGGTAAATTTTGTGTATCTCTTACGGTTTACCAGTTACACAATTATCCGTAAAATGCATCCGGAATAAAGTAGTCTTCAGAGGCTATTTCCAGAAAATTCAAGATATACATATTATTTGTCAAGTATATATCTTTAATATGTGATATTTTAATCAAAGTCATTAATGCTATTTTTTAGAAAATCAACATTTTCGAAATTTGTTCCATGTGAAGGGTACTGGGGGTGGGGGGATTTTCTTGAAAATCTTTGTGTCGCATCCTTGGAAGATACTGAACTTCTATACCAAGTTTGGTATTCAACTGTCTCTTCATTTTTGAGCTATGCTGCCCACAGACACACAGACACACAAATGTACACACAGACAGACAGGCACACACACGGACATTTTTCTAAAAATGTTTTTTTTTTGGTTTCAGGTGGTCTCAAAACAAGTATTTCCGGTGAAATATAGGTACCGAATTTTTGGGTGCAATGCAATACCTTATCTATACACTATGTATATAGTACGTATAGAGAAAAAAAAGTATACTGAAACATACACAGTTAAGCTTAAGAACGTTAACCTTTGTCCACCTTAACAACAAATGTACATAATGATTCCGTATAACACCATTGGGCTGGAAAGGGTTAAATGTTCGAAGGAATACACGGCAATGAGGCAACCTGGTATATAAGGATAACTTATAATATGTATTTATTTCCCTTATATAGGAACAACGAAATGTTATGTTAGGTACAAATAATCGAAAGCCTTACTTGTGAGTAGAAGAGTTATCGTGTAAAGGAGAGAGAGAGAGAGAGAGAGAGAGTGAGAGACTGAGAGAGTACATTCGGCTTACAAAGGATAAAGTCGAACGAACGTAGCTTCTCTCGCTCTGTGTCGTGATCCACATCTTGGCAAGGAATGGAGGGCAAAATATTTACCGCGATTCTTTATCAACGCGAATGTAGAGCTAGAGGCATGTTGGACGCTACTGGCAGGCACGGATTACGTGAACGGGCTAGGTAAATTTATACAAGACAAAACAGCTGAGGTTGGAGGAGCCTGTCGATAGAGAAGCGGTGGGGATAAGAATAGCTTAATAAAGTGATTACAATGTTTTACATACATATATTTTATGTCATACATATATGTACATATATATTTCTTTTAAGTGTGCTTGACTATTATAATAGCGTACATTAATGCGTTGTAAATTTAGATTGCTGTATTTGAATATCTTTGTCTTCTTACTTTCTCTACGCGTACTATGTACATAGTATATAGAGAAGGTATTGCATTCCACCCAAAAATTCGATACCGAGATTTCACCGGAAATACATGTTTCGGGTCCCCCTGAATCCAAAAAAAGCATCTTCAGAAAAAGGTCCGTGTGTATGTCCGTGTCTGTGAAAACGATAACTCAAAAACGAAAAGTCGCTAAAATACCAAACTTGGTATTTAAGATTGGTATCTTCCAAAAATGCGCCACAAAGATTTTCAAGAAAATCTCCCCACCCTCTATAACCTTTACATGGTACCTTTTTCGAAAAATTTGATTTAAAATATCATATATTAAAGATATTTACCTGACAAATAAAATGTGTATCTTGAATTTTCTGGGAATTGTCTCTGAAGACTACTTTATTCTAGAACAATTTTACGGAATTTTGCATAACTGCTAAACCGTAACAGATGGACTAAAACTTACCACTCAAAAAATGTAGAGCACTTTAAAGCATACAATTTATGCTATATACATTTTTTCGTCGAGTTGATCGTTTTTTAGATATTCTCATACAGGAATTTGTCAACTCGTGTCCATACAAAGGAACTTAAGTCATATAGCAACCAGCTTTTGACTATCACTTTAACCTATGATACACCCATATTTCGCTTCTACTTACAAGGAAGCAAGTAATAAGATTATTTTTGCTAATGTTTTCTCGATTAGAATGAAGTAAATAGAAGCATAAGCTTTGTAGCAATAATTTGTTTCAGAGATGTAGAGAAAGTCATGTGAATGGAACGCATCAGATTTTTATTTTCTTGTTTACTCTTTTAATTCTTTAATGTTGTTTTAATATTGCTTACTATTTTGTGCATTACAGAAGCACGTGGACCCGTGAGATTTGGTAAGCTCGATGTCTGATACTGTTACGTCAAGAAACAAAGTTCGGCAGTAGCCACACTAGACAAACATGAACAGCAAACGTTAGCACAAAAGCTGAATGTATTGAATACGAGTTTAGGGGATTACTTTATTGCTGCACATCGCCCTCAGTGGTATAGCGGTTACCATGTTAGCCTCTAAAACCCAACATTGCACTTTCAAACCTGATGAATTTTTTTCGGACGCAATGATAGTGTTTAACGCCCGCTTTTAACACATATGGCATCACAGGTGATGACACTAATTATGCATGAAATAACAAAAAAGTGGCGTGTTATTTATGGACGCTCTTTAACAGCTGTCGTTCTCAGCGTCCCATTCTGTACTGGGCGTGAAAGACCGCTTAATTTTGCACAGAGGCCTCTCAATCAGGCTTGAGGTTCTTTTACGTGCCGTAAATCTAAGACACGGGATCAACGGCTTTACTTCCCTTCCTTCCGAAGGAAGCCATGCTAAGGATTTTTACGCCCGAAAAAAGCCATCGTCTTCCGCCGGGTTTGAACCCGCGACCTTGCGTATATGAAGCTAGCATGGTAACCATTACACTAGGAGGGCGACGTGCTTGAAATGAAGATGTAGCACCGGTAGAATGCAATGGCAGGGAAAACCGGAGAACCCGTAGAAACCCGCTTTGTCCACTACAAAACTCACCTGTGGTCATCCAGACCACCTAGGTAAGACGCAAGTGGTCTAAAAACTCAGGCAGGCGCGGCCAAAAATCCCTAACATGACTTCTTTCGGAAGGGAAGTAAAGCTGGTGATCCGAGTAATGTTTATTTGTATGTAATAGATACCATGAAAGAAGAAGGTTCCTGTACATAATTCCGCAAATCGTGATTTCATTCTACAGTGTCAGCTGTGAGCGACAGGCATTCACCATACCGCATAGCGACGAATTCACGAACTAGAAATGTAAATCCGATCGAAGAAACACCGCAATGATGTCCCATGGCCCACTAAGGAGTTACAGGAACCACCACCAATTTGCTCGACAGCGACCTCAGTGCGGAAAGTTTTTAACCTCCTGTAGAATGAATTAGTGGGCGTTGAGGTTCTAAGCTCATTTCATACGGGGACACTGGTGACATTTGTTTGAATTGGAGCATTCACATCGGGACACTACACTCTCTCACCAAGTCACTGTGACGGCCACTGATAGAGATACATTAGTTTGAATTGGAGCATTCACACAGGGACACTACACTGTCTCATCAACTCACTGCGACGGTCACTGATAGAGATACATTAGTTTGAATTGGAGAATTCACACCGGGACATTACACTGTCTCATCAAGTCACTGTGACGGTCACTGATAGAGATACATTAGTTTGAATTGGAGAATTCACACCGGGACACTACACTGTCTCATCAAGTCACTGTGACGGTCACTGATAGAGATACATTAGTTTGAATTGAAGCATTCACACAGGGACACTACACTGTCTCATCAACTCACTGCGACGGTCACTGATAGAGATACATTAGTTTGAATTGGAGCATTCACACCGGGACACTACACTGCCTCACCGAGTCACTGTGACAGTCACTGATAGAGATACATTAGTTTGAATTGGAGCATTCACACCGGGACACTACACTGCCTCACCGAGTCACTGTGACGGTCACTGATAGAGATACATTAGTTTGAATTGGAGCATTCACACCGGGACACTACACTGTCTCACCAAGTCACTGTGACAGACCATGATAGAGATACATTAGTTTGAATTGGAGGATTCACACCGGGACACTACACTGTCTCACCAAGTCACTGTGACGGTCACTGATAGAGATACATTAGTTTGAATTGGAGCATTCACACCGGGACACTACATTGTCTCATCAAGTCACTGTGACGGTCACTGATAGAGATGCATTAGTTTGAATTGGAGCATTCACACCGGGACATTACACTGTCTCACCGAGTCACTGTGACGGTCGCTGATAGAGATATATTAGTTTGAATTGGAGCATTCACACCGGGACATTACACTGTCTCATCGAGTCACTGCGACGGTCACTGATAGAGATACATTAGTTTGAATTGGAGCATTCACACCGGGACACTACACTGTCTCACCGAGTCACTGTGACGGTTACTGAAAGAGATACATTAGTTTGAATTGGAGCATTCACACCGGGACACTACACTGCCTCACCGAGTCACTGTGACGGTCAGTGATAGAGATACATTAGTTTGAATTGGAGCATTCACATCGGGGCACTACACTGTCTCACCAAGTCACTGTGACGGTCACTGATAGAGATACATTAGTTTGAATTGGAGAATTCACACCGGTACACTACACTGTCTCACCGAAGCACTGTGACGGTCACTGATAGATATACATTTGTTTGAATTGGAGGATTCACATCGGGACACTACACTGTCTCACCGAGTCACTGTGATGGTTACTGAAAGAGATACATTAGTTTGAATTGGAGCATTCACACCGGGACACTATACTGTCTCACCGAGTCACTGTGACGGTCACTGATAGATATACATTTGTTTGCATTGGAGCATTCACACCGGGACACTACACTGCCTCACAGAGTCACTGTGACGGTCACTGATAGAGATACATTTGTTTGAATTGGAGCATTCACACCGGGACACTATACTGTCTCACCGAGTCACTGTGACGGTCACTGATAGATATACATTTGTTTGCATTGGAGCATTCACACCGGGACACTACACTGCCTCACAGAGTCACTGTGACGGTCACTGATAGAGATACATTTGTTTGCATTGGAGCATTCACACCGGGACACTACACTGTCTCATCGAGTCACTGCGACGGTCACTGATAGAGATACATTAGTTTGAATTGGAGCATTCACACCGGGACACTACACTGTCTCACCGAGTCACTGTGACGGTTACTGAAAGAGATACATTAGTTTGAATTGGAGCATTCACACCGGGACACTACACTGCCTCACCGAGTCACTGTGACGGTCACTGATAGAGATACATTTGTTTGAATTGAGGCATTCACATCGGGACACTACACTGTCTCACCGAATCACTGTGACAGTCACTGATAGAGATACATTAGTTTGAGTTGGAGCATTCACACCGGGACAGTACACAGTCTCACCGAGTCACTGTGACGGTCACTGATAGAGATACATTTGTTTGAATTGAGGCATTCACACCGGGACACTACACTGCCTCACCGAGTCACTGTGACGGTCAGTAATAGAGATACATTAGTTTGAATTGGAGCATTCACATCGGGGCACTACACTGTCTCACCAAGTCACTGTGACGGTCACTGATAGAGATACATTAGTTTGAATTGGAGAATTCACACCGGTACACTACACTGTCTCACCGAAGCACTGTGACGGTCACTGATAGATATACATTTGTTTGAATTGGAGGATTCACACCGGGACACTATACTGTCTCACCGAGTCACTGTGACGGTTACTGATAGATATACATTTGTTTGAATTGGAACAGATCCTAAGAAGGACTATTGTTCTTATTTCTTCATTTAAACGATGTGACCAAGAGAACGATAGTTAGTACATGAGTAATATATTTGATTTTCACTGTTAGCATGCGCCATTGACTCCGTAACCGTGTGCATTCCCTTAGCATTGAACGGGGATGAAAAATTAAACAGTATACGGCCATCTGGTGGCAAATAAGTACAAAGTTTAGGTGTTCGTCGCCAGAAAAGCTTTTCTGCTTCTTTATTTTAAATGATGGGAGTAAGGAAAGGACAGCTAATACATACAAATTTATTTGAAATTCACTGCTGCGTTGCGTCATTGTCTCGATAAACTGGTACGTTACCTTATCATTGAATGCGGAGGGAAAATATAACAGTACTACGGCCATTTAGCAACAAATAACCGTGGTACCACTGCCATCTGCCGGCTATTAGCGAAATGCGTTGCCTTGGTACTCTATGCTGATTCATATTATGAGACTTTAAAAACATTCCTGTATTATTTTTAAACATTTTCTTTTCCACAAACCTTGTCGTGACTATAACAAATACAATAAAAATGTTCAATTTGGTGCAATCATTCGGAAGTGATGCGCGTACACAGATTTCGGCGATGAACTGTTAAATATGCAAGCCAGGCAATTATACATTGATTACTACTTTTTCTAAATAAGATATGTGCTGAAGATGAGATATCAACAAGGTGGTCAAAATACATTGTAAAGTCCTGCATTTAAAACCACCTATGACAACTACAGGGGCTAGGTTTAGAGTGTAAAATCTTTTCTAATATAGTCAAAAACAACTTATATAAACATTTTGAAACTTGGAGGAGAACAAAATGGCTTCCGAAAGGTAAATGAATATTTTACTATAAAATTATTGATAGAAAAACCACAGGAACTTTAATTTGGAAAGACATAGCGCCTTTATTAACTTAAAAAAACATACGATAGAATAAATAGTAGTAAATTACTAAATATGCCAGCCACATACCACATTCCAAACACCAGCCATACAAAATAAAATATATACAATTTCTGCAAAAAAGAGTCAAATTACAGTAGGATGTAACAAATTGTCTCAGCGGACAGATATTCATACAGGAGTAAACCAAGGTTGCAGCCTTTCACCATTGCAAACAAAATGTGTTTAGACTCTAAAATGCAAGAAAGAGTGAACTATTTTACTTATTCTGGATATAAATTATCCTTTTTCGAAAAAAGATGTCAATGTTGAATTGATGTGACTTTCTCTACCTGTTCTGCAAACAAACTGTTCTTTCTGAGGATTACATCGTGCTACACGAAATAAAAAATAACTTAATTGGCCTTATACTTAGTTCCATAAAAACAGAAGGGAAATTAGATAATATACAAGACTAATGCGATAATTAAATCTTCCAGACGCGATCGATATATAAACATTTGAAGTTTGATTCGCATTGTATTTTCATAAAGAGAGAGAGAGAGAGAGAGAGAGAGAGAGAGAGAGAGAGAGGTGAAACGAAAGGCGATCCATTTGAGAAGATACATAGCTTGAAATTTAAACCAAATACAAAGAATATCTCGGAAATGGAATATCTGCAGCAAAAATGAGATAGAGCAACCGGCAGTCCTCCCTACACCTTTCAAACAGCATATTTCCGGCCGTGAAATAGAGACAAAATTCCGCAAAATTCATCGAGAATAAACAAGTCTTCAGAGGCTATTCCCAGAAAACTGAATATATACATTATATTTACCATGTAAATATCTTAAATATAAGATATGTTATTCAAAACCGTTAGTCATTTTTGAGAAAATCTAAATTTTCAAAAATTTTTCCATATAAACGGTAGTTGGAATGGGGGATTTTCTTGAAAATCTTCGCGTGGCATCCTTGGAAGATAGCGAACTTAAATACCAAGTTTGGTATATTTAACGGTCTTTTTCGTTTTGAGTTATGCTGCCCACACACACACACACACACACACACACACACACACACACACACACCGGATATTTACAAAAAAAAAATTTGTTTTATTCACTAGGTCTCAAAACATATATTTTTCCAATGAAATCTCGGTATCGAATTTTTGGGTGGAATACAATACGTTCTCTATACACTATGTATATAGTACGTGTAGAGAAAGTAAAAATCTACGCCAATGACACTATACGGAAGTAAGTAGAGCGGCCGTAAACTAAGCAAGCGTTCTGCACGCGCACAGAAAGTGGAGTGGGGAGCTCACCTCGAGTTTCCGACCCCTGCACTAGACTGAAGCGAAAGGGTCGCTATGTGAAGGATTTGAAATTCCGTTCACTTTGCTTGATCAGGAACTAGAAAAATCTGGTGTGTTCCATTCACATGGCTTTCTCTACATCTCTGCAACAAATTTTTGTTAAAAAGATTATGCTTCTATTTACTTCATGCTAATAAAGAAAAAATTAGCAGATATAGTCTTATTACTTGCTTCCTTGTAAGTAGAAGTGAAATAAGGAAGTACCATAGGTTAAAGTGATAGTCAAAATCTGGTTGTTATGTGACTGAAGTTCCTTTGTTTGTACAGACAGGAGTTAACAAATTCCTGTATGAGTAAAGTATAAGTTTTTTTAAAGCCGAAACCAAAAACAAGGAATACCTCAAAAACGATCAACTCCACGAAAAAAATGTATATAACATAAATTGTGTATTTCAATGTGCTCTACATTCTTTGTATGGCAAGGTTTTGCCTATCTCTTACGGTTTACCAGTCATACAAAATTCCGTAAAATTCATCCAGAATAAAGTAGTCTTCTGAGGTTATTCCGAGAAAATTCAAGATGCACATATTATTTGTCAGGCAAATATTTTTAATATACGATATTTTAATCAAAATCATTAGAGTCATTTTTGAGAAAAAAATCGAAAAAAGCCCCGTGTAAAGGGTAATTGGGAGTGGGGAGATTTTCTTGAAAATCTTCGTTTCGCATCCTTGGAGAATACCAAACTTAAATACCAAGTTTGGTATTTAACGGTCTTTTCGTTTTTGAGCTTTGCTGTCCACAAACACACACACACACACACACACAAACACTCACTCGCACACACGGAACTTTTTCCAGAATTTTGTTTTTATTCAGGGTTACCCAAAACATGTATTTTCGGTGAAATCTCGGTATTGAACTTTTGGGTGAATTACAATACCTTCTCTATACACTATGTACACATTACGTGTAGAGAAAGTAATTTTTATATTCAAGGGGGCCCGAAACATGTATTTTCGGTGAAATTCCGGTATCGAATTTTTGGGTTGCAATACAATATCTTCTCTATGCACTATGTATATAGCTCGTGTAGAGAAAGTATTGACGTCATCTCATTTGAGGTAATGTATTTTAAGACTGAAATCAATCTCGAGGACTATTTTGGAAGTGGTAACTCTACACGTATTCTGTACATAATGTATAGAGAGGGTATTGTGTTGCACCTTAAAAATTCGATACCGAGCTTTCACCGGAAATCCATTTTTGGGTACCCCTGAGTCCAAAAAACGTATTTTTAGAAACATGTGTATGGTTGTGTCTGTGGGCAGCATAGCTCAGAAATGAAAACAACTTTAAATCCAAACTTGGTATTTATGTTTGGGATCTTCCAAGGATGCGACACAAAGATTTTCAAGAAAATTCCCCACCCCCAACTACTCTTTAAATGGAACTTTTTTCGAAAATTTTGATTTTCTTAAAAATTGTTGTAACGATTTTGATTAAAATGTTGTATATTAAAGATATTTACCTGACAAATAAAATTTATATCTTGAATTTTCTGGGAATAGCCTCTGGAGGCTACTTTATTCTGGATGAATTTTACGGAATTTTGTATAACTAGTAAAGCGTAAGGAATAGACAAAAACTTACTACACAAAATATTTAGATCTAGTTTTTCTTTTGGTAGTGTTTAACGCCCGCTTTAACTACTTATGGCACCGCAGGCGGTGAGATCTAGTTGTAACTCACAATTTATGTTATACACATTTTTTTCCTCGAGTTGACATTTAAGAGATATTGCTTGTTATTGGTTTCAGCTTTAAAATACTTGAACATTTCACACACGGGGATTTGTCAACTCCTGGTAATGCAAAGAAACAGATTTCATTCACAGACAACCGGCTTTTTTAGCCGAGTTAATTCTCTCACAAGAAAGAATTTCTGCTAATGTTTATCTCGATTAGCTTAAGTTTTTTTAACAATAATTTGTTACAGAGATGTAGAGAAAATCATGTGAAAGGAACACATTTTTTTTTTCTATTTGATTACTGTTTTTCTTCTAATACACACAAACACCCATGCCCTAGGCGGGAGTCGAACCCATGATCCCCTGCACCACGAAGCATCAAAGCGAGGCGGCCATGGCGACCTCGAGCAATAAGTTTTCATTGTAACGGAAAACTCTTCTTTGTTACACGACAATTGCCTAATCACAAACTTCAACGCTACCGATCGGTGCAAACCCTTACTACTTTATCTACTAGGTAGAATAGGGGACGTAGAGAAAGCAACGCATTTCATCCAAAACTTCAATGTCAACATTTCAACTATAAGTTCTCTGGTCCCCTGAAAAAAAAAAAAAAAAACATTATTAGGTACTTTATGAAACCAAAATACTTTGTTCATCACCTAA
The DNA here is from genome assembly GCA_030762935.1 of Hymenopus coronatus. Taxonomy (NCBI): domain Eukaryota; kingdom Metazoa; phylum Arthropoda; class Insecta; order Mantodea; family Hymenopodidae; genus Hymenopus; species Hymenopus coronatus. Next base: position 69,186,364 of record CM060884.1, read on the forward strand.
TTTGGCTTTTCTCTGATCCAGAGTCTCTGCTCAACTGGTGGGGTTTAAGTCCTGGGATGTATAAGACCTTCACAGGACCGAGCGAGGTCATTTTACTTTCTCTGCACGTACTATGTACATAGTATAGAGAAGGTATTGTACCAAAAAATTCCATACCGAGATTTCACCGGAAATATATAATTTGGGACCCCCTGAATTCAAAATAAAACAAGTTCGTGTGTGTGTGTGTGTGTGTGTGTGTGTGCCTGTGGGCTGTATAGTTCAAAAACGAAAAGGCCGTTAAATACCAAACTTGGTATTTAAATTCAATATCTTTCAAGGATACGACACACACACACACACACAAGAAGATTTTCAAGGAAATCCCCCCACCCCCAACTACCCTTTATATGGAAAAATTGTCGAAAATTATTATTTTCTCAAAAATGACTAACGATTTCGATTAAAGTATCGCATATTAAAGATGTTTACAAGACAAAATGTGTATCTTGAACTTTCTGGGAATAGCCTCTGAGGACATCTTTATTCTGGGTGAATTTTGCATAACTGGTAAACCGTAAGAAATAGACAAAAGCTTACTTAGCAAAATATGTAGAAAATGTCATGTGAAATTAACATAGTAGAATTTTCCTTGCGGCACCAATTGGCCAAGTAATTAGACCACTCATCTCTCGCTTATGCGATCCGAGTTTGATCCCACGGAATTTACATTATACGTGTACTTTTGTCTTTTTTTTTTTTTTTTTTTGTGGAGTTGACCGCTTTTTATATATTCTTTTTTTTTTTGTTTGTTTCAGTTTTAAAAAACATATACTTTTCTCGAAAGAGATGAACTGCAATCACATAGCAACCAGCTTTTAAAAGATGTTTCTATCGCTTTAGTCTATGGTACTCCATTATTTTCCTTCTGCTTACCAGGAAGCAAGTAATAAGACTATTTCTGCTAATTTTTTTCTCGATTAGCATGAAGTAAATGAAAAATAAGCATTATAACTAGAAATTTGTTGCAGAGATGTAGAGAAAGGCATATGACCTTCGGAAGCAATGTAAAGCCGTTGGTCCCGTGTCAGAACCTGAACACTTAAAGAGCGTCCATAAACAAGTCAATTTCATTTATTAAGTAGTTTGTAAAACCACAATAAAGTTAGGGTAGAGAGAGTGATATGAAATTAGTACCTCAGAATTATCAGCAGGAAGCCAGCATGCACTAAGTAACCAATTAGCCTAAAGACAGGTTTCTGGATCCTTCCAAGCATATTAATCCACGACGTGAGTCTTTTGTTTACGCTTAATCGCCAAATGCGAGCACGTGCCACACACAAGTACTTGAAGTAAGAAACAGGAAGATACAGTGAATGGAGTTTGCGAACAGTTGGTAGGGGAAGTTGAAGAGTGGGGAAGGTCATTTCACGTTTCCTGCATCACTAGTCCAGAAGGGTGAAAACGGAGTGCTTCATTGAGAACGTATAGAAGTGAAGTGGTGAGGTAGTGCTATAAAGGTTTCCAGCAGTGAAATAGTGATTCTTTTTTCATCTCTGCAGCGATCGCTTCCTCTTTGGCTCAGTAACGTAAGTATTCTATGGACGCTTTATTACATCCAATGTAAACAATGTGATAGCCCCAGGCTTGTCACATTTATTTCACATAATATCGCCGCAATTATTTTAAAAATTGCAAAATTCATATTAATTTCACGTTTTCTTTGTAGGGGGTTGAAACACGTTTCTAAGATTTGGTGTAGGAACTATTGCTGCTATTTTTGTGGGGGGGGCGCTTGTTTCTTAAGGTCCGACTATTGGGTTCTTCAGTCCTCCCCAAAAGTGTTATCATTTGGTAACCTTCTGAAGTCATTTATTTACTTCAGGTTCACAAACCAACTAATGTTTCATTTATACCTCCGCCTTTAACTGCACGGTCATATCTGCGGCATTTTTCTTTGGAGCATTGTGTGTTATCATTGGGTTTCTGTTTCTCTTTGGATTTTATTAATTGGATTACACACTTTCACACTCTCATGCATACTTTCAGACTCTGGGAAGATCGGAAGTAATTTTGGCTAGAGAAAAATTCTCAACACTAGCAGTGAATCGAACCGAAGACACTTCGCAAAGCAGGAACGTCAGCTCTTGTTAAAGTTTTTGTTACGTTTTCCTCACTTATCCATTATTAATAGTATTAGTTACTCATATTACTCTGTACTTACAGTAACAATGTGTTGAAATCAACATCAACACCACTACATAAAATATTAAGATGCATTTGCACTGATTTGCTCCATTGGTTCAAAAATCTGTACCGTAAGTAAACTTACTGTACAAAAGTGTAGATCACGTTAAAACACATAACTTGTGTCATATCCGGGTTTGTTTGTTTTTTTTTTTTTGTTTTTTTCGTTGAATTGGTCATTTCTGAGATATTCCTTGTTATTTGTGTTGTATCTACTGGCCCTGCTTAGAAATAGATTTCACCCACATGGCAACCAGTTTTTAAAAGATTTGACTATCGTTTTAGCCTAGTGTATTCAATTATTTTCCTTCTGCTTACAAGGAAGCAAATATTTAAGACAATTTCTGCTAATGTTTATCTCAATTATCATAAAGTAGATAGAAGAATATGTTCTTTAACAATAATTTGTTACAGCGCTGTAGAGAAACTCGTGTGAATGAAACACATCAGTTCTCAATACTTAAGTTCATAAATATAAATGGAGTGTTTTACCTATTTCACGGAGTGGTGATTTTGCAAACAACAGGCCGCTCGAAAAATCGAATGAAACCAAGTGCGACCGATGGATCTTATCTTTGTGATGACGATTTCAAAGGTTTTATTTGTCGGTCAAGCTTGAATTCTTTATTATAGACAAATTCGTGCGCATGCTGGAACTGTTGGTGTTTTGCGTATAGACGGATATTTGTGATAATTATTATTATTATTATTATTATTATTATTACCTATTAGTATTATCAGTATTTTAATTATTATTATTATTATTACCTATTAGTATTATCAGTATTTTAATTATTATTATTATTATTATTATTATTATTATTATTATTATTATTATTATTATTATTATTATTATTATTACCTATTAGTATTATCAGTATTTTAATTATTATTATTATTATTATTATTATTATTATTACCTACTAGTATTATCAGTATTTTAATTATTATTATTATTATTACCTACTAGTATTATCAGTATTTTAATTATTATTATTATTATTATTATTACTATTATAATAGACAAATTCGTGCGCATGCTAGGACTGTTGGTATTTAGCGTATATGACAAATATTTACTAAATAATTATATGTAAACGAGTATTACATATATAATAAATGGTTTTATAATGTTCAGAAAGATATTTTTCCGCCAAGTACTACCACAATATAAAACTAGAAACATAAATGTACATTCACCCACTAACCTAAACTAATTCGAACTTAATCTCGCGCTAAATATGAAAACCATCGGATCCTGTGGTTTCACCTACAGAAACAAATAATTAGAAGAAGAAAAACTCACAGAAACAGAAACACTCCTCTACCAGCTACTATAGTCTCACTAACCGGAGAATTATTGCTAGGGTTCTCCTGCTAAGAGCGACATATGACGTTCTTGAACACCAATAGTTAGTCTTCCGCTAGCAACGTAACCAAGCTTTTTCATTATAAATACAGTATTTCAGCATACACCTACACATTATAAACCATTTATTATTGATATAATACTTGTTTATGTGTAATTGTGTGGTAAATGTCCGTCATATGCGTAAAATACCAACCGTTCCAGCATGCACATGAATTTGTCTAAAATAAAAAACAAGCTTTTCCGACAGATAAAATCTTTGAAATCGTCATCCAAAATACAAAATCGATTTTTAGAACGGCCTACGTTCTGCATAATAACCATTTTTAAGTGAAGTTCTTAAAATTTCGTTGAAAAAAAATCTGATGTGTTCCATTCACATGACTTTCTGTACATCTCTTCAAAAAAAATATTAATAAAAAGCGTATGCTTGTATTTACTTCAAGCTAATCGAAACAATTAGCGAAATGGTCATATTCCTTGCTTCCTTGTAAGTAGGAGCGAAATAAGGGAGTACCATAGGTTAAAGTGATGGTCAAAAGCTGGTTGCTATGTGACTAAATTTCGTTTGTTTCTAAGGACAGGAGTTGACAAATTCCTGTATGAGAAAAGTATAAGTTTTTCAAAGCTGAAACCAAAAACAAGGAATACCTCAAAAACGACCAACTCCACGAAAAAAATGTATATTACATATATTGTGTGTTTTAACGTGCTCTATATTTTAGTCCATCTCTTACAGTTTAGCAGTTGTGCAAAATTCTGTAAAATTCGTCCAGAATAAAATAGTCTTCAGAGGTCATTCCCAGAAAATCCAAGATATACATTTTATTTAATGTGTAAATATCTTTAATATAAGACATTTTAATCAAAATCGTTAGGGTCTTTTTGAGAATTTCAATGTAAAGGGTTGTTGGGGTGGGGGGATTTTCTTGAGAATCTTCGTGTTGCATCTTTGGAAGATACCAAACCTAAATACCAACATTGGTTTTAACGGTCTTTTCGTTTTTGAGCTATGCTGCCCACACACACACACACACACACACACACACACACACACATACACACACAGACACACATGGACATTTTCCTAAAAATGCATTTTTTTGGATTCAGGAGGTCTCAAAACCTGTATTTCCGGTGAAATCTCGGTATCGAATTTTTGGGTGCATTGCAATACCTTCTCTATACACTATGTACATAGTACGTGTAGAGAAAGTACAAATAAATAGGGTACAACGGGGTTATTCCGATCACGGGACTAATCGGCCTGAAATAATAAATATGTAAACAGTACGTTAATTTCTCATTAAGGTGAAGGTTGCTTTCCTTCAGAACGTGGCCTTGTTACTTTGTCACCAAATGTTGTTGCAGTAAGGGTGTTTTTTATGTTGTACAAGGAGCAAAGCGAATTGTGATGAATTGTTTCCGTAGGTAAACAGTACAGCCTAACAAATAATGTGTACCATCCGCAATAATGCGAATTTTACTTTCTCTAGCTCGTATCCAGTATGCACATAGTATGTAGAGAAGGTATTGTATTCCACTCAAAAAATCGATACCGAATTTTCATTTGAAATATATTTTAAGACCCCTGAATAAAAAAAAAATAAATAGAAAAGGCAGTGTGTGTGGGTGTGTCTGTGTGTGTATTTTGTGTCTGTTTGGGTGCCTGTGTGCTGTGTATGTGTGTCTGTCTATGTGTGTCTGTCTATGTGTGTTTGTGTGTATGTCTCTGTGTCTTTGTGTGTCTGTGTGTGTCTATGTGTGTGTCTGTGTGTGTCTATGTGTGTGTCTGTGTGCTGTGTGTGTGTCTGTCTATGTGTGTTTGTGTGTATGTCTGTGTGTCTTTGTGTGTCTGTGTGTGGCTATGTGTGTGTCTGTGTGCTGTGTGTGTGTCTGTCTATGTGTGTTTGTGTGTATGTCTGTGTGTCTTTGTGTGTCTGTGTGTGTCTATGTGTGTATCTGTGTCTGTGTGTCTATGTGTGTGTCTGTGTGTCTATGTGTGTGTATGTGTGTGTGTGTGTGGACAGCATAACTCGTTTTGTTTCTTAGTTGGCTTACCCTCCCCGTATTTAGGACGACATCCCCCTAGCACTTACAAGCAGATGTCTAGGGGTCAGAAGCCTATCGGGGAGCCAAAGGCACGAAACCACGAAACCTGGAAAGAGTGGTCGGCCCGTAGCCAGGCATGAGCGTGAGGAAGTGGATGATAGGAAAGGTGATGATGGAGCAATTGGTAGAATGAGTGGTGAGGGAAATCAGAGGATCCCGAGAAAACCCGCCCAGACGCCGCTTCCTCCACCAAAAATCCTCAGAATGCGACATTTTTTTTTCTTTTTTTTTTAGAGTTAACCGTATTCGGTTGATATTTCGGATTATTGCTTTCAATTTTTTCTCGAACAGGAAGACATATTTCTCTCGTTTGTTTACTCCTGACAAGCAGAGAGATTGGAATTTCAATTATTTCAAATAGCGACCGGCTTTTAAAGGATGAGACCACCCTTTATCCTGTGCATTTTCTTATTTCCGTTCCACTTTCAAGGAAGCTAGTAATTACAGAAACTCTGCTTAGGTTTGTCTTGATTAGCATGGTGTAGATAACAGATTAATGTTTTGAATAAAAACGTTGTTTGCTGAACAGCTAGACGACGTCATATGAATGCAACACATTACATGTTTTCCCTGTTACTTACAGGGGACCGAGTAACAACTCAATTTCTGCTAATGTTTATTTCCATTGCCATAAAATAGGTAGAAGAATAAGCCTTTTAATGGTAATTTGTTACAGAGATGTAGAGAAACTCATGTGAGTGGAATACTTCAAACTTTTACTTTCTCAACACATACTATGTACTTAAGTATAGAGAAGGTATTGCACAAATTCGATACCGAAATTTCACCGGAATTATATGTTTTAGGGTCCCCTGTATAAAAGTAAAAGCATTTTCAGAAAAAGGTCTGTGTGTGTCCGTGTGCTCGTGTGTCTGTGTTCACGATAACTCAAAAACGAAAAGTCGCTAAAATACCAAACTTGGTATTTAAGTTAAATATTTCCAGGGATGCAACACGAAGATTTTAAGAAGAATTCATCCCACCATCATTTACCCTTTACATGGAGCATTTTTCGAATTTTTTTATTTTCTTCAAAATGGCTCTAATGATATTGATTAAATTATCGTCTATTAAATGTATTTACCTGGCAAGTAAAATGTATATCTTGAAGTTTCTGGGAATAGCCTCTGAAGACTATTTTACTTTGGTTGAATTTTACGGATTGTTGCATAGCTGCTAAATCGCAAGAGATGGACAAAAACTTGCCACACAATAAATGTAGAGCACGTTAAGACACACAAATTATGTTGTACACATTTTTTTAGTGGAGTTGTCGTTTTTTAAACCTTTCTTGTTTTTTGTTTCACCCTTAAAAACCTTATACATTTCTCATACGGAATTTGTTAACACCTGTCCATACAAACAAAGGAAGTTCAGTAACATAGCAACCAGCATTTGATTATCACTTTAACCTATGGTATTCCCTTATTTCGTTTCTGCTTACAAGGAAGCAAGTAATAAGACTATTTCTTCTATTTTTTTCTCTTTTTTACTTTCTCTATACGCACAATGTACATAGTGTATAGAGAAAGTATTGCACTCCACCCAAAAATTCGATACCGAGATTTCACCTGAAATATATGTTTTAGGGTCCCAAATATACAAAAAAAAAGCATTTTCATAAAAAGGTCCGTGTGTGTGTGTGTGTGTGTGTGTGTGTGTGTGTGTGTGTGTGTGTGTGTTCGTGTGTCACTGTGTCCGTGTGCCTGTGAACACGATAACTCAAAAACGAAAAGTCGGTAAAATACCAAACTTGGTATTTAAGTTTAGTATCTTCCAGGGATGCGACACGAAGATTTTGAGAAAAATCCCCCCACCCCAAACTACCCTTTACATGGAACTTGTTTCGAAAATTTTGATTTTCTCAAAAATGGCTCTAACGATTTTGATTAAAATGTTGTATATTAAAGATATTTACCTAACAAATCAAATGTATATCTTGAATTTTCTGGGAATAGCCTCTGAAGAGTAGTTTATTCTGGATGAATTTTACTGAATTTTGAATAACTGCTAAATCGTAAGAGATGGACAAAAACTTACTACACAACAAATGTAGAGCACATTAAAACACACAATTTGTGTTATATACATTTTTTTCGTGGAGTTCGTCGTTTTTGAGACATTCCTTATTTTTGGTTTCTGCAATGAAAAACGTATACTTTTCTCATACAGGAACTTGTCAACTACTATCCATATAAACAAAGGGACTTCATTGATACAGCAACCAGCTTTTGACTATCACTTTAACCTATGGCTGTCCCTTATTTCGCTTCTACTTACAAGGAAGCGAGTAATAAAGACTTATTTCTACTAATTTATTCTGATTAGCAGAAAGTAAATAAAAGTATAAGCTTTTTAAGAATAATTTGTTGCAGGGATATAAAGAAAGTCATGTGAATGGTACACATCAGATTTTTTATTGTTAAAAAGCATATGCGTACAAAAATATAAGTTCCTAGATTTTAAACCCTAGCACTTAGATTTGAAATTTATTCACCTCTTAAGCGTGCTTAAAATCGACAGCCCCATATCAATTTACTGGCAAGTTAAAGAACTCAGGCTCTCTGCCGTCGCCGATATGATTCCGGGAATTGACGGTGTTGCAAAAAGAGAATATTTATTTTATTTTTATCTGACCTTGGCTGGAGGGAGGAGCACTGAACTGCCTGAAGGTCTTCAGGATTTAAGCTCAAGTCTCAATTGTTTTTCAGGTAACACTATGACTTGCGGTTTTACAGCAAATGTATCCATCACATGAGTTTCTTCTTGCAAGTACTTAGTAGGTGGCGGAGGTACAATAGTTCATCCAAAAATTCAATATTGAGGTTTCACCAGAAGCACATGTTTTGTGATCACCTGAATAAAAAAAATATCTGATGTGTTCCATTCACATGACTTTCTCTACAATTGTTGTTAAAACTTCTATTTACTTCATGCTAATCGAGAAAAAATTAGCAGAATAGACGTATTACTTGCCTCCTTGTAAGTAGAAGCGAAATAAGGGAGTACCATAGGTTAAAGTGATAGTCAAAGGCTAGTTGCTATGTGATTAAAGTTCCTTTGTTTGTATGGACAGGAGTAGACAAATTCCTGTATGAGAAAAGGAGAAGTCTTTTAAAGCTGAAGCCAAAAACAAGGAATATCTCAAAAACGATCAACTTCACGAAAAAAATGTATATAACATAAATGGTGTGTTTTAATGTGCTCTACATTTTCTGTGTGGTAAGTTTTTGTCCATCCCATACGGTTTAGCAGTTATGCAAAATTTCTTAAAATTCACCCTGAATAAATTAGTCTTCAGAGGCTATTCCCAGAAAATTCAAGATATACACTTTATTTCTGAGATAAATATCTTTAATATACGATATTTTGTTCAAAATCGTATGCATTTTTGAAAAAATAAAAATGTTCGAAAAAATGTCCATGTAAAGGATAGTTGGGAGTGGGGGGGGATTTTCTTGAAAAGTTTCGTGCCGCATCCTTGGAATATACCAAAATTAAATACCAATTTGGTCTTTTCAGTTTTGAGCTATGCTGTCCACAGAGACACTCACATACACAAGGACCTTTTTCTGAATTTTTTTTTTATTCAAATACCAGTCAGACGATGTCAACATTGGTACCTTGGCTACTCGTAGCTTCTAGACGAATGACCTTTAGTGAAGACACGGTGAGCTTGCCTACCCTTGATAAACAGGACATCAAATAGTTTGTTACACTAACAAACAGCTCTGCTTCCTTATGATTATGATTACATTACACAGGGTACTGTTGACTGCAAAGTGTTATGGTTTTATGCCGTTGCTATTGTTTTAACGAGAAAATTCCAGAAAATTCAAGATTTACATTTTATTTGGCATGTAAATATCTTAAATATAAGAGATTTTAATCAAAATCGTTACAGCCATTTTTGAGAATGTCAAAATTTTCAAAATTTTTCCATGTAAAGGGTAGTTTTTGGGATTTTATTCCAAAAATACATTTTTTGGACTCAGGGAGGCCCAATAAATGTATTTCCGGCATCGAATTTTTGGGTGCAATACAATACCTTCTCTATACATTATGCACATAGTGCGTACAAAATAAAAATATGTGTTCCACTCACATGACTTTCTCTACATCTCTGCAACAAATTATTGCTAAAAAGCTTATGCATTTATTTACTTTATACTAATCGAGGAAAAATTAGCAGAAATAGTCTTATTGCTTGCTTCCTTGTAAGTAGAAGCGAAATAAAAGAGTACCATAGGTTAAAGTGATAGTCAAAACCTGGTTGCTGTGTGACTGAAGTTCCTCTGTTTGTATTGACAGGATTTGAAAAATTCCTGTATGACAAAAGTATAAGTTTTTCAAAGCTAAAACCAAAACAAAGGAGTATCTCAAAAACAATCAACTCCAGGAAAAAAAGGTATATAACATAAATTGTGTGTTTTAATGTGCTCTACATTTTGTGTGTGGTAAGCTTTTGTCCTGTTACGGTTTATCAGTTATGCAAAATTCCGTAAAATTCATCCAGAGTATAGTAGTCTTCAGTAGCTATTTCCAGAAAATTCAAGATATACATTTTATTTGTCAGGTAAATATCTTTAATATACGACATTTTAATCAAAATAGATAGCCATTTTTGAGAAAATAAAATTTTTCAAAAAAAAAAAAAAAACATGTAAAAGGTAGTTAGGGGTGAGGGGATTTTCTTGAAAATCTTCATGTCGCATCTTTGGAAGATACCAAACTTAAATACCAAGTTTGGTATTTAACGGTCTTTTCGTTTTTGAGCTACGCTGCCCACAGACACACACATACAGACAGACAAACGCACACGCGGACATTTTTCCAAAAAGTTTATTTTGGATTAAGGAGGTCCTAAAACATGTATTTCCGCTGAAATCTCGATATCGAATTTTTGGATGCATTATGATACCTTTTCTATACACTATGTACATAGTACGTGTAGAGAAAGTAAACATGTAACAATACAAAGAGATCTTAAATTTATAATATGAACATCAAGTTGCAGTGATTTTGTTGTAAATGTACAAGACAGATGGGATTTTAGGAATATTATTTTTCGTGTCTATATACACATCGTTGTTATTTTATTCACGAAATAGTCTTATTAAATATAACTTAAGCTACAAATTTTATCAATAAATTTGAGAACAACTTATTGCTCTCAAATTTATTGATAAAATTTGGAGCTCTGTTTATATTACATATGAGGATAACGTTGCAAAGTCTGGCGCCGAAAACAACTGAAAGGGTTCAACCGACATTACGTCACTACAACAACCCGACATTTTCATTGAGCACGACGCTTATCGGGTGCAACTTCCTAACTGTCTGGCTAAATAACCTTCCTTCAAAGTGTGGCTTGTGTGAAGGTGGGAGGAGAGCCGGTGCATTTGGATCACCAGCTGGGATCCGACTGCTAGTGCAGCTACGCAATCTTGTCACGTGATAACAGGAGAGCAACTATTCTCCGTCCAGCCGGTAGTGTAAACAAAAGCAACGCGTTGCAACGACTATGCTAGGTTATTGAACGCTTTACTGCTTTTCTCTACCATAAAATAGTTCCTCTTAAATAGAGTATAGAAATATCGTATTAAAGAAAGCAAACTTTTCTAAATAATATAGTATGAAAATTAAGAAACAAAATTTATACATCATTCAATCATTATTTTTACTCTCTCTATACGTACTATGCACATAGTGAATAGAGAAGGTATTGCACTTCACCCAAAATTCGATGTATGTTTTAGGATCCCCTGTATCCAAAAAACGCATTTTCAGAAATAGGTCCGTGTGTGTGTGTCCGTATGACCACGAACTCGATAGCTCAAAAACCAAAAGTCCCCACCCCAAACTATCCTTTACATGGAACAAATTTCGGTTTGATGCTTGGAAGCTAAGGGTTACATTTCTTTTGTTTATTTAAAAAAATTACTGCAAATTTAGGGCAAAAATTGTATATATATTTTTACAATATAAAACAGTCTTGATTACTTGCCGTTTATGGTTAAAGGTTACTATAACATGAAATTAATCCTAGAGTACAACCCTATTTGTACAGTTACGCTTAAAACGAGCGGAACTTATAGGTACCAACAGGCAACAAAGAGTTAAGATGTGTATTTTGGTGCGTCTTTACCGAGCCACTTCGGGTCTCTTGAATGAATGAATAAGTGTATTTATTGACATAACGGTATCATATGTACACAGAATTTCAACATTCGCACGGGTCCACAGACCGTACCTGCTTTTGTAATACACACTAAAAACAATATTAAAACAACAACAAAGAATTAAAAGAGTACACACGAAAATAATCTACAAAGATATTCAAATATAGCAATTTAAATTTACAGCACAGAGTACACCTTCATAAATGTACCCTCTTATAATAGATAATCACACTTAAAAGAAATGTGTACATTTAATATATACACAATATATAAAACCATAATACCTAAGTATAACATAATATTTATTGTACATTGCAGTCACTTTTGTTAAGTTGTTTTTATCCCTCCCCCTTCTCTATTGGCAGCCTCCTCAGATTTCAGCAGCCTTGCCTTAAGTATAAATTTGCCTAGCCTGTACACAGCTTCCCTGCCTGCCAGTAGCGTCCAACATGCTTCTAGCTCTACATTCGCGATAGGGATACCTTATAATTTGACGACCCTATATGAATATATGTAGACATAAAAACCTAATTTGTAAGCACGTAAATACATTCATATGTGCACACCTACACACATTAATACGTAAACACATACACATATTCACATACTTAAATGCAACTCGCACATATACGTTAATTAGCATTAAAAGGTGAAATATTAAATACTGTTCTATAAAGCTTTAGTATACTTAACTGGTGCACGAGTCCACCCTTACACATGGCTAGCAGCAGAAGTGGACAGCGTTGATTCTGCAATCAAAAAGATCGTAATGTTTCCATTCACATAATTTTCTCTACATCTCTGCAACAAATTATTCTTAATGAAACTTAATTTTACTTTCTCTATGCGCACTATGTACATAGGGTATAGAGAAGGTATTGCACTGCACCCAAAAATTCGATACCGAGATTTCACCGGAAATATATGTTTTAGGGTCCCCAATATCCAAAAAAAAAAGCATTTTCACAAAAAGGTCCGTGTGTCCGTGTGTCTGTGAACACGATAACTCAAAAACGAAAAGTCGGTAAAATGCCAAACTGGTATTTAAGTTCAGTATCTTCCACGGATGCGACATGAAGATTTTGAGAAAAATCCCCCACCCCCAACTACCCTTTACATGGAACTTTTTTTAAAAATTTTTGATTTTCTCAAAAATGGCTCTAACGATTTTGATTAAAATTTCGTATATTAAAGACAAATAAAATGTATATCTTGAATTTTCTGGGAATAGCCTCTAAAGAGTACTTTATTCTGGATGAATTTTACGGAATTTTGGATAGCTGCTAAACCGTAAGAGATGGACTAAAACTTACTACACAAAAAATATAGAGCACGTTAAAACACACAATTATGTTATATATATTTTTTCGTGAGTTCGTCGTTTTTGAGACATTCCTTATTTTTGGTTTCTGCTATGAAAAACTTATACTTTTCTCATACAGGAACTTGTCAACTCCTATCCATATAAACAAAGGAACTTCATTGACATAGAAACCAGCTTTTGACTATCATTTTAACCTATGGTAGTCCCTTATTTCGCTTCTACTTACAAGGAAGCGAGTAATAAGACCCTTTCTGCTAATTTTTTCTGATTAGCATAAAGTAAATAGAAGAATAAGCTTTTTAAGAATAATTTGTTGCAGGGATATACAGAAAGTCATGTGAATGGTACACATCAGATTTTTCTATTTACTTTATTCTAATCGAGAAACAAATAGCAGAAATGTCCGTATTACCTGCTTCCATATAAGTAGAAGGAAAGGCGGTGCCATAAGTTAGATATTCCTTGTTATTGGTTTCAGCTTTAAAACACTTGTATTTTTACTTTCTCTATACGCACTATGTACATAGTGTATAGAGAAAGTGTTTAAATGCACCCAAAAATTCGATACCGAGTTTTCACCGAAAATACATATTTTGGATCCCCCTGAATCCAAAAAGCATTTTTAGAAACATGTCCGTGTGTGTCTGTGGGCAGCATAGCTCATCTTCCTCGTCTTCAGGGTGAACTGATGGTTTGAGTCTCCGTAAGCTCAAACCATCAGTTCACCCTGAAGACAAGGAAGATGCACTTCTTCGAAACGTTGATGTCAAACCAAGTTTTTACCTGGCTAGAAGCCCGAGCAGATTTTGAATTAAGATTGTTATTATATACAGTGCACAAAAGCCGCTATCAAACTGGCAAAACAAGGTTTAGAATTTATGGCGGTGCCTGAGCACAGCAGTTAACCTTCGCAAAACAGTAATACTGCCTCAGCGAACTTGAATACCACAAGAAACCTCAGTTACGTAACAGTCGCACGGTCAACACCCAAGAAAAAGGGCACCACCCACGAGGGACTTAGCATCCAAGACTACATTCTCGCAGTAAGTAAACTTACAGAACCAAGCAATATTATAAATAGGATCTGAAGCTTTCCTGGCGTCGAACATATTCTAGACGTTCTCGGGCTTCAAGCCAGGAGTAGTGATGATGATGCACGATCTCGAAAATATCAAGGGTCTCCATGGCACAGCTCATAAAGAGCCTTGGCCTACCGCCCGGCCGCTGCGTCCCACATCTCGGTCCATGACATACGTCATGGAGTATTGGAGGGTGAGACGTGGCCAGCGCTTCGAACAGTAACGGTTAATGCGGTCTTCACGACCTGGAGCCGCTACCTCTCCATCAGTAGCTCCTCAATTGGGGACCTCACGAGGCTGAGTGCACCCCGGTCCAGGTCTCTCGGTGGGAGAAAATCCCTACGCTGATACTGGCAATCGAACCCAGGTCTCCCAATTGGCAAGTAGCAATGCTACCACCACGCTAAGGAAATAAAAAATAAATGACGTGTTATTTATGAACGCTCTTTAACTGCTGTGGTTCTCAGCGTCCCATTGTATAGTGGGCGTGAAAGACCGCTTAATTTTGCTCAGAGGCCTCTCTATCAGGCTTGAGGTTCTTTTACGTGCCGTAAATCTACGACACGGGACGAACGGCTTTACTTCCCTTCCGAAGGAAGCTATGCTAAGAATTTTTATACCCGAAAATATCCATCATCCTCCGCTGGGTTTGAACCCGCGACCCTGGGTATACGAAGTTAGCATGGTAACCATTACACCACGGAGGACGACACCGCGCTAAGGAGACGACCCAATCAAGGGCCTACCACTCCAGAATATGTATATACTTAACATTTTCCAAAATAGTGGAACTCCTAGGGTAATGCTATACGACAGTACCATCATATAAACATACAACTTTAAGAATTGAAACTAACCTTACAATACACTTCAGAGCATCAAGAAGGTAATATGTTTTCATCTAGAATTGCAATATCGAAATTTTCAAAATTGTTTCTAAGTAAAGAGTAGTTTGGGGTGGGGGGGTCGAGAATATCTTCGTGTTGCATCTTTGGAAGATACTGAACTTAAATTTCAAGCTTGGTATTTAAAGGAGTTTTCGTTTTACAGCTATGCTGCCACATTCACACATGGACATTTTTCTATAAATTATTCTTTCTTTTTTTTTTCTTTTTTTTTCTTTTTTTTTTTTTGGATTCAGGGGTCCCAAACATGTACTTCCGGTGAAATCTCGGTATCTATATATATAGTATATGTAGAAAAAGTAAAGAAATATCTGAATCGCAAATAGTCTTCACGCACACCACACCAGACAAGAGGGATTAAAAACCTGATGTGTGCCATTCACATGACTTTCTCTACATCTCTGCAACAAATGATTGTTAAAAGCTAATGCTTCTATTTACTTCCTGCTACTCGAGAAGAAATTAGCAGAAATAGTCTTATTACTTGTTTCCTTGCAAGTAGAAGCGAAATAAAGGAGTACCATAAGTTAAAGTGATAGTCAAAAGCTGGTTGCTATGTGACTGAAGCTCCTTTGTTTGTATGGACAGGAGTTGACCAATTCCTGTATGAGAAAAGTAAGTTTTCCAAAGCTGAAACCAAAAACAATGAATATCTAAAAAACGATTAACTCCACGAAAAAAATATATATAACATAAATTGTGTGTCTTAACGTGCTCTACGTGTTTTGTGTGCTAAGTGTTTGTCCATCTCTTACGGTTTACCAGTTATGCCAAATTCCGTAAAATTCACCCAGAATAAAGTAGTCCAGAGGCTACTCCCAGAAAATTCAAGATATACATTTTATACATTTTATCAAGTTTGGTATTTAACGGTCTTTTCGTTTTTGAGCTATGCTGCCCACAAACACACACACATACTCGCAAACACACACACGGACATGTTTCTAAAAATGTTTTTTTTTATTCAGGGGGACCCAAAACATGTATTTCCGGTGAAAACTCCGTATCGAATTTTTGGGTGCATTACAGTACCTTCTCTATACACTATGTATATAGTACGTGTAGAGAAAGTAAAAATGTGAGCTTACTCGTACACTCAACTCAGAAATGCCCGAACCGATTCTAGACATAATCGAGTCAGTGTCATGTTTACGCATCAAGCTTCAAAGCTGAATGAAATGCATTAGTGTAAAAGATGTACTTTCAATTGTTGAAGGACTTAGCACAGATCTCGAGTTTCTAGTGGGTAGTCAAAACCCGTGCTCGTTACTCGTAAGCCACGCCACTATTCGAGAGTGTCGCAACGAGAATCTCGGTATCGAGAGCTGTGCGACTCCAGTATTCTCGTAACTACAGACAAAGTAGGTTCACATATGATACGTAGTATAAACTGCTTACGTAATAACTAGGGCCCGGATTTTTAGGTTTTAACTTTTTTTTTTTTTTTCTTATAAGTTAGAAAGTTTCAAGGTACATTTATGTTCAGATTTTAACTGAGCTTGAAGCACTTGATATCACAGTGTACTTACCAACACCTATTTCAATTTATTGTGTATATCTTCGAAATAAAATTACGTTAGATTCATATAAATTACAATAATAGGCCAAGTTTCTAAACAATTTACTGTATTGGGAGACTTTAATAGTTATAACCAGGGGTGGTTCCGTGCCGTGGCACCACTAGGTATTAAATTAAAAAATGTGATTGTGATTGTTGGTTAAACACGCTTCCTACGCTCATTTGAAGCGCCGCGTGAACCGGCAGTATGAAGCTTGCGCCAGTTCCAGGTGGGTACCGTCTCATTTCATATGTATAAGACTAGAGCGTTAGTGGCTGCTTATGAGTGAATGGATGCCAAGGTTGACCTGGCACTCAGTGTCCGTTCCTCCCTCCAGAGCTCAGTAAAACACAATACTTTGCAGGTGACGACGAACGTATGCACTGTCCTTGCCTAAATCCTCCTATAAATGCGGTGTTGCCATCTTGCTACAAGTTAATGTCAACGCATTTTGATGTTTGGTTAAATTCATTGCAGAAATATACACCAATATATCCTTATAAACAAATATACGTTTTGAATATTATAATGCAATTAAGTTTTAAAATTATTGAGCATTATTTCCATATTTGTTTTTAGTTTTATATATCAGTGATTTTTAACAGACAAGCGCGAACGCACGCATGTGCATGTATATAGTGTGATTTTCTGAGTTGTTTTTCCTTTTAATTTCTAATGCACATCTTGGAATGCATTATTTTTTACATGTTTCTTTCTGCTTCGTGGAATCGTACACAAGCACCTCTTGTAACGTTCTCCGTTAATTATTAGGCATAAACTTGTTCTGATCTTTTGTCTACAACTTGAAAGCAAAAGCGTTGTTTCATTTTCCGCTTTCCACTCTTCAATTTATTAATGTAACACGTTATGAAATATACCGGTTATTCACAAAAACACACAGTATATCGATAATACTTCAAGAATAAACAAGTACTTGAAGAGTTTTTGTTATAAAAATTGTCTGTAGCATGTCTTAGCGGCCGTCACTGGTAATAATACAATTTGGGACAGCGAATATACAAACTTCAGAGGGAAAATAATATAACAACTTTACACGTCGAAGTACTCAACATATTTAATGATTCCTTACCAACAAATTTATTACAACAAACGGCACTCTCAGTGCCATCGACTTAACATTACCCCTGATATTCAAAAAATAAATTTGAATGGATGGCATCTAAAGAAAATACTAGGGCAGTTTCTTTTTCAACCTCCGATAGGCTATAATAAAAGACAATTCATAGAAAACAGTTATTTTATTACTAAAAATTGTTTAAATTTATGGTTACTTTTCAACATAATCACCGAAAATATTGAGACATTTATCGTACCTGTGCACAAACTTTGAATCCCCGCATCAAAAAATGTTGCCGCCAATGATTTCAAATGAGCATTGACGTTGTTTTGAAGATCTTCGTACTTTACGACGTTTTCGGAGAGCCATTCAAAACAAACGAAGAGGAATGTTGACTTCACAAATTGTGTTGATCCATGACAACGCTCGTCACACACTCCTGGCACAACTTATCGGCTGCTTGAACAATTTCAATGGGACATTTTCGATCATCCGCCATGCAGTCCTGACCCGGCACCCAGCGACTTTCACCTTTTCTCTGAACTGAAGATGTGGGTGGCTAGGAGGGTAGCACTCAAACCAACGAAGGTCTTCAAAACAACGTCAATGCTCATTTGAAATCATTGGCGGCAATATTTTTTTAAGCGGGTATTGTGTACAGGTACGATAAATGTCTCAATCTTTTAGGTGATTATGTTGAAAAGTAACCATAGGTGTACAAAACTTTTAGTAATAACATGCTTGTTTTCTATGAACTTGTCTTTTATTTATAGCCTATCGGAGATTGAAAAAAAACGACCCTCGAACGTGTAGAGAAAGTAAAAATGAAAATTGGCTAAAGTTTAAGTCTCCCATATCTGAAAACTTGCCTTGTCTTACACCAACGAAAAAATTCCGTTAATCCAATCTTAATGAAATGGTGAACTTATTTACGGAGTTGATCCTCGAAACCGCCGATGTCAGCATTCCGAAGAAATAAAAAAACTGTAATCTGGAGGAATCAACAATGTAATAGCTGTCAAGATCAAGGCCTTCAACTTCAAACAGCAACCCACATTGAATACCAAAAAGCAACAGCTAAGGCATGCCAAGAAAAAATCGGATGTGTCCCATTTCACCTGACTTTCTCTATATCTCTGCGACAAACTATTGATAAAAAGCGTATTCTTCTATTCACACTAATTGAGCGAAATAAGGGAGTAAGTAACTTTGTATGGCCAGGAGTTGACAAAGTCTCGTATGAGAAAAGTATAAGTATTTTAAACACATAACAAGGAATATCTCAAAAACGGTCAACTCCATGCAAAAATGTTTATAACATAGATTTTGTGTTTTAATGAGCTCTACGTGTTTTGTGAAGTAAGGTTTTGTCTATCTCTTATGGTTTAACCCTTATGCAAAATTCTGCAAAAATTAACCAGAGTAAAGTGCTTTTCAGAGGCTATTCTCAGAAAACCCAACATATACAGTTTATTTGTGTTGTGAATAACTTTAATTTACGGATTTTAATCAAAAGTATTACAGCTATTTTTGAGAAAAATAAAACTTTCAAAACTTTTTCCATGTAAAGGGTGCGGGGATTTTTTTTTAAATCTTCGTGTCGCATCCTTGGGAGATACTGAACTTTAAATATCAAGTTTGGTATTTAACTGACTTTTCGTTTTTGAACTAGGGCCTTTTTTGAATGTTTTTATTCAAGGGGCCCAAAACATGCATTTCTGGGTGCAATACACTATGCACATAGTACGTGTAGAGAAAGTAAAAAAGATTCTTGGTTATCATTCGTGTTCTCGCATGACAGCTCACACGGCACCTTGGCCTACCGCCCGGCCGCTGCGTCCCCCGCCTCAGTCCATGACAGACGCCTTGGATGGGGTGCAGTATTGGAGGGTGAGAGGTGTCAGCGCATCGACCGGTTAAAGCGATCCTCATGACCTGGAGCTCCTCAATTAGTCCTCCAGGGACCTCACGAGGCTGAGTGCACCCCGGACCAGTTTTCCCAGCGGGGGGAAAATCCCCACGCCGGTACCGGGAATCGAACCCAGGTCTCCCGCTTGGTAGACAGCCGTGCTACCACCGCACTAAGGAGACGACCCTCTTTAAATAATCAAATACATTCACATGTGGTATAGCAAAAATTTGTAAAATAAGAGGCTCATATGGACTGGCACTAAATGTAACTCTATATGATCCTATTGACAAGAAAACAAAGACCCTCAAATTATTACAAATACACTAGCTCAGACTTTCGTAACCGCTTCCATAGAGGAAAATGATAAAACTAAATTACCCGAAAATTATAAGCAGATCATTAGTTCCAAATAACTTAACAAAGAAAACAATGAAATATGCAATGACGACCTTACCTTCACAGAGGTTTTTATAAACTCTTGAAAGTGTAAATATTCCAGCGCGATAATATATTCTATGCGATACTTAGAGCCTTAACTCAAGGTGAACTAATCTACCCCAATGAAATTCTAATCTACATAGAGCTCCAGAAGGTTTCTGGAATACTGGCGCACTGCAATTATTGTAGTGCCCATTCCAAAATTTTCTCTCTTCGCTTTAAAATCGGCCAGGCTTTCGGAGGTCCTGGCCGATGATCCCGGAGCGGTGGAGAACGTTTTTAAATGTTTATCTCAAGTGACATACGCCTTAAGTATCTAGTTTTATTTTTGCTGTTGTAGTTTAGCTGCAGCTACTTGAGTGATACGTGAGGTTTTGGAAATCTTTTATAACCCTTGAAACTTTTAGTCACTATTGTTTTATGTTCCCTCTTGTTTTAGTGTCATAGTTTTATCGCCAGCTCTGGATTCAGGGCTGGACAGTTATTTTATCTTGGTTTTAGTTGTTTGTGCTGATTTTATGCATATTTTAGCTCTTTTGATAGAGATCCGTTTTAGCATACAACTCAGATGTTTTAACTCCTCAGTCTTATGTTAAGGGCGCTGATAACCTAGCAGTTGAGCGCCCTTAAACCCATTCATCACCATCATCATCATCATCATTCGCATTAAAACTGCAGACCTATAGCCCTTGCTTGCACTATGTGCAAAGTCCTTGAAGAAAACTGACGTGTTCCATTTCCATGACTTTCTCTACATCTCTGCAATAAATTATTGTTAAAAAGCTAATGCTTCTATTTACTTCATGCTAATCCAGAAAAAATTAGCAGAAATAGTCTTATTACTTGCTCCCTTGTAAGTAGAAGGGAAATAAGGGAGTACCATAGGTTAAAGTGATAGTCAAAAGCTGGTTGCTATGTGACTGAAGTTCCTTTGTTGTATGGACAGAAGCTCAAAATTTTCTGTATGAGAAAAGTATGTTTTTCAAAACTGAAATTAAAAACAAGCAATATCTCGAAAACGGTCAACTCCACGAAAAATTGTATAGGTATAACATAAATTGTGTGTTTTAACATGCTCTACATTTTTGTGTGATAAGTTTTTGTCCATCTCTTACTGTTTAGCAGTTATGCACAATTCCGTAAAATTCATCCAGAGTAAAGTAGTCCTCAGAGGCTGTTCCCAGAAAATTCAAGATATACATTTTATTTGGCATGTAAATATCTTTAATATACGATATTTTAATCAAAATCATTGGAGGCATTTTTGAGAAAATCAAAATTTTCGAAAATTTTTGCATATAAAGGGTAGTTGGGGTTGGGTGGATTTCTTTAAAAATCTTCGTGTCGCATCCTTGGAAGATAATAACTTAAACACCAAGTTTGGTATTATCGTTTTTAAGCTATGCGGACATTTTTCTAAATATGCTTTTATTTATTCAGAGGATCCTAAAACATGTATTTCTAGTGACATCTGGGTATCGAATTTTTGGGTGCAGTACAATACCTTCACCGATGTGTTCCATTCACATGACTTTCTCTAGCTGTTCTAAAAACAAACTTCTTACAAAAGATTCTTTTTCTTCCGTATTCTAATCGAGATAAACATTAGCAGAATTACTTGTAAGTAGGTGGTGAATAAGGGAGTACACTAGGCTAACGGCGGAGAGCGATGGATTTTTTTGGGCGTAAAAATTCTTAGCATGGCTTCCTTCGGAAGGTAAGTAAAGCCGTTGGTCCCGTGTCGTAGATGTACGGCACGTAAAAGAACCTCAAGCCTTATAGTGAGGCCTCTGAGGAAAATTATGGGGTCTTTCACGCCCTGTATAGAAGGGGACGCTGAAAACCACAGCGGTTAAAGAACGTTCATAAATAAAAAGTCATTTCATTATTACTTTTTCTACACGTGCTATGTACATAGTGTATAGAGAAGGTATTGTAATGCACCCAAAAATTCGATACCGAGATACATGTTTTGAGACCCTCTGAATTAAAAAAAAAGCATTTTTAGAAAATTGTCCGTGTATGTCTGTCTGTGTGTATATATATGTGTGTTTTTATAAAAAAAAAGTGTCTATGTCTTCTGTGTGTTTGTGTTTCCGGGTGATAATTCAAAAATATTAAGGCAATAAAATGCCAAACTTGGTATTTAAGTTAAATATCTCTCAGGAATGTGACACAAAGGTTTCTAGGAAACTCCCTAGCCCTAGACTACACGTTATATGGAAAAAAATTCGAAAATTTTTATTTTCTACAAAAAAAAAAATACAAAAGCAAAAAGATCTAACAATTTTTATTACAATACCATATATTAAAGAGCAATCCATAACAAATAAAATGTATATCTTGAATTTTCTGGGGCTAGCCTCTGAAGATATCTTTGTTATCAATTGCTTTTGTATTCCTGGTAAACCGTAAACCTCTTAAACAAAAAATCTGATGTGTTCCATTCACATAACTTCCTTTATACAAATAGTTCTTACAAACGATTTCACTTTTATACACATCATGCTAATTGAGATGAATATTAACAGAGATTCTTGTGGTTTGCTTCCTTATAAGTAGAAGGGAAATGATAATATACATTAGGCTAATGCGTTATTCAAAAGCTTTCAAATCCTGTCGCTATGGGAGACAATTGAGATTCGGTTCGCTTTGCATGGACCGGTTTGAGAAAAGTTAATTAGTTTAAAACTGAAACCATTAACAATAAATATCTCTAAAACGGTCAATTTTACAAAACAAAACAAAAAAGGTATATGACATAAATTATGTGTTTTTAAGAGATCTACATTTTTGTGTAATAAGTGTTTTTTTGCCTCTTACAGATAAAACGTTATGCAAAACTCAAATCAGAATAAAGAGCTCTTCAGAGGCTATTCCGAGAAAATTCAAAATATATTTTTATTTGTGATGTGAATATCAGAAATATGCGTTACTTTAATCAAAATCAGTAGAGCCATTTTTGAGAAAATCAAAATGTTCAAAAAATAATCCATCTGTAGGTAGTTGTGCTGGGGGAATATTTTTGTAAATCTTCGTTTCCCACTCTTGGAAGATACTGAACTGAAATACCAAGTTTGGTATTTAATATATTTTCGTTTTTGAGTTCTACTGTCCTCAGGCACACACACATAAACACACCTTTTCCTAAAATGCTTTTTTCGGACTCAGGGGCCCTCAAAACATACATTTTCAGTGAAATTTTTGTATCGAATTTTTGGGTGATATACAATATTTTCTCTGTCCACCATGTACATTACACATACGTGCTAAAGAAAATAAAAAACACAGAGCTGGTTAAAACACACAATGTGTCATATTCATTTTCGACATATCCCCTGTTTTCGATTTCAGCTTTACTGTACTTAAACTTCTCTCAGCATGAAAGTCCTCATTCACGTTATGTCCCATTGTTTACTCTTAGCTGTGAAAGAGAACCAAATATCAATAACAATAGCATAGCGACAGTTTATAAAATTCTATTACTTTAGTCCAGTGTATTCTTTTATTTCCACTTTTAACCAAGCAGTTTTATGTTGATTAGGGCGACGTAAAGAGAAGAATATGCTTCTGTAAGAATAATCTGTTGCTGGAAAAAGGCATTATCCGATTTTTTTGTGATGTTTAAAGCTACAAGTCACAAAATGCGAACTAATTTTCTGTTGATTATGGAGTACAATTACGTAATACAGTCTTCGATATAATAATTATATTACAAATTATTTATCCAATTTGAATGGAACTTCTTATTCGTAATAATAAAAGAACAATGAACAAACAGTAAAATGTTTTAGAAAAATGTATGCAAAAATATACAAATTTGTAATTTCACTCTGAATGTTTCTCAATTGGTAGTTAATATGCGTCAAGCGGGGGAAAAAACGATATATTTCTTAACGTTTCGAATTCATCCTATTTTGTTACGGAAAAGTAGTAGATATTTACATTTTTACTTTCTCTAGACTATACGTACATGCAATATACATAGTAGCTAGAGAAGGTGCTGTATTACACCCAAAAATACTATGTCAAGATTTCTCAGGAAATATATGTTTTGAGGCCCCCTAAGTCCAAAAGAAAGCAGTTTTACTTTCTGTACACGTACTATGTACATAGTGTAGATTTAGAGGACGTATTCTATTGCACCCAAAAATTCGACACTGAGATTTTACCGGAAATACATGTTTTAGCACACCCTGACTCCAAACAAAATTAGAAAAAGGTCAGTGTGTGTCTGTTGAGAGCATAGCTAAAAAAGGAAAATACCATTAAATACCAAACTTGGTATTTAAATTTGGCATCTTCCAAGGACACAACACGAAGAATTTCAAAAAAATCCCTTCACCCCAAACTACCCTTTACAGGAAAAATGTTCGATTATTTTAATTATCTCAAAAATACTAACGATTTTGATTAAAATCACTTATATTTAAGATATTTACATGCCAAATAAAAATGTTATCCTCAATTTTCTTTGAGTAGCCTCCAATGACCTCTTTATTCAGGATAATTTTTATTGGTAAACCGTAAGAGATTGAAAAATCTTACAATACAAAATATGTAGATCACGATACAACACACAAGTTATGTCATATTCATTTATTTCGTGGAGTCGATTGTCTTTTAGATATTCCTTGTTTTTGGTTTCAGCTTTAATAAACCTATACTTTTCTCATACAAGAATTTGTCAACTCCTGTCCATACAAACAAAGGAATTTTAGTCACTTAGCAACCAGCTTTTGACTATCATTTTAACCTATGGTACTCCCTTATTTATAAGCTTTTTAACTTGTTTAGAGATGTAGAGAAAGTCATGTAAATGGAACACATCAGAATTTTTTGCTGCTCGACAGGCTACTGACCCAAGGCTAGTGTTGAAGTCCTTGGAGATAAAATGCCCATAAGGAAGAAGTAATACTTAAATAAGTACTCACAGTAAATTTTGTGTTTAGTTCAGTCTGCCAAGCAAACAAAAATTGACCAAGTATTGGTTTATCCCCGTGAAACAAACAGGATTCTCCTAGGGAAGCGCTAGCAGTTATATTCATACTCACAAGTATCCTGTGTCTTCTACCAGGTCCATGCTGGTGACTGGCAAAAACTGTTACCTTAGAAAGTGCAACACAACGAGTCATGCAGGGATTGGGGTCACGGTTCTCCCTCAATTTGCTAGAACTCTTGACACGTGTCCAATCGCCGACCTGGAGAAGGCGACATGGAATATTAGGAAATGATGCCCAAAAACACCTTTACTTTTGTGCAACAGGTTTGCTGATTACATCATGTATGCATGTATGTATGTATGTATGTATGTATGTATGTATGTATGTATGTATGTATGTAATGCATGCATGCATGCATGGATGGATGGATGGATGGATGGATGGATGGATGGATGGATGGATGGATGGATGGATGGATGGATGGATGGATGGATGGGATGGATGGATGGATGGGATGGATGGGATGGATGGGATGGATGGATGGGATGGATGGGATGGATGGGATGGATGGGATGGATGGGATGGATGGGATGGATGGGATGGATGGGATGGATGGGATGGATGGGATGGATGGGATGGATGGGATGGATGGGATGGATGGATGGGATGGATGGGATGGATGGGATGGATGGGATGGATGGGATGGATGGGATGGATGGGATGGATGGGATGGATGGGATGGATGGGATGGATGGGATGGATGGGATGGATGGGATGGATGGGATGGATGGGATGGATGGGATGGATGGATGGATGGATGGATGGATGGATGGATGGATGGATGGACCGACTTTTCGTTTTTGAGCTCTGCTGTTCACAGATTAAAGTACCAAACTTGGTACATAAGTTAAGTGTCTTCCAGGAAAGCAACCCCAAGATTTTGAGAAAAATCCCCCAACGCCAAACTACTCTTTATATGAAACTTTTTTTTGAAATTTTTGATTTTCTCAAAAATGGCTCTAACGATTTTGATTAAAATACTATCTGAAAGAAAATTACAACACAAATAAAATGTATATCTTGAATTTTCTTGAAATAACCTCTGAAGACCACTCAGAATGAAAACTTGTAAACCGTAGGAGATAGACAAATGCTACACAAAATATGCAGATCTCGTTGAAACACACAATTTATAACATAAACTTTTTTTTAGTTGACAATTTTTAGGATATTTCTTGTTATTGGTTTTAGTTTTGAAATACTTAAAAACTTTTCATCATCGGGAATTTGTCAACTCCTGGCAAAGCAGTGAAACGGACTTCATCCACATGGCAAGCTTAGTGTATTCCATTATTTCCCCTCTACTTACAAGAAAGCATTTGTGCTAATGTTTATCTGGATTTTCACGAAGTAGCTAGAGGAATAAGTTTTTTAACAATGTACATAGTAGGTATGGAAGACAGCGCAAATTATATGTCCTGATATTCACCGAAAATAACATGTTTTATAGATCCCTTGAATAAAAAAAGTCTGATGTGTTCCATTCACATGATTTTCTCTGCACCCCTGCAACAAGTTATTGTTACAAAGCTTATGATTATATTTACTTTATGCTAATCGAGAAAAAATTAGCAGAAATAGTCTTATTACTTGCTTCCTTGTAAGTGGAAGCGAAATAAGGGAGTACTATAGGTTAAAGTGATAGTCAAAAACTGGTTGCTATGTGACTGAAGGACCTTAGTTTGCATGGACAGGATTTGACAAATTCCTGTATGAGAAAAGTAGAAGTATTTCAAAACTGAAACCAAAAACAAAGTATATCTCAAAAACGATTACCTCAACGAAAAAAATGTATACAACATAAATTGTGCGTTTTAATGTGCTCTACATTTTTTGTGTGGCAAGTTTTTGTCCATATCTTACGGTTTAGCAGTTATGCAAAATTTCGTAAAATTGATCCAGGATAAAGTAGTCTTCAGAGGCTATTCCCAGAAAGTTCAAGATATACATTTTATTTGCCAGGTAAATATCTTTAATATATGATCTTTTAATCAAATTCGTTAGAGCAAATCAAAATTTTCGAAAAAAGGTCCATGTAAGAGGTAGTTGCGGTGGGGGGATTTTGTACAAAATCTTCGTGTCGCATCCCTGGAAGTTACCAAACTTAAATAACAAGTCGCGGACTTGTTTCTGAAAAAGCTTTTTTTGGATTCAGGGGGTCCTAAAACATGCATTTCCTGTGAAAACTCGATATCGAATTTTTGGGTGGAGTGCAATGCCTTCTCTATACACTATGTACATAGTACATGTAGAGAAAGTAAAAATACATTTGATGTTTGTGAAAAAATGGAAAGACAGGGTCTGGCATGGAGAAGAACAAATGAATGTTATTAAAAGGTCTCAAAGTTGATGAAGATCTATATCCACTCATGACAATGTGGATAACAATCTATTCTGAATAATTGAGTCGAGGAAGCCAAAATGTGGAGAGAGATAGAATATGGAATAAAAACTGGGTAAAGTTACGAGCACAGATATTGTACTTTAAACTTTTTGGAAACAATAGGTAAGAATTTCTGGGTAATTACATAGGGAGAGTAAGAGAGATATGGGGGAGGAAAAGAGAGAGAGGATATCAATAACAAAACTGATGAAGTTGTAATTTATAGAAAAGGGAAATAGAGTAAGTTGGTAGGGTATATATAAAATGTACAAATACAGAGAAAGATGCATATACATAAATAACCAACGTGTTAAACATGATACCAAATTCAGCAACTTCAGGAAAGTAACTAATATACATAATTTTTGTAACTTGAAAGGATGGCATAAATTATCTATCAGTATTCATGAATCTAATTACAGTAAATGTCCATGTTTGAGATGGCCTATTAGTAAATAGTATCGGATTGTGAAAGTTCTAATTGAAGGCTATCGTGGTATAATCGAACCCTGATTTGGCCTTCCATTTTAACAAATGACTTTCTTTAATTGGAATGTTTGTGCTGTAAAGGGAATAGTTAGTAAATGAATAAATGAGCTTGACCAACAAGGAAGAAATTAAATATAGTAAACATGTACGATACAATTATAACCTTTACTTGGAACTGTGGAAGGGATAGCTACAAGAGGGCAGTTGATCTTTTAAAATCTCTCACGTACGCAAATGATGAGGAATTTAATAAGTGTACGCCCTTACGATAGAAATGAAGGAGTAAACATTTGCAGGAAATCATGTTGAATCTTTTGTAAATCCTAAGTACGAACTTGTATGAGGAAGGCTCGATTTAGTTGCAGTTAATCTCCGTGAAAAAGCCATTATATATTTGAAAGATTTATGTTACGGTAAACACTGTGTCGATCCATTTAAATAGCTGTCTGTTGCAAAATACATGCAATTAAGATTATTTGCAGCGAATATTTTGGCCTTAAGTAAGCAACTGTCTTCACAAATGAATTATACCAACTCATAATAAGACCCCATTTAACTGGATATCTGATGGCGCTACTGAACTAACTGCACTTCAGCGAAAGAATTGCAAACGTAAAAGGATGTTATTAAAAATACAATATAGTTTGTATATATAACACTTTTACGATGTGAAATTAACCTTATTGTTCACTGCGGAGCGTCTAGGTGTCGTCTAGACTTGCTAAAACCCACCACGCTCTCCCTGTAAAAACGCCTTTATAAAAAGCAAAATAGGGGAAGATACAACAGCGGTTGCTAGGGGGAAGCAACTGTTTCCGGGCTAAAATAAATGATACCAAGTATAAAATGTCACCAGAAAAGAAACCGTAGAAATTATTAAAAATTAAACACACGAAAATCAGTTGATTGACGCACACACATATTCATGCACACTGACTCGCTTCGCTCGCATGTTTTAGTGAAAATAAGTCAGGAAAATCAGTATATTTAACCAAATACTAACCTAGACCTAAATGCGCTGCACTAGCATGGATTGGTGAAACTAATGGAAATTATTAACACCTTAGTGTGCACAAAACATCAATTTATTTACTTACATTAACCTAGACTTAACTCAGTATTTCGCCCCATTTCTATAACGTTTTAATGGTTAGTGATAATTTGTATTCAAATATTGGTAGTTCTGTTTTTGCCACCTGTCCGATAGCAAGTGAAATAATGGAAACGTTTGTAAGAAATTAAAGCAAACGAAGTACTTTAGGTATATTTGGATATAAATCATGTGCTTTATTGAAACTTAAAGACCAAAAATATATTTTAGATATTTTTAAAACTTTATAATAGCATATTACGGTAGCAAAAGTGAATAACTAATGGTTTAATGGTAGTTTAAGCGATGTAACCAACGTAAAATTCTACACCACACAAGTCAGGTAAATGAGCTAGTTGACTGTGTTAGCACACTAACAATTCCAACTCCTCCCTGTCAATAATTTATGCTTCCTTACGGCCAGCGATGGGATTTCCAAAATCACAATCACCTTGATTCCTTTCGATCTTGCTGTTGACATCACTGCCACTATCTAGCGCCAGATTACGTCAGGAATACCAGGCTTGACAAAAGTGCACCACTTTTAATCTCTGTCAGGTCAGATAAGATGGGAAAACAACATATTATATCATAATATAAGTTATTCATAGAATGGATTTGCACGCTACTTTTTATTGCCATCATCAGAGTTTATTGTAATTAAAGCCAAATTAAACAGCAATACAGGTACCGCAAATCTATGTATTATGCATACACTTTTACTTAAAATGTGTAATTAAAAATCTTTAATAATTCTTCAAATATATTTTTGATCTTTAAGGTTCAATATAACGTGTGATTTATTTCCTTTTACATTACATTGCAAACTTGGTTCGTGTTTTGAGATAAGGCACAAAGTCCAACTCCAGGATGCAAATAAGTCAGGAATGTGTTGTAGCTGGTAACTCTTGATTATTATTATTATTACATTTATTTACAAAGATTATCTCTGATATTGCATTTTTAAGAGGTGTCATTTTTGCATAATTACATGTTTGTTTCCAAAAAACATTTTGTACAGATTCATTCTTAGGATATGAATATATATAGGCCATTTCGAAACGACACCAAACGAAGATAGCAGTCGATTAAATTACACTGTTCGAAACTTGATGTCGCAACTTTCAAACTCTTCTATTTAAAGTTTTAAAAATCGTGCACATTTGGGATTAGGCAGCGAAGGAACAAGGGTTGTCATACGCCAAGTAAACAGCCTCAGAAACACATAACAAAATCCACATGCTACGTTTTCCGTTGCTACGGTGACCTCTGCCTACGCCACGCGATTGGGACCTTCGCTAACACTCATGGAGAGCGCCAGACACTGCCAGTACTTTTTGATTGAATTAAGTCTTCCTCTGTATAGAAGATGTGAGTAACGAGGTATCTTTTTAATTCTGATCCAAACTTGTTTTTGTTCATATATATATAGTTAATTACTTTATAGGAGATGAATGTCAGTTAAATAAAACTATAGCTTTGTGGTAAACGCTTTTCTGAATGTTAGTAAACGCTTTGTTGGTCTATGTAAGTCCTGTTTTTGTTTGGTCTCTTTGTTATGTATATCTGCATTTTTATAAACGTATCTGGGTTATTTATCACAAGTAACAATACGGCAAAATTCTAAACATTTTCAATAGTGGTTTACAGTGAGTTGATTGGCTTGCCCCTGACATTATTCTTTTTACCCTTTTTCCCCAGAATATTATTCTATAGGTCATCAGTGAATGAAAATAAGCGTTTTAAGCTGCGATTAGAATTCTTTTATTTATAAGCTGAAATAATGATCAGATTGCAAAACATGCAGTACTCAGTTTTCGAAAAATATAAGCTATATGGTGTTTAAAATTCATATTACGATTTATAATAAGACTGGGAAATGTTATATTGCTTATATTCTATCCTTAAGTCTTTTTTTGGGCAAAACTTGATGTAGGCAGTTTCTACAAAAGTGTATACAAGTGTTACCTTCAAAAAAAGTATTTAGATACTGAATATTTTGTTCGTTGAATCTGGGAGCTGACTGGGTTTGTGTTCTTTAATTATAATACTTGCATCCTCCGCAAAAAGAACTGGATAGGCAGTTTTACTTTCTCTATATAAACTATATACATAGTGTATAGAAAAGATATTGTATTGCACCCAAAAACTCGATACCGAGATTTCACAGGAAATATACGTTTTGAAACCCCTGAATCCAAAAAAAACGTTTTTAGAAAAATGTCCGTGTGTGAGTGTCTGTCTGTCTGTGTGTATGTGTGCCTGTGGGCAGCATAGCTCAAAAAAGAAAAGACCGTTAAACACTAAACTTTCTATTTACGTTTGGTATCGTCCAAGGATGCAACACGAAGATTTTCAAAAAAAATCCTCCCACCCAAAACTACCCTTTGCATGGAGCTTTCCTCCAAAATGTTGATTTCCTTTAAAATAGTTCTAATGGATTTCATTAAAATATCGTATATTAAATATATTTACCTGTCAAATAAAATGTATATCTTGAATTTTCTGGGAGTAGCCTCTGAAGACTACTTTATTCTGGGTGAATTTTACGTAATTTTGTATACCTGCTAAACCGTAAGAGATTGGCAAAAACTTACCCCACAAAAAATTTAGAGCACGTTAAAACACACAATTTATGTTATATAATTTTTTCTCTTGGAGTTGATCGTTTTTTGAGATATTCCTTGTTTTTGGTTTCAGCTTTAAAAATCATACTTTTCTCATACAGAATCTGCCAACTTCTGTTCATACAAACAAAGGAACTTCAGTCACATAGCAACCAGCTTATCAATATCACTTTAACCTATGTTACTCCCTTATTTCTCTGCTACTTACAAGGAAGTAAGTAACAACAAAATGTCTGCTATTTTTTCTCGATTAGATGAAGTAAATAGAATAATGTGTTGCAGATATGTAGAGAAAGTCATGTGAATGGAACACATACGATTTTTTTACTGTACATTAATAAACTACCTGCACTAATAAACAAAAAATCTGATGTGTTCCATTCACATGACTTTCTCTACATCCCTGCAACAAATTATTGTCAAAAAGCTTATGCTTCCATTTATTTCATTCTAGTCGAGGAAAGATTAGTACTTGCTTCCTAGTAAGTAATAGCGAAATAAGGGAGTAGCATAGGTTAAAGTGATAGTCAAAAGCTGTTTGCTATATGACTGAAATTCCATTGTATGTATGGTCAAGAGTTGACAAATTCCTGTCTGAGAAAAGTATAGTTTTTCTAAGCTGAAACTAAAAACAAGGAATATCTCAAAAACGGTCAACTCAACGAAAAAAAAAATGTGTGTTTTAACATGCTCTATATTTTTGTGTGGTAAGTTTTTGTCCATCTCTTACTGTTTAGCAGTTGTGCACAATTCCGTAAAAGCCACTCAGAATAAAGTAGTTTTCAGAGGCTATTCCCAGAAAATTCAAGATATATATTTTATTTGTTATGTAAATATCTTTAGTATAAAACATTTTAATCAAAATCCTTAGAGCCACTTTTGAGAAAATCAAAATTTTCAAACAAGTTCTATGCAAAGGGTAGTTGGGGGTGGGGAAATTTTCTTGATAATTCGTGTCACATCCTTGGGAGATACCAAACTTAAAACAGGTTTGGTAATTAACGACCCTTTCGTTTTTGAGCCATGTTGTCCACAGACACACACGGACCTTCTCCCAAATATCTTTTTTTGGATTCAGGGGGATCCAAAACTTGTATTTCCGGTGAAATCTCGGTTTCGAATTTTTGGGTGCATTACAATACCTTCTCTATACACTATGTGTAGAGAAAGTAATAATAAGAGATGCAGTATAGAAGCTTGTGGTACACCATGCTTTATTTATCTTTTCTTTGCACCTTTAAAATTAATGCATTACAAAACGTGCCATAACATCACGGCTTCTTGACATTCCATAATGTATAATAAGATCTGTTAAATGCATTATATTAGTAACCATTCTTTTATTCCACTATTCCTTTAAAATTACACATTGCAACGTATTTCTTTTAGTGTAAAACGGTCCATGCCTTGCAGTTTTAAAACTAATTATATACAAAAGTGTTACTGCTCGTGGTTTCTAGATGCAAACTTATTAGGGAGAGGCTCGCGTGGATTAGACTAGGAGCAAGGCGGATGATAAAATTCGCTGTCGAGAATAAGTATGAGAATTTGTGAGGAGGAAGAATCGTGGACCCACATCTTGGCAAGATGTAGGAATGGCGAATGTAAAGCTAGAAGATGTTGGACGCCACTGCCAGGCAAGATTTAGGAATACGGAGGAATGGCGAATGTAAAGCTAGAAGATGTTGGACGCCACTGCCAGGACGGGATAGGTTAATTTCTACTTAAGGCAAGACAGCTGAGATTTATTTTTGGTAGTGTTTAACGCCCGCTTTAGCTACTTAAGGCAACGCAGGCGGTGACACTGATGATATATGAATGATGATGGAGCACCGGTGAAATGCGATGGCGGGGGAAACCG